>PTEX01000039.1:2398573-2496703 GCA_003342815.1 Eudromia elegans | reverse complement strand
CAAAGACAGTATCTGAAGTCATAGAATGAGTGAGAGTTTGGATGTCCTGCTTAGACTGAAGTCTCTGTCTAATCTTTGTAGAGAACCTGCAATCTTAATTTAAAATAAACTTTTAAAAATGATTTAGCATAGCATTTTAGTGATTAATGTTATTACCTCATCTAAGACATATGAAATAATACATTCTTCTCACACTTAATCACAATACCATGCAATTAAAAGGCATATTCAAAGACATGACTACTTAAAAGGACCAGATCATATGAYAAAAGAGTGGGTTCAGAAGCATGTCAAGGACCTAATGTGTTACTGACATTCTGCTCAGGTGTTTTTGATCTCTGCAACAACCATGGTCCTTATAAAATTACTCAGCAAAATGAAAGAAAAGCAGTGGGATAGATAATTTCTGAGCTGTACAGAATAGTTCACATTAGTTAAGTATTACTTAAGTAACACTCAAAGGCTATATTTCTTTTCCTGCCAAGCTCTGCTATGCACCCCATGCTACACCACATTTTACACCTGAGAGGCAACAGTAACTGAAATTCCAACGTGAGCATGACTTAAGCTATGTGTTAATGCTATAAAGTACTCTTTTCAATGGGTAGTACTAAAGCTTTAGCCTGTTGGCCTAAGGATAAAAGTGAATCAAGRATTGCAGAGAAAGGCAGGTGATGCATCTGGGAAAACAAGGCAAATTTTGACCTCCATTCCTTAAAAATATGATGAAATTATTCTGAGCTGAAACTTTTAGATTTTCTCTCCCAGCTCTATCAGAAAGTCTAGCAAAGGTGTCACCTATTACAAACTGCTTCCTTTTTCAGTGTACCACTTCAATGAGATCATATACTCCAGGTGAATCTTTCCACAGCCAGAGTTAGTTAAAGACCTTTACCTAATCCTGCACTTATTAGGGTCCAACATATCCAAGAGGGGCAGGGCTGGAGAAAAGACGTGTCTCTAACAAACAGACTCCAGACACTCTGAACACGCCTAATGCACCAGCTGCCCTAGCACTGGGTCAGCAAAGCATTCCTCCTCCCAGGAATTTTCCCTTTCTCCCTTAATGACACTGAACAAAGATCTCTCTTCCCCCAGCAGGTTAGTTTTAAATCTTCTCTTTCTTATAGCGAGAAAATGATGCAGAAAGAGTACCTAGTGTTTTCTAAGCCAACTAATATGTTGACAGTCACAGGACATGTGGGCAAGTCAAACACTACTTTCAGCAGGGTATCTGTGACCTCTGTCATTATTTTCTGCTCCTACTGGCTATTCCCAGCTCAAAGCTAACCTTACTTCTGTTTGTTACTCATCACAATCAATTAAAGGACTAGAGTTTTTTTGTAGCTGTGCYGCAATCCACAATGCCAACACAGCATGCCTCATTCCCTCTTCATGTTTTATCCAGGAATGAATAAAGAGAGATCATATAGTAAAAGGGAAGAAGAGATGGTAGAGTGCGTCAGCATTCCTCTTGGCATTTACAATGTACTTTACAATGTTCACAGCTTTAACGTTATTATCTGGGTTGCCTACAGGATGCTAAGTCATAGAACCATAGAAGAGATTAAGTTAATTTATTTTCTAAAACTATAAAAGAAATACAAGTGTTTTTATTTGGAGTAATTATCTTTGTATGACAGTTGCTTTTAAACTGCTATTTGGATCTGGTTGCTATTTGGGTAAGGTACACATTTTTAACCATGTGAGTAASAACCCCCTGAAAATATTGCTGTGACTTAGCTCCCATAGTTCATGATGGCGTGCCCCTAATGGGTTTTTTTTTTTTTTTCCAAAGTCTAAATTTGATTTTCCAAACATATTTGCTTTCTCATACAACATTTAATTTTGGAAATTCTTTAGTGCACTGCATTATTAAAGGCCACAATTTTATAACAAGCTCGAATTGTGTATACTAGCAGATGAAAGCAGGTAAGAATCATGTAAGTTCCTGGAAATTTAGAAAACCATGCTTGCCAAATGCGAACAGAGTAAGGTCCTTCTCCTACTGTCACTCATCAATAATCTTTCTGTAAAAGCTGTCTTTCTTCCTTAGCACATACRTAGCTGCAGCATATTTTCAAGAGTTATTTGTGCCTTGGCACATGGGTGAAAATCCTCAGTTTCTTTTGTAGAGTACCACCCCGTATCAAAAAGCAGAGAACAAAARATTTTAATTTATTAAGAGATCCTAGGGAATACTGTTGAGGAAAACTGGGGTAASCTGAGGGGGGGATTCAAGGCAGAGCTCTGGTGGGGACCTACAAGCACAGGCATGTGGGGCTCTGGCACCTGGCACAAACAGCCAACGTAAACAAGGTTCCAGCTACATAACCCTGTAACTTTTATTATTCCTCCTACTGTAAAGCCACAGCTGAGTATAATGGGGTGGAAACGACATTACTGTTGTTTTCATTTTCTCTCTAAACAGRAAACATCTCCAGCCATCCCTATAATAATTTTCCCATTTAGTTGATTGCTCTTGCTGCTTTCCCCACACAAGAACTGGACTGTGGATAATGCAGCGTCAAAATCTCCAGGGAAGACCTCAGTTGTTTCCTCTTCTAGGATCAATCCAGGTAGATAAAATGAATGTAAAGCCATTTTGCTGTGAAGACAGAAGAAGGTTTGGCCCATTTTCTACAAAACATTGATCGACATTCACCTCTTGGCAGTTGAACTCGGGTGCAAAAGGATATATTTCAAAAAATGTTCATATACCAAGTAATAGAATTAGTAGACCAAAACCTCCATTAAGAAAAGGTGTTTAAACACAGTAAAGCTAAGCATTCTTTGCCTSAGAGCGCTTTTGTCTACTAAAATCAGTTAGGTAGCTCAAATTCTTTGTGTAAACCATGGGCAAGTTTTATTAACACTTAGTTTGACATGGAAAACAAGCTCCCATGTCTAGGGAGAGGAAGGGGTATGGAGTATCGCAGGTCTGGTTCCAGCTCCGGGAGGCCAAACCTTTCTGCCCGCTTCAGCAGCAATGAGAGTAACAGCGCTGCTCCCCGGGGAGCTCGCACAGCACCCAGCGACTTCCTCCGGCCGCCCAGCTGCAGCCGGCAGCGGGAAACGGAGCACCTTGCCTGTATGCAACTGATGGCAATGTCAGGCGGGCAAATGCAGGCGTTCAGAAGTAATATCTGTTCCACTTTGGGGGAAAGAAGTTGAACTTGATCTTCCTTCTTTGGGAAACTTTATTTTTTGAAAGCCTTTGACAAGCTCAAAATATTTTTCTGTATTACACATTGTCATACAAAGTTCAAGCGAAGTTTACTGTGTTGTTTAAATGAAGCGCTGAAAAAGGGCGAGAAAACTCTGCAATGAGAATCTGCTCACACATCGTGCCTATTCCAAAACAACCTTTTCTCAGTGCCAGTCTGTGTCATTGGAAGATGTCCAGCTGATTTCAGGTAAGTATATAGCTATTCAAGGGCACATCTCCATCACCGAACGAAGGGATGCAGCATCTCCAGGGCATACTTGGACCCTCCCCCTTGCCTGACATGGTGCACCTGTGTGCTCTCCAGCATGGGAACTCATGCCAAAGTAACTTATCTCCCTCCTACAAAAGCATAAAAAAACCCAGAACTATTTGTATTCTGAAGGGTACACAATTATTTGAGAGCAACAATAAGCTTTGCAAAAGCCAAGGTAATGTGTTCCCAGATTTATTTGTTTAATGCCAAACGATACACCATTTCACAGGGCTTAAGCCCACCATCTCTGTCGCAGGATCGACCGGGCTCTCCAGCTTACCTCAACACGGAGTATTTCTGTTCTTGCACACAGCCGGCAGTCTGGCAAGCTAACCGTCCTCTGCTGATTCTGCCAGATGTCTCTGAGATAGAAAGCTGCCCACCACCAAACAGACTGGCAATTTTATGACTCTGACAATTGCTCGTGGCAAAATTATAAATAGTGCACCAGCGCTGCGATGCATTCACAATTGGATCACCCTGGCTCTTGCTCCATTTTTTTATCAGTGCTCCAAATACGATTTTTAAACAATTGTGARAACAGCTGCATGCTGATGGCCATTAAAACCAGCAGCTACCAGGTCGCAGCGYGCGGACTCCGCACTGGTTCTGCACTTGCGCTCTGTGAGGCTGTGTAAGCAGCTAAGGCTGGTGCAGGGGAGGCTGTCAGTGTTATTTTTAGGGTTATAAAGCATCTTTGGATGATTGGACATAACGGTCCATGCAATGCCTCCAACTGGTTGCAGCTCTGCAGATTGTGCAGGCTTTTCACTCAACATGACACTGCACATAGGGCTGTCACCGTGATTAAACATTTTTCACGTGCATTTCCATCCCAAGTGATTCCGAGCAGCTCTAAGCAAGGGACTGGGTGGAAAAAAAMCCCGTAAGATATGCAAGAAAAGAACTTCAGAATTATTTTTTCTTGGAAACTGAGCTGGAAGAGGTCACCAACGCCATGGCTCCCTGGACACCACCCAAGAGCCTCTCTCACCTCCCTCCCGAATCCCCAGGAAAGCTGGCAGCACAACCCCATGTGGGTATTTTCCAAGCCCCGTTGGTATCTCCTGAGGGGCTGTGCAGGCCTGGAGGCCGTTCTGAGCACGGCCTGATCTGGGACAGGACACGTGCTGTGCTGGCCGGCCGGAGCCGCTGATCCCAGGGCGGTTGCCATGGCTGCCCGCCTCCTCCTCCAGGGGAATGGGAGCGTTGGGAAGCGAGGCCGAAGCTGCAGTTCTGCGCTGCCATGGGGAGCTTAAATGTTCCTCRTGTCTAATTGCTCTTGTCATGGCAATGGAGATGGAAAAAACGCCAATTCTCCAGTGGTTTTCGCTGCACTGATTTCTAGCTGTGGCTGCTGACCTCAGAGAGCTTTAAAGTGGCAGGATTTGGCTCTTCTCGGGCAACCAACTGAACACAGCCATGGCAAAGATGTTTGCAGAGGAAACGYCACCTCAAGGGAACAGCATGGGACCAACATCCCACCTTGAAAATCCAAGCGCAGGGCCAGAACACACTGCTTAAAGATTGCTATGGCCACCGTCAGCATCACTAGGATGAGCCTTTCTCATGTTGCTGTTGCCAAAGCTGTCACATTTTAACGGGAAATGCTGCTTCGTGACAACTCCATGGCTCAGGGCCTGGCTGCAAACAAGCAAATCAGCCTTACGCATGCGATGATCAGTCCCGACAAAAAGAATAGGGGAAAAAGGAAAAACGAGACAAAAGGCGGCCTTCTGGGCATCTTCTTTCTCATTCTGCATGACGACTCTCACAGAATAACAAAAACCAAAACTCAACACAAACATCACACAAGCCAACAGAAACCGGTTTAAAATATCTCCCTTGAATAGGAAAAGTCATCAAATCAATTGTATGGGCATATAAAGATGATTTGCTGATGAAATATACTTTTTGAAGCCTTCTAGGTCAGTTTTACTTATGCGTAAGATAAAAATGCAGATTTTTTAAGMAGAGGAGATTTGCCCAACTGATGATTAGAAAGAGTTATTGCAAAAAAGTATCAGTTGTGCTACTTAAATATAGCTATTTCTTAACAGCATGACTCAAGTCTCCTGGAAATTCAAGACCATATTCACTRGAATTACTCCTAAGAAGTAAAATTCATTGCTTATGTGGTAACACAATGTAGTATATTAACATCATCTAAGATATTATTGATTCTRCTTACAGAAAAAAAGTCTCCTACTGCTTCGCTGATGTTTTTCTACTTTGTGTGAGAGACATCCCTGAAGAGCAGAAGAGCAAAGGCAAAAATCAACAAATTTGTGGGGTTTACAGACACACAGAAAAAGAATCAGTGGGCAAAATCTGTTACTGTAAAATGGCAGTGAATAACAGACGTCTGAGGGACAGCTGGAATGCTCAGAGAGACCTCAAAGTTTGATTTTTATTTCTGCTACAGGCACATATCCTGCAGCATGTGCTATGCACAGAGCAGTACCTTGAACATCGCCTAGTTTTCTTCCAACAGAGTTTGCTCTATTATTTAATAAGTTTGTTACATGTTGGCTTCATAAGTGGTATGCTGCAAATGGGAAACTATTGATCCAATTAAGGGATGGATAAGCAGTAGTTTACTATATTGATCACTTTCCATTCAGCAATTTGGAAAGCAGCTAGAAGACTTTAGGAACGTAATGGAAAAGTTTGAATAAAAAGCAATCCTCCTCCCCATCTTCTCTTGCAAAACAACCAACTCATCTCACAATTTCACTCTACTTGCTAAAATGTGATTTGCACATTTTGAGTAATGCATTTATCAAATAAAAATGCTGTCTGTGTTTTTGTTTTGCAAGTGAAAATACAAATTGCCAGAAATTCACGACAAAACCCACAGAAAAGGATGACAGTGAGAAATTGCACATGAGGATTTGCTTGCAGGATGTGTCTCTCACCTTGTTTCACAGATGTCAGTAAGCTACCATCAGTGACTAACGTCAGTAAAACAATTAGCACAAAATCCTCTTCCAAATACCACATTTTTCACTAGAGAACCCTCTCAGTGATCAGTACCACGTAGTTAGGGGTATGCACATGTGCTGAATGAAGGAGAAGRAGCACTACTCTTCCTCGTGGAAAGCTCCAAGTATGTAAAGCAATTGGGAACATCATGTCTGGTATATTGGGTAGGCCCAGGAGCACTCAGGCTTAAACCTAAGGAAAAAATTAAAGTCACAAATATACACAAATATATTTGTGTGTATGTGTGCAAATAGGTGCTATATTCATTTATTTTTGCTCCCTCTCCTGTCCTATCCTGTAGTCTCCTGCACAGAAAGCTTTGAGAAGAAACCAAATTCAAATACATTGSACTTTTATGAGATGTTAGACAATTTGGTTATTAATAACACTTGACATAACACCTTCAAGGAAGCAAAATGCTGCTCACAAGGAGATACTATAGGTCAGTTTCCACACATATCCACTCATGGCTAAAAGAGGGGAGTCTGGCAAAAGGAACTCATGACTCTAGAATAATTGTGGCCAAGATCTAAATTTTCAGTCTTTTTTCTTCAGTAAATTGGAAATAAAAAAAGAGCTAAAATGCTTTTGATGCTTTTAATGCTGTTTCAGACTAATTAGTTAGGTCAACCTTATTGCAACAATAGTTAGTTGTGGGAAGGTGCTATCACTGACTTGCTCCTAGGCAGCATGGAGAGAGCTGTTCAGCAGCTAACCTATCACTCAGAGGCAGAAGGAGCATTCTGAAAGCAGAAAGGGAGCTTCAGGGATTGCCTATCCTGTGTGGCCTGCTGCTGAAGCTTGTTATGAACATAGCATATTGTTATTTTATAATATTTTAGGTTTAATATACCTCATAGCTATAAAGAATTTTGATTCCTTTGTCCTTCCAAAAATAATTGCTTGGGGTTTGCTCTCTGGAAGAGAAATATCACTCTAGCTTATAGTGACAGGAGTTTTGTTTTGTATTAAAATTATTTTTTCTGAGGCTTCGTCAAACCTCTGTTAGAAGATACAATTTGCTGCTGCCAGTGCGTGTGTGGTGCAAGAACAGCGAACAAACAAGCGTGTGAAACTGTCTCATAGCGATCCAAAGCAACAATTTATTGCACAAATGCTTSGGTGGTTTCCTCAGCTGAAAAGTCCAAGTCCCAGCACACTGGCTTGATTAGTCTACTAGGTCTTTTTCTGACTGTTGACACCTCTGCAACTCAATTTAGCAGGAGGCACATTTTAAATCTCAACAGAAGTCAGTCCATTTATTTAACAGCTCCTAAATGATTTGCTTAGCCATAGCTTTTTGACCTAACTGAAGAAAAAGCAAGAAGTTGAAGTTAATGAAAGGAGTCCAGCTTAAGTGAACGTGGTCTCAGGTCCAAAGCTGACTGCTAGGTGTGAAAGTAAAAAGAGAGAAAAAAAAAATAGGTGCCACATTTTTCTTCTGGTTAGGCATTGTGCAATTGTTCAGCTTTCCCTACTCTCCTGCTGAAGATAACATATGGCCATATAGGAAACCAAGCCAATACAKCGCACAAAGCAGACACATCTTTTCTCCCCATCACTCCCTATGAACCTGTAAAATAAAACAAAACTAACTCTTCTTTCRAATGCAAAATCCTATCAGGCATTTTTTAAATGTTAAAACAATGGGAAAACAAAACAAAGCAGCACGTTAATCCCAGAGAAGAGCACGCAGTTCCAGTGTGGAGCCATCACGTATGGTTGCCATGGTGACCTAACAGTTGGCTAAGTTCAATCAGTTCTCTCTATTATTTTGGTATTTTGTTTATGAAATCAGCGTTTAAAGGGGAAAGCTCCCACTCACATACACTTTTAAAGCTCACATACACYTTTAAAAAACACCTCAGCAGATTTGTTACCGTCCTGGTCACTTTGACATGAGCTCTCCTAGCAGCACAGCCTCTTCATGAGGACACCTCCAATACGCAGTAGCAATAACCAGCTAATAGAGACATGAGGCACATCAYATTTCCCTGTCATCTTCCCCAGTCGTTTCTAACCTATCAATCACTATTTTTCCTATATCCCTATGYTCTGTCTTTGCTAAGGCTATTTTTAACACATTGACAACCAAAGCAGCTGACTTTTCTTTTAAAAACTACATATTTTCCCCTTTCCCTTTCTGCCTTTTTCCAGAAAAGTAGAATTCCATCTTTAGAAATACAGAAATTTTAGCTGCAGGGGAGCCATTTTGCAGCCCTGCAGTGACATGTGCAATATGTGGTATCTTMTAAGTCATTAAAACTGGGAGCCTCTTAGAATTGCTAAAGACAAATTCGTATTTCCAATTAAGAGAGGTATTAAGGCTCTGTGAAAGTCTTTAAAAAATAGRTCTGATTAAGGTTGATGGCAAGTCGCTTTAGTGCTGATCAAACAGCTAAAATGACTGTTGAAACAGCACAGTGTAAAATGAGAACAATTAACATGGGACCAGAGGGAAGGCACCGTGCTTTTGTTTGGACTTTAAGAAACCGGTACTTMGAGGTTTAACAGGTCTGTCCTGAGCCACGGCCAGAGGGGCCCTATGTTTCACCATAGAGCCCATGTCACGAAACCCTGCAGACAGATKACGGAGAACACCAGTGCACACTTGATCCGCAGGGACAGAGGGCACCTCTGCACGGCACGTAGAGGGAAGTCACAGGGGTCGCTGGGACCAGGGCACGTAATAGCTCAGGATGGATAAAAGCTGCAGAGATGTGACAGATTGCATTTCCCTATCTTCCCCTGCTGCTTCTACCCTATATGCACTATATTTCAATATCCTTGCACCTGTTTTTCCTTGCTTTTCCTGTTTCTATCCTTGTGCCTGTTTGCTCTTTTGCCTGTTTTTGTGATAGTCTTTAAGACAAGCGTGGATTTGAGCAAGACTGCAGATGTGGTTGCTCGCAAGATGTGCGGGTCTTCAAGCACTGCAGAGACACATCAAGGAACCCAGGAGTTCAGCGCAATCTCTTCGCTCCACTCGAGCCCTGTTCATTTCTGTGCGTATAACTCCTACGTGTGCAATGGGTCTCAGATCGACTGGCAGCCTTGATCCAACRCTGGTAAGAGAAATAAGCTCCATTTCCCCAACCTGCTGTTAGATAAGTGGTGCAACGGGGTTCAATGATCTTCTGAGCCAGGGAGTARGGAAGGAAAGGCTCATGCTGCCTCTGCAGTATCTTAACAACCCCGGGGTTCCCTTCGGTTTTTMTGCAGTTCCTTCCTAGACTTTGCTCTTCATTCATCACAAAAAAGAGACAAGCTCGTATTTTACTGACAACTCAAGAGATCTCTCTTCCTCTCTCTCTCACCAAGGACGTTGGGTTCAACCTGAGATACTGTTTCAAAATACTCTCCCTGCTTAGAAAGCTTTCTGAGTTTTTAATGCATCCTTAATAAATGCTAAAAAATGTATTTTATGCAGCAGCTTAAAATTATACCAGCCATGACAACGACTTCCCAACCTGAAATASTTGTGGTAATAGAAATGAGTATATGTATATTTTAAGAATGCTCTTCCCACCAGTGTGGCAGCACACAACAGTTGCACCTAACCACTGAAGATGTCTTACTTGGATATACTGTTTACAGTAGCAGTATGCCTGAAGCCATCRCTCTGTCCTACCATTTTAACTCTAATTTTGCTTTTCTTATGAAGATGCACAGTTAAGTGAACAGTAAAGGAAACAAAGCACTCTGCTTAAAGGTAGACAGACAGTTCTAAGTCATTTTAATGAGAAAAATATGAATATTTCAAGGCTTTGTAAAGGATTGTCTGCCACAGACCTGCAAAGAAAATCTGAAGCCCCCTGCAGAACAGGTTAGTGTCATTTACATTCATTTCTTTATACCAGACCCTAACTGACTGATGSCAGGCAGAAGAGATGTATTTTGTTCACCAAAGGATCTTCCATTTGGAGCTTATGATGAGCAGATGGGCGTGAATGACAGTAACAATCATTTTCCCCCAGTGTACTTAAAAAAGACACCAGTTATTGCCTGGTGYCAGAACAGAATGGATCTAATGCCACCTATGGATATTACTGCATTTTTTTGCACTCAAAATCACTTTGGAAGTGTGGCAATTTTCAGGTGCTATCTAAAAGCTCATCCAGTAGTCCTGGTTTTATCATGGAATAAGGTGAGTTTTAAGAGACTGAGACTAATGCTACCAGCCTCATAATATCACCACCAAGGCCTGAGGAGCTCTATAAGGCATCAGAAATGCATCAACAGTTTAACTGAATTCTCCCCCAAAAAAAGAAAAATGCACATCAATTCCTTACTTGCAAATACTCTAAAGTAGCTGGGTTTTGAAGCACATGAATTGAGGAAAGACCATGCTGTGATAGAGAAATATTGTTCACACCTGATGGACCTCATTTCACATGAAGGACTGGCTCAGGCTAGATGAGATACACAGGTCCAAGAGGCCAGACCACCTCTTTGGAATAAGAGTAGGTCAAACACACGGCTGACGATCTGGTCACTGGTCTCATGTATGGACAAACCCCTTATGTTGCATCTTCACTTCTGATTTATCTCCCTTGCTTAACCTCACTTGGAATAGTTGCCACACGTAAAATGATATTGGAACTACAAAGACAAATAATTTTGGCAGAATATGAGCTGTGCAAGTTCAAATTTGTGAACAGAGATGGGCCGACCAGGAAGCCATCTCCTCAATTTAGCACCCTATGAAGGGGACATAAAGCAAATATAGTCACCTTTCAGAAATTCTTAGGCAAAACTAAGCCAACAGTTTCCTATCCCCTTCTATTTCTTGCCTGTGCTTGCTTCACTTTTCATTTTGCTATTGTTAAGCCCCCTGTCCTTCTTCAGCATTTTCTTCTGCAGATAAAAACTGATCCAGATCAGTGATGCACCATTCACAGCTGGCATAAAGGCAAACCCACTGGGGGCGGTACACTGGTATCTTGGCTCCCCAAAGACAAATTAGGGGAATGACAAGCTATGAAATAAGGAAGCGCTTAGTGAATATGTGTGCTTTCCTACCTCTCTATAAATAAATTTGAAAGAAAATCATGACTTCTCCAAACTTCCTCTCAGATTACAGCGTAAATCTTAAAATAAACCATGTGCAACAGCGTTGAAAGATTTTACAAACAGCTGTAGGAAACATTTATTTCCATTTATTTTTTTTTTCCAAAACACTGAGTATCCAWAGAACGACAAATTCCGCCTGATATGTACAAGTACAGGGCATCTGCACAATTAACTGCAGCACAAGTTAATTTAAGCAGATCACAGAAAGTCCTTTTTGTCTACAGAGGAGAAAAATAAAGTTTGGAGAACTCATTTTGGGTTTTGTCCAACWAGCAGCAAAGTGGCCTCCAGGCACACTCGAGGCCTCCAGCCCTGCAGTGCTGAMGCGACCTCCGCAGCTGCCTTTGGAGGTGAGGTTCCTTTGACTCTTGGAAGTTTTGCCTCTGTGCACCTGCAGAGAGTACCGCAATAGTGCAAACAGCTCAGTGCTCGGAATACCAAATACCTAATTAGCACTCAATAGTTATGTGCCCATATCGCTGATAACTTAATCCAACCRTACCCAAATCGTTGTGATGGTATCCTAACAGGATTAGCTCTTCTTGTCATCAGGCACATTTCAGAAAMGTGTTGAAAAAGTATGATGAAGACAGGTAGAACTACATTAAGAAAATAGCRTTGATTCTCATATCCTTATTCAAGAAACAGAAATTCTAGATTCAATTCCCCCCTTTATGAAAAAGATTTAAATTCCCTTCCTTCTAAACACTCCAAACCCAACTCCCAAAAACTCCAACCAGCCACCAACAGGCTAATCTGGGCCCGTCAACCTTAGTCTGGGTGCAAAAAAAACCCCTTAGTAATTCAATAACATGAAGAAATTAGAGACAGGTATAACTGCATCACTCTATGGCTGGAGCCTTCACTTGGACAGAACCGTGCTCTGCTTCCTACTTCCCACACAATTCCTTTTCCTCCRTAACAGTTGATTATATGATTGAGGACGTTTACTAAATTTTTACCCAGAGAGTGATAATACCACACTGTCTCCTGGGCACATAGCATGAGAGCCGACTGTATTCACTCACTGTTCTGAGAGGAGGAGTTTGTAAAGAACGGATGGGTGCAGGCCCTCGGGAGGAGTTTCCAGGCAGCTGCCCTGAAGCAGGCAGGGAAACGGCCTCTCTGGGTGCAGTTTAGACCTACCTCGGTCCTCTCCGCACTTGTAACTATTGCTGGGCAGCGTAGTGACCTCGAGCGCCTTCCTCTTCTGCCTCCTGCCTCTTTCAGCCCCCTTCTGAAGGGCCCAGGTCATCCCATCAGCTCTTCTCATGAGTTTAGCCACTTTGCTCTGGGTCTCAGCCTGCATTGGACACCACAGATTTTCACCTTTCTTGGTTTTAGACCATAACCCTCTAGAGTGAACTGAACAGTTTTGTTGAAAAAGCCACAAGGAACTTGAAGGCAAGAGGCAAAATGCCATGAACTAAATAGCCCCAGGGCTACCACRCAGCTCTGATGCAAAATCAAAACTCACATAGTGCTGCATTTAAAGCAAGCCGTGTGCAGTTCCCTAAGGGTTACCCGAGGGTTTTCCAASTGCAAGGACATTTCTCTGCCTGTCTCGGCTCTGCTCAGCCCTCAAGTGAAAAGGCTCCTACCAGCTCACAGGGCCACCTTGCACAGGTCAGCACCTATGCAAATGCAGCCATCTCCCTGGCATCTCCATAAAATGGCTTTTTTAGTTTCTTTTTGCAGTTGCAGGAGGGGTTTCTTTCAAGATGCTCACAGCTTTCATTTAAAATAATAAGGCATCACATAAAAAGCAGGTACCACTCGAAACAGATGTTAAGAAACCTTGGATACATATGTAGCAAGGAGATAAGGTGCTATTTAAAAGATCCTTATGAATACTTTAATCAACTAGGCATTGATGGATGTCTGAGATAAATATTTCTACCCTCCTCTCTCACACACAGTTTTCCCTGAAGCCAGCAGCATGCACATGAGAGTCCCCACAGGAGAATTACATTCCCCATTTTCAACAGCACATAGAGATGGTGTATTTTATTTTAGATATGATCATATTTCTCATTTTTGCTTGATTGCTAGACTTAATCTTGAAACCRAAACGCCAAACCAAATTTCAAAGATTCACAGTGCTTTCTACAGAATGGTGGTTGTTTTTTTAATTTTCAAGTATCTTGTCTGTGACTGTGCTGTGACTCAGAAGTGTGAATGACAGAAGGAAACAATAGATTAAAGACAGTTTGTTGGAGAGAGTAGGGAAAAAGAACTCACTTGCAGGTCCAAAGTGTTATTTTATTAGCAGAGATCCAGGAGTCTGCTTCCCACTCCCCTCCACCTCATGTACTAATCACCAATCATCACAATAGATATGGCCCCTTCGAGTCAAGACCRAACAGAGCCTTAAAATTCATTACATTTGTTGGAAATCATGCTAGAACCAASTTCATATTTAGCTTGGGCTGCAGTTTAAAGAAACCGATCGCTCTCAAGATATTCCAAAAAATAGAACTTGCCCAGATTTTACCACAAGTAGCCCTCTATGGGATAGATTTCCCCAAATGACTTTGCCTTTATATCCCCAGAAACACCTCTCAGTCAATGCCTAATCCTAGAGCACCTCGCAGGCTAACAGTACCTTGTATTTACAGCTAAACATTTTGTTCAGAACTGTCCAAATCTTGACATGTTAACCATGTGGTTAAATGTTTTGTGCTCTTGCCTCAGTAGGAGAAATCAGGGTTTTCCTGCTGACACAACAAAAGGAGGCAGTCATATTTATGCGCCCTGAGAATGTGCCCAGGTAAAACCTACAGTGCAGCTGAGGGGAGGAAAAATGGTGTCCTCCTCCTTTTATTCAACWCCCAAGTGGTTAAAGTCAAGATGTTGGAGACCTGGGTACAAAATCCATCTTTTTCTTGAGRAGAAAATGAGTTTGCACCGCTTACCTTTTGGAAGAACAGCCCTTCCAGTGGCCAGCAGACCTGCTCAGGGCTGCTGTGGTGGGACAGGATGACCCGTGGAGATCCTCTGTAACCGACCAGTCKTTTATGCTGATATAACTGTGATCTGTGACCAGCCTATGTACCTTGGCTCCTACTACACAGTAGTGTAGGAAGCGCATGAGGAAAAGTTTTCTAAATCCGCAGAGTATTTCTGTCGTGCAAAAAAGGTACACATTGGATAAAAGATACTGAGTTGTAGAAGACAGAAAGACAAAAGTTTCTCTGGGTAAAAGAACAAATTGAACCGGAGATTTTCATGTCCTCTCATCATGTCTCGATCTTCCAGGCTACTTGATAAAAAAGACGATTCTGCCTTCTTCCGTGATGCTTTGTAAGGAAAGGACTGGTTCTGCTGCTCAGGGAGAGTTCCCAGTTAAAATGTCCACATGCAGTCAGGAGGCCAGGAACTGAACCATGAATGTATAAGAAAGAATATTCTTATAAGGAATATTTCATACTGTGTAACATAAAATGATCAACTGGATGGAAAACTATAGAATATCATCAGAAGAGTATTGTCCTACATAAATTACTCCTCTAAAGAAATGCAGAGTTCATGAGAAGAAGTGTAGTCTTAATTTATTTTTACAGATTTCTTACCACTCAAATTTTATTCAGTATTTCTAATCAAGAATGCTTATGAAGAATGTTGCTACTTAATGAAAGAATTTGTTCTGGTTTTCCTTTAGAAAAGTCACACAGAGAATATGGTTAATTTCCTAACGAAGGAAGAAATGAATATTTAGACCCAGCTGCAGAGAAAAAAAAAAAAAATGCTTTTTCATGAGATCCATTTAATTATTTTGCTTTCTGAACATAAAACATCATTTATTTCTTCCTGCTATTTATTTAAAATATTAGTATTAATTAAAAAATAATGAAACAGGAAAGAGCTTTTTATTAAAGTCAATTCCTACCCAAATGACTTTTTTTTTTCTCCTTTAATAAGTATTGTGCTCACAAACTTGGAAGCTCTGATTACACATCTGAAATCAGCAGGTGCAATAACACTTCAGCAGAAGGTAAGGAGCACAGTTACTCAGTACTTTCATTACATTTGGTGGCTTGGCAGATGTTTTACTAGCACCTGGGAAAGGAATAATTGACAATCGAGTGTGTATTAAAGCAATATGTGCTGCTGCTGAGCAGCAGGCGTAGGGGTGTAGGTCACATCCAGCCAGACACTGACAAGTGTTTTTGGCAAAGCAACCCAAAATGAGGAACAGAATTAACCAACCTCTGGATATACAAAAAAGCAGAGGAATTGCCTTTTTTTTTTTTCCTTCACTAAATGGGAAATAGGCCTAATTTACTTCTGAATTAWTCTGCTGATTTCAAAGAGCATCAACATGGCTTGGGTTCTCAGTAGCATGGGATTGTCAGATATAAGGACAGTAAAAGTACATGACACATCAAAACTAAGCTACAAAACTGCTTGTAATCCCCAGATCATACCAGAATTCCTTTTGGCCTCCAAGCTAAATGCATGATGAAAAAGAAAATTAATCTAGAGCTGTCAGGCATCTCATCTCAGACTCATAGGACAACTGATATTACAACAAGCAGCTTTTTATATCAGTTGTCTGCTTTCTGTCTTTCAAAATTACATGTAGCTTTCTCAGGTCATCTTGYGCATAAGAAATGTCACATCAAATAGCTGGGGTGGCTCCAAGACAGTTCCAGTTTGTGAAACAGAGCTGCAAGGCATGGCTGGGGAAAAGCTGGAAACTGAGCAAAGAGGCTGCTAAATTAATGCAGGTACAAAGTACCTGCACAAGCTGTTGTGTTAAAAGCAGCAAAGCAAAGTTTCCTTGAAACTCCTGCTACTGCACTGCAGAAAATCCATCCTGCTGGTTGTACCAGAGCCAACAGGCAGCACMGAGCAGCCTCCATGAGACTCCAACCCGAGCGCCTTTCTCCTTATCACAAAAGCCTCATGATTAAAACATGGTAACATCCAGAGGAAAGATAGCCTTGGAATAAGCAAGGCTGTGTGTCTAATCAGCAGTAGAGGTCAATCATTCAATTACTTCAGAATCTGAAGCGGTTGTTCATTTTATGCCAGTTTTCCACACTAAAATCGCTCATGTTTTTAAAACGTTCTGTAAGGAAAAGCAAAAACTAACTATAACTTTAATCTCAAAGACACCATCAAGTGAAGTTATCTACTTCATGGAAGTTACAGTAATAATGAAAACTGAAAATCGAGGATATGAATGACCTTGCAAAACTTTRGGCTTTGGAACCACACCAAAGTGAAACCAAACACCCTGAAAATCTGAGGTAAGAAGTAAAAATATACTCTGCTATGTAGCTATGCGTCTTTCCTAAGAGATTCATAGCATGTGCAATAAATATCCGTTGAGCTTCTTAACACCCTGGGAGATGTGCATGACATTTTATGGAGAGATGAATTGAGGCACAGAAAGATTAATTGACTTGCCACACACTGACTTTGCATCAAACATCTGTCAGATATTCTGCAATGCACAGACTAATTCAGCTTCTCAAGGGGAGGAAGTCAAAGCTCCTGCAAATTCTGCATGGTTATGCCCATAGGTAACTGCAGAGGATCTGACCAAAACAGTGCAATTGCTCAGTGAAAATGAGACAGACCAACTGAGCATTAGTCCCATTAAAATCTAGACCTGAAACTCTCTGAGCTTAAAAGATTGGCCCAGTGCAGTGTACCCTTAAATAATTCCTCAGTAGCAAAGCTTACAATCAAAATATTTAAAGACGTTTCAGAATATATCTATTCTTTAGGATTTGAAAAAAATTTTACAGACATTTCTGATGTTGCAGATATTTTATTGSCATAGAGGTCTAAATTCAACATTACCTAAGCAGGTCAAAGAATCTATGTGTATAAGTAGTTTAACAGAACATCAAGCTCAATCATATGTATGTGCCTAAAAGATAATGTTATGAATCAGTTTAATTTAGAGTATCTTAAAAGGAAGCATGCATCTTCCAAAATTAATCCAGTTTCATCCTTCTAGTGTCCTTCTGTTTTGAATGGCACAAGCCACTGAACACAGGCGTGTGAGAAAAGTTAGSCATACTATCTACATTCAAATCAGTCAACATGAATAGGAAGTAATGCAGCGTTAATCAAAATTAAATTGCAAACAGTTTTAACAGAATTCAGATGRGTGAGACTCATATTGAAATACATTAGTGTTTCAGAAAGAACGTCTAGTGTTTGAAGGMATTACAATATAAAAGGTTTAGAAAGCACATCTTTCTTGAGAAATACATGCATTGTGTCAAGGACAAATTAAGCCACTAAGCAAAGCAGGGAACATTTGCAGGTTGTTTCAAACTGAAGCATCTATTTGGGAAAAAACTTCCATTCAACCACTAAATTAATGTGGTGTACATTGTCAAGATAGTTTTTTCTTGCAAGGCAAAAAACAACAGCCATGGTCTCCATGGAAATGATGCTTACTGTAAAGAGCAAAAACTAGCTCTTAAGAGGAGATGATAAGTTTTGTGGGTATTTGTGAAATGTTTACAATCTCCCTTGTGACAACAAGGCTCATAAAAGACTTTCATCTCTTTCATCCCCAATGCACATGAAATTTTCACATATTTCCCTTTGTAGATGACTACAAGCTTTATGAGCTATTTAGCTCAAGTAGATTATGTTAAAATAACAAAAATTTATTGTGTTTAGGTCTTTTTCCAAGGGGCTACATGAGTATACAGTAACCAGTTCACTCATTTTAATTTTTAAMCATGTTAAAGTAGAGAAACAAGTGGTTATGGCCTGATAACATTAAAAAATCACCTAAATCCATATGGCTATGTTAAAAACAGGTTTATTTTTCTRATCATGAAAAATTATGAGGATGAGGAATTAGGAATTAGGTATGAAGAATTATTTTAATATTTACTTCAGGCTTTGTAATGCTTCCCCCCTCTTTTTCTGTTTTGTAAAGTCCTGTTACAAGGTCCAAGCTAATTGTCCTTTCCTTACTGTCAAGGACTCGGCTTATTTCCAAAAGCTCCCTATTCCTGTGAAATATGTGAGGTGAAATGATTTGCATACCATCTTATGCTTCAGCTGCACATATTGAAAGAGTCAGCACCAAAACCCATGCTTATTTTGTTCTGAACATTTAACTCTTTTTTCAATCCCTCTTGTTTGAGCTTGTGACTCCCCTTTATACAGCAGGAGTGTGTATGGACGTGCAATGCAGGAAGAGGAGCTACAGGTTTGCTCTAAAGCAAACAGCACTAATCCTACTTATTTCGTTCCCAAAGTACAGAAGAGTTGGTTTTACCTTTTATTCTTTGTCTTCAGTTCATGAAAAATAACTGTTGCATAAGGTGTGAATAATACTGTGTTATATAAATATCTTTTGGTATATGTACATGAAAGTATATTTATGGAGTGGAAGATGTATAAAATGCCAATTGCTTTCTTCCCCTTTAACTTTGTGGGAGTTTTTCTCCAACGGTTTCCTAATCTTCACTCTTCTAAAGCTCAAGTGTTTTCCAAGTAGATTTAGGAAGAGCTGCTAGAATTTCTTCAACTTTAAAACCTACAATATTAGTGTAATTTCTCCCCAGCTTCTTATGACTTAACAGATAKGAACCATGTAAAGCAGTAATGAGACAAAGAGGCCTGGGTGACTTAGCGCTGTAGCAACAATGTCATGTTGCTGCTACATTGACTATTCCCTAGATGTTACGGCACTGAGGGCTGATTCTATGTCAAACTCTTGGTACTATTAAGCTGACTTTTCTATGTTCCTTTATAAAGCATTGTGAAATCCTTTATTTTCCAGCTGGGCTGTTTTCCTTTGATGCAGCTTTATTAATGCKCATATCCTTCTACTTTGCTCTTGCAAAAAGCTAAAGTTGAAAGCCCGAAAGAAAACTGTGATAATTAACCTTCTGCATGYTTACTCTCTGAAGAGACTAGCTGGCATGAGAGATCTGTAAGAGATTTTATACCTTTCTAAACCCAGCACGAGGCAGTTGTCTGCTATCTGCTTATAATTCTGTTCTCAGYGTTTTCTTATTCATTTATGCTTAGGCTTTGCCTATTTTAGAAAATACGCATGTTTTCTCAAAGGTGTTTTTAATCACCTTCATTGCTGTAGTTAAATCTTAAATAAGGTTCCTTAATTCAGTTGTTCACCAAGGCAAGCCCAAGTGGATCGAGCCCCATGCACTAGGCTACACTGGGCAAGGGAGAACAGGCCTGGGCAGTTCCTACAGCTGGCTCCCAGAAAGCTGAGATTTCCCTTCAAATATTCACTCTTTACTAAGGTACAGCATGCAAGAAGCCAGCCTGTAATTTTACCACCTCAAGATATTTCCAAGATTTCATTAAAATGCACCTTTATGAAAACTCAATCAAGAAGATTATTCTTTTCCTTAGCAAGGAATAAAAATGCTTTTGGACAAGACATAATGGAAGCAGCTAAACTAAAAATTGTGGCTTGTATTTGTTCTGAAAACCAAGATAGCAAATTGCCTGAGGATCTCTCTCATGCATGAATTTTGTCTGTTTGAAGAACTACAGATAGGAGCTATTTACCACAGCAGCAGTCTTCAATACATCTTGTGGATTTACTACCCAACAAAATGACACTGTCAAAACTGTAACTCTATAAGAACTGCACAAATACACAAGGGACTGCAGTCGGAGCACACATCCACCCTGCCATCACTGGAGGCAGGTTGATATTTATGTATTTAAGAGGTGGAAGCAGCACAAGCTGGGCATCGGTTAACCCAAGAGACGAGAGCTAGACAGATTCTGCACCATGGCGTATCCAAGAAGTGGCTGCTATAAATTACAACTCGGTGGCCATTTCTGTGGTAACTACATCTTCTAGAGATCAGCTGGTGGATGAAACAGTTAAAAGCCACATCATACTCATCACTTGTGCATAGTTGAAGGCAGCAAAAGTATCTGCCCTGCTCTTCGCCTTTTTCTTCCTTCCTTTCTTCCACATGTTCTTGAACTTCTCCRAGTACTGAAGCAAAGTCTGCAGGGAAAGAGAAAGCAAGATGAGGCAAATACACAAGAGTTCCCCAGTTTCTCTGTGCAGCTTTGAATAGCAGCAGCCACTCAGACAAAAATCTTCCTTCCTTCATTGCCTTTTTTTTTCTCTTTTCCTGTTTTTTCAGGCTTATGAATGCATCATTCCTAGCTTGAATTTCAGCTGAGCAATCTCTTTTGTTTTGATGCATAGATGGCTATCTGTCATGAGTCTAAAGAAAAAAAAAAAGTGTTAGCATATTACAGTGATGCTGGAAAGCTTTTATTATTATTATCAGCTGCTTTCCTAGATGGATTAGTGTAATGCCTTATAAATAAAAAATGCTCTACTGCACAATAAATTTTGATTCTTGTCCGGAGGAAGACAGATAGAGGAACTAGATTTGAACCCTGTTGCAGGTCACTTCATGTCAAACTAAAAGTCAGAGGAGGCYTAAGGAAAATACCATTGCAATTTTGCATTCCACATGATGGAACCATTACTGCAACTTTTCTTTTAAGCTTTTTCTTTTTCTTTTGGCATGCTGGATCTGTTCTCCTGCAAGTTATACAGGAAGACAAGCAGGGAACTAGAAAGCTGGTACAACCCATAACCCAAAAAAACTATTAGATCATACCAGGGCCTGACTCATTAACAAGTATTTCTGTGACACTGAAATGAAGGAAGACTCTACCTTATAAGATGCGCACCATGGCAGAACTCAGCCCAAGGGAGCCAGAAAGCTTATGAAGGCCATGATTCATGCTGGGTCTCTATGTATGCCCAAAGGGGCTGCGTGTTTCCTAATGGATGAGCTAGCACTGAGACCTCTGAGCTGGCTGATGCTGGAGGCCAGTTTACAGTACGGTTCATTACGCTCTTGAGCACGTAATGACCTGTCGCATGCCCTATGTAAAATGCAGTTTGTAGCATTGAGCTGGGGAGGTGCATATTTTGGCTTGTTGCCTTCACGCTCCCAAAAGCAGGATCCTTATTTACCTTGTTAGACATGGGAGACAAAAAAGACACATGTAACGCTCTTCTGTATTCATCACTGGTAAATCAAAAGAGAACAAAAAATAAAAGAAAAAAGAAAGCCCCAACAAATGACACAATTCTTCAGTGATTTTGTCCTTAAGAAGAGATKCTGTCCTTAAAGTAAAACAAAACACAAGCATCTATTTACAACAAACAAACAAACCTGATATGGCAGAAAGCCAAATATGTACTACAGAATCTACAGAAATGGATTAGAAATGTATTTAAGTGATGTCTTTTCAAGCAAATAGATGTGTTATAAATGAGTTGAGTATGAGACTTTGTATAYGTAATTACTTGTCATCACCAAAAACAGATTATCAGTGACCAAAACTTATAAATATGAGAGGTCAGGATACTTGCAGAATCAGGACTAAAAATGAGCATTTGGTAAAACAGTAGCACTGAAGGTTGGAATACTGCTACAGTTGGCTCGTCAAGCATATGCATGAGAATTTGGGACCTAAAATGCTCTCTAATTGATATTCAGAGACAGGAGACAAGTTTTAGCCAGTGTTGTTATTACRTTTCCCTCATTTAGGGAAAAGAGAAAACCAGTGAAGCTGTGCAGAGCTGATGCACAGAAAGCAGATAAATGTGCATTTCCATCACCAGACATGCCAGTGGGAGCCAGCGCCGGCCTCCTGCCAGCCCACCCCAGCTGCTCACCAGCACCCAGCACTGAGGATTTCTCAAATCCTTCCCATCACAACACACCAAGGCCCTTCCACAGCCTGGAACAGCCCAGATCATTTAGCCTGGCCTGGGAGGAGGAGCACACTGGCAAAAGTGACGGGGAATGACACTGGTGTGGAGAGGAAGAGCAGCTTGCCTAGCAAGCAGAGCTTGCTGTCTGCTTCCCAAGGGATGGTGAGACTTTTCTTTTGCCTCAGCTCTAAATATTTTTCCAAATGTTYCAATTTCCAAATTTTCAAATATCCAATTACTTCCAAATACTCAAGAATTTCCAAATATCCAAAACAGTTAGTCTAATACAGCGAAACAAGGCTGGGGGTTATTTCACTATCAGAGCACAGCCTATCCATTCACATAAGTAGCTGTTAGTGAGCCAGAGGCTCAGTGGGCAATACTCCACTCAGGGATAATGCTGCAGCTCTGTCTTTGGCTTTTAATAGTCACCTACACAGATTCCTGACATACATGATAGATGACCTTTCCTCAGCTGTTATGCTCTTATTATCTTCACTTCATCTGCTRTACTCCCCAAGCATTTATTTTATTTCGCCCTTTTCTGATTTTGTTCTTTTTTTTTTTTTTTCCTCGGTAGAGTCTTTTCATAATTTTCAAGTACTGGATAAAAAGACAGATATATTAAGTAAGTAAGGCAGAGTGGATTTGCAAAAGAAGAAAAAAGGAATAATAAAACAGAAGAACTATACCCACCCTGGAAGGCACATAATGTTCCAGGTCTCCAACTGTCCACTGTAAGACCACAAATCATAATATTTATTTATTTATTTATTTATTTATTTATTTATTTACTTATTTATGTTATTCATAACCTATAATAATCATTTATTTCAATTAAATAACTCTCATCAGAGAGAAGGCTCTCATGTTCTACTCATAGCAGAGAAGTAAGCTGTACTAGAAGGTCATCTGAGTCTCCTGAAACACTCTTTCTTCATCTCTTCAAGGAGTAACTGTATTTACTTCTGATATAACTGCATTTGCTTTCATCAGGAAGGAATCTGGCTTATCTCAAATGTTCCTGCTGCCAAGTAATTGCACAAAACTCTCAATGAGAAGAATCTTCTCCTGTTCATAAGGCAAATGTGGGTTTGCTCTAATGAACTTGCTTGTTAGTGGAAAAGGGAAAAAGGTAAGAAGCAAGAGTGTCTTCCAAAGTAGAAAGCATCAAGAGGAACCCTGACTGTTGCCATGACACATCCATGTGATTAACGATTACAGTTTAAGCTATCTCAAATATCAAAACCATTCCYAATGCTGTTGCTGTAGTATGAAGCACTCTGCTTCTACAGTGGGAAAAATCTTTCTTTCCCCAACCCATTTCACGAGTGGTTCACAGATTACACACTTTACATCCTGTTAAACCCTCAAAAATATACAACTAKTTCACCAAAGATGTCACTAGTGATTCAAAAGCATGAAAGTTAGTGTTMGATTTCTTCCACAGATGTCTCATCCCCACTATCCTGCTGACTTACAGTGGTGTTAGCCCACCCCTGTTAGACTAAATTTGTCAATACCTCAAATCAAAAGTCCTTGAAAATGACTTAAATCAATAGAGCTGATGGATGATGTACATTCCCACCTCACTTAAAAAGCAGAAATTAATATAAATGATTTTAATGGTATTTCATTCTGTAGCTCCCGCAGTCCAGTCATTAACATTCTGGACTAATTGGGGTTGATGGATTATTAAAATAGCTGTGCAACTGAATCAGAAYGATTCCTCCCTGCATTTGTTTCCAGCTCCTGATAGATTGAGAAAAAGCACAGCAACTGCTAAGCTCGGCCCGGTCCAAGTCAGATCTGAAATCATCCAGCTCGGCCTTTTGCCTTTGGAGCTTTACAGCAGGTACAGCACAGAGCCCCTAGCAGCCYACTGAGCTCAGAGCTAGCCCTTTAGCTAGACTGCAGACGCACAGAAAAGGGTATTTACCTCAGGTACACTGGTGAACTCAGAAGTGGCACTGYAAAACACAGGATGACTACGCACACAGAGCCATCCTGCCTCAGCTTCTTCATTCCCTCACTCCCRAGAAGTATTTTGTTTCACTACTATGGTCGTAGATTGGTCACGAAGGACTAAGAGTCATTATTATCCTTATGCTGTTGACCATTTGCTACAGGCTTTTAAGAGGAAGAGTGCAAGCTCTGGAGCTGGGAGAAGGATCTGTTGGAAATTAGGCATAGGCACAGAGCCTAAAAAGAGATCTCTCTCCCAGGGGACAGGTGAGATAAAGCAGCCCAGGTGTGGATCTGTACTGCAAGGTGCCTGTGAAGACCCGAGGTACAGGCGGCTTTCAGGGGCTTCAGGAAGCCAAACACCTCAAGGGTCCCGGCTGACCCACAGGGTACCGGGACTCAGTGCCCTRAGGGGTCCCGCCAGAGGTGAGCACTGCTAAATGCACTGGGCTGCTACATGATGGGCAGCAACCCATCTCCAAAAGCACTCAGATTTTTAGGCCACAGACTTGAATATATTTACCAAATCAAAATACATACTTGCCCAATCAAATTTCATAAAACCCACCAGGCTGTTTTGACCTGTGAACATGAAGTGACTACACTGAGGCACTGTTTTACTCTACTATACAACTAAAATAGTACACTACGAAGCTAGCATTAAGCTTGCAAGGACATGTCCTTTCTTTGCTAAATACTGAGTCTTCAAAAATAACTTTTCTCCTATTCTCTTCGGGGCTCCGCCAGCTACTTTCCTCAGCACTTTACTGCTTTAGAAGGCTTATGGGAGCGCAATCAAGGATGCTTTAAGAGCAGTGGGTTGTTTATCTTAGGCAGACACTCAGAGAGATAATGCCTATCAGCATACAACTCGCGCACTAGGCAGTTCACAAGGTCCTCTCTCAGGAAACCTTCTCTAGTTCTCAGTTTTCTCCGCTGAGTTCAACATCAATAGCTTTCCTCAGGATGGCTTCTCATTTTAAGCAGTTGTAAGATCACAAGCAGTGAAGGTCTTCCAGCATGATTATAGTTATTTTTTTTTCTTCTCTGTTCAGTCAGAAACAACTCCCACCCCTCTATAGTTTTATTTTCATTTCAGAACTGAGAAATGAAAGTCAATTCCTTTCAAAACGAGGTCACGCATGGTTCAAAAGTTATTTTCATGCCAGATTTCAGTTTTCAAACAAAAATAGAAGAGCAGATTTTTTCCCCCCAGCAGAAGAATTTCCTTGTGTTCTTTTGTCTTACAGACAGAAGGGCTTGCAATTTTTTGTTTATTCAAACTTCTGAAAACAAGCATTTGGCTCTTCAGGGGAGGCCAAATAACAGAATAATATCAATTCAAAAGAAAAAAGAGGTCACTGAGTGACCGAAAAAGAGAAAACTGAACATGGAATATTATGCAACAGACACCGAAACAGGTCTTGCCAAGGCCCATCAGAGATACTTAACATCCAACAAGTTGCATCCTCAGAGACATTCAATAGTGCACACCAGAAATCTCTGCAGTCAGCTAGAGCTCCCAGTTCAGCCTCAAAGTGCATTTTTTGTGGTAACACAGTTACTCAATTTTACAGCATGCTTTGACATTGTAGGATAAAAAGTAATTTAGAAATACGAGGACAACATGATGTGCTTCAACAGTAGTCTGCTGCCTCACAGATCTGCCTGATGTATTATCTTCACAGGGAGAAGAAAATGGTGACTGGAGCTGTAATAGGTCTTTATTCTCTTTTGAAAATTCACTACCCATTTGTCTCATTAAGAAATCGGAGAGGAAGAAAACATTAAGGGGCCATAGCAAAAGCAAGACAAAAGCTGTATTGGTAAGAATACTGTAGATTTCAATTTTTGCCTCTATAACATTGTAAGTAGAAATGCTTGCTCAGGACATCTTGGAATAGTTTATTTTTCTAGTGTTGCAAAAACTTTTATCGAGGCTTGTAGAAATAAAGGGTAAAAATACCACCGGCAAGACCTTGAAGTATTTCAATATACTGCCAGTTATGGGCTATGCTGCTAAGACTTTCATATCCAGCTAACATCATTCCTGTAATTATCCCTAACACACTGTGCCAAAGTAGTTATTTCAGTGGCATATAGGCATGAAATATGTTCTTTTCACTCACTTTAACATTGAAATAAATTGTTTGTAGAAATCAAGAAAATGAATAGCGAAGCTTATGTTTTTTCTTCTATGTTTCAGGTTCCTCAGTCACCATTTACGTGSAGCTGTGCTGTGATTGTGTCAGGATTTTTTTGTGCTACATCCTCGAGGGAAAAGACTTGAAATACATTTATTTTTCAGATTTTTTTTTGTTTGTATTGTTGAGTAAAACATGGACTAATTGTTCACAAAAGTTAAATCTGGATACTTTGCTGTAACATTTAGTTCTAGTATTCACCTGAAAAAGGTGTTCTCACTCAAGCATAAACTAGGCCAGTGAATAATTTAATATAGCATATACACCGAAATAGCTAGAAAGACTCCTTYTCTCTCTTTTTCTTTTCTTTTCTTTTTTTTTCTGTAGTAGAAACATACTCCATGCAGCAGATATGCTAGTTTCCAHAACCAGCCCTCTTTCAAWTTTCACATCAATTCACAGGGACTAATTGTCAAATTGTCTGTATCTTCTCATTTGCAGGTAGCTCTTCAATCTCCCTCTTTATTTGTAAAAAGGAAAACAAAATCCTGTAAGAAAAAAAAAATGCTAAATGTTCCAGAAGAGTTTGGATTGCACTAACAATAAATTTCAYACACAGTGAAAGATCCTTGACCATCTGTTTTTATTTTCTTTTAGTGAGAGGTTGGAKCCAAATGGTATTGCTTCCATTCTGAGCAAAATAGTTTGTGCCTGTGAGCAATGTTGACAAACTGTGCAGCACCACACTGGCATTTTTGTGCCTTATSTGAAACATAAAATTCCTGTGCAATGTCACATTTAAAGCTACTGAGCAGTACAAGTTCTTAACTASAAGAGGTCAGAAGGCATCCTCAAGATACAGACTTAGGCTGTCATTGACTGCTAGTTGTCTAAGAATATACAAAGACCTTCTTCTCAGGCATTCTCCATATACTCACAAGCAAGGAAGAAGCAGCAAAGAAAATTTTAGAAGCATTACTTGTAATAGGATAGTGACTGAATTTTATAGGTCTTAATGAAACCTAATTTCTACTAACTCRTTGAAGAAAGCCCAGTATAAAGTTCTTGTTACCTATGATTCAGCCTACTCTATGTATCTTTATATTCATTGACCTCCCTTGCAGCCATGGAGAAGCTTGTACTATTTTCTTTTCCTTCTACAATACTATTGAAATTAACTGCTATTTGCAACACTGTTTTTGTTAATGTTACAGTACTAGGCCAATTCAGAGAGGAAGTTATTCCAAGATCATCTGAGAGAGTATGGTTTCACGAAGCCCAAAATTTGAGATACAGCACAAGTGCCTTTTCCTAACTAAATCCACTAGTTTAACTATTCAGTTCTGTTCCTAAAATTAATTTTGCATAACTATARTTATGGAAATGTATAGTTGAATTTCCCTGCTTAGTGATTTAAAGTGAAGTAGCTGTTTTACTGAGCGTGAAAGCTGATCTTACAGGAAGGCACATCCTTCTTGTGGACTGTAGAGTTTTGGCCCCTTTACTTCGTGGTAATGCCAAAAGCTGTAGATTGCAGGGACAAACATGCCACAAATTTGCTATTATAGTACAAATAACAGCTTATTTTTGTCATGCTCATTGCAGCATAGCTAATATTTTGGGAAGCAGTTATCATCCTCACGTTCAACTCTACACAGTGTGGACAAGATCCACATTTTAGACATGATCCACATTTTAGATTATTCTGAGATATGAACGACCCATTTAAGGTCTGTTTAACTGAGCAACACTGACTTGAAACAAAAGAAATCATTACCAATTGTTAGCTATAGAGCTTGCCGTTTATTGCCTTGTGCTATTTTAATAGTATGTTAAATAGTATGTTAAAGCCACAATGGACTTTGCACCTGAATAGATTATTGTTCCAGTCAGGCTTGAGATAGTTGCAAAGAAGAAATAAGATTCCTAGACAACTATATGAAAAGAATATATCACTTGCTTTAAAAATGGTTTAAATTAAAAAAATCAGAAAGGAAATAGCACAAGCTTGTAATGATTGTAATAATTATCAAGTAAGCTCTGAAAYTGTAAAGCTAATGGCATTGCACATTGAGCAGTTAGACTAAGCAATGGAAGCAGCAATTGTAAAATAATTAACCTTGTTCTACTTCTGTAACTTTTTAGGCTAATATTAAAAGCCATTTGCAATTTTAGACCTCTACAAAATAATGAAAGACTAGAAGGTATTATTCAACCAAGAGAAAATTTTGCTTAACTGTCTGATCCCTTGGCAGTATTTGAAGGTATTAGAACCTACTCTGAGTTGAAAGAAAAGATTCTGATTCTGGTGCAAATGGCTTGTGAAATATTAGACTGCTGTTACTGGTTATGTTATACCTTGTTCAGCCTATTAGATTTAACAGTCATCCCTTAAATAACTTTGAAGGATAGTTAARCACATCACCATTGAATAGGTAAGTGCAAGGCATGTCATGAGTTCTCTGGCTTGAGGGGCTCCAGTAGTCCAACATGGAAACAGGGATGCAGATAGAGAAGTGGCAGTCATGGTATTAATTGACTTTGACCTAGGTGAAAAAAACACAGTTTGACTGGGAGATTAAATGCATAACTAGTTGCAACAAAACAAATAGGTTATCAAAGACTTATTGCCAAATCTGGAAAAAGATTTCCAATGTGAAGCATCTGTATGCCCCTATCTAGACTGAATAACTTTCAAAAAATTTATATATGAAAAAAAGACATATGCAGAGACAGAAAGATTGAGAAGTGGCAAAATGTTCCAAAGGACAAAGTCTATGATAAATTGATATAGTGACTTTGACTATGATAAATTGAAGAAGTGATCCAAGAAGATGAAAGACATAACAACAGAGTGATTAATGTCTTGTTCTTAAATTTAATTCTTAKCCAGAAACAGGGTCCAAAGTACTGAAATTTCTAGTCCATCATAAGTAAGAAGAAGTTCTTGACAAAAAAGTGCCATCTATTGCCACTGAAGTTGTTCTTAGGAGAGGAGTTTAATTCTGTTCTACTCAACATTGTGTGTTGTTGTTCTACTCAACTAGAGTAGACTAGTGTCCCGCTTTGAGTTACTGCACTTTAAGGAAAAGACATTAAAACAAGAGTAGAGCAAAACAGCAATGTCAGGCTGTTTATTCCTTTTGCTACCAGTATGAGAAATTGTATGGGACTTAAGGACTGGCTTTTAGAAAGAGCAGTTCCCTCTCCCAGACCTCCCATTCCCTTAGTAGTAGCAGTGATGCAGCTCTGCTTTCAATCCCTGTTCTATCTGCCTTTCCCACCCTGTGTTCTGGCCATGGCTCCTCTTCTTTTGATAGGAAAGGTGAAAGGACCTCTGGGTGGGAATTATTGAGTTGACTGATCGATTATATGAATACGATTCCCTTTCTATCATCATTTAAGTACAACTGAAAGTAAATGCAAGAGTCTGCTTTAACTGTACTTTTCAAAGTAGAGAAAAAAGGTGAAAACAAAATTTGCTATAAGTCTTCAAACCTTCCTACATTGATTGAACTTGCTCAAATGGTATGAAGAGTTATAATAACAGTGTACTTCCAACACGAAACAAGAGCAAATACATCAAGAAACTGAAGCTTTTGCCTTCTACTGCTTAATTCTAGAAACAGCAAGAGTTGTATATGTTGTCCTAAATATGCTAAGAGAAAGAAAGAAAGCTTCCTTCACTACCAGAATGGGACTGTATTACCAGGAAAAGATTTTTTATTTTCAAATTTGACCTGCTCTTCCCTTGCATTGGTATTCATGGTCATCCAAGGACTCAGTTCAAGTAAACAACCTCAGGGGAGAAAAAATGACCAAAGAGTCAATGCTTCAAATCTCTCATTGCAGCAATTTCCTATGCAATTAAATTTTCATGCCTTGAGTCAAGTATTATATCACACTAAGTCTACTGCACTGTTCTGTACACCACCAGCATTGTAATAATAAGTTTCACCTTTGAATCAGATGCCATGTTATTTCAYATACAATGCTACTTTTTTTATATACTCTTACTCTTATACTCTTTTTTATATACTCTTAATTTGTAGAACAATATGATGAGCTTATATGTTTCTTATGGGACAGCTACTCAGTTTATGGCAAGTAAGTATCTAAGAAAAAAATAAAAAGTGAAATCTTGAATGCCATTCTTTTCCTTTACAATATTCTTAGCCATTTTACTGTTGAAAAGGCATGCTCATAGCATAGAATGACAATAATTTGTATTATGATTTTTGTTTAATTTAAAAATACAATCCATAACCATAGCTGAAGAATTTTCATAAGTACTGTAGTTCACTGTAGACAGATTTCTGCAGGCCGGTTGGCTTAGCTTGGCTTTATTCTTTTGGTCTCAAAATGGTGCCCATTGCTTCTTGGAATCAAAATTGCAAATTGTCTTTGAGGCACAACTGCAACAAATGTATAACCATCTTCTGTAAACTAGAAGATTCCCAGTTTGTAAAGAAAATTACCTACAAGACCACAAATAACGTATCTGTTTTTATTAGTGTTTAAAGGATTTTTTTTTTAAATGAAGAAAATTCATATACCATGAATCAAGATTTCCACTCACGAAACAGAAAAGAAAAACCTTAGACCATCATGATTTTATTGASCACTCTCTGGGCATGCTGTAAGGAACTGGGGGACTTATGTTTAGCATTCTTCTTCCCCATCATTTTCAGAAGCATCTGGCTACTTCCTCTTTGAAATTCTCTGTGAATTTAGATTATTGTTACAAGCGTCTTTGAAAGCAAGAGGGCCAAAGCTTTGAAACTTTATCAGTCATACTTGGAAGGGCCAATGATTTGGAAGGGAGCCAAGGTTTCCCTTTGGCTCCCACATTATAATGTTTTAATGCCTCTCTCAAGAGAGGCAGAGAAAGGAGAGTAGCTACCACCTTCTCTTCTCAAACACAGCCAGCTGAATCAGTGCCTAGACTAATTTTTTCAGGAGTTCACCAATGAATTATTCCTGTCCACATTAGTAACTTACTTCTCTGGTGAGGCCGAATCTTGAGTACTCTGTCCAGTTCTGGGCTCCCCAGTGCAGGAGGGATGTGGAGCTGCTAGAGAGAGTCCAGYGCAGGGCYACGAAGATGATYAGGGGCCTGGAMYATCTGTCCTATGAGCAAAGGCTGAGAGAGCTGGGCCTCTTCAGCCTGSAGAAGAGAAGACTGAGAGGGGATCTGATCAGTGTGTATAAGTACCTCAAGAGAGGGAGTGAGGAGGATGGGGCCGGCCTCTTCTCAGTGGTGGCCAGCGGCCAGCGATAGAACTAGAGGAAACGGCCACAAAYTGASGCACCAAAAGTTCCACAGGAACTTGTGAAGGAATTTCTTAACAGTGAGGGTGACAGAGCACTGGMACAGGCTGCCCAGAGAGGTGGTGGAGTCTCCTTCTCTGGAGATCTTCMAAACTCGCTTGGACACCACCCTGTGCCACACGCTCTAGGAGACCCTGMGTGTGCAGRGGGGTTGGACTAGATGACCTCTAGAGGTCCCTTCCAACCTTAAGCATTCTATSATTCTATGATTCTCTCCACACCAAAGCAGCAGGTACATCTCTTTCCTATCTACCTTTCCCTCTCCCCATAGACATGGTCTCCAAACTCTCAGAAATCTGTGTGTACAGCATAAAGAACCCAAGAACCCAAAATTGTTTTCACTAGCTTCCTACACCTTATATAATTCAGTTCAAAWTGTGAACACTGCAAATAGTTTAAGCACACTTTAATCCTGCCACTCAGAACAAGAATGCAGACATTTCATTTTACTTTATGACACAGGTAAGATCCTTAGTACCTTTTATGTGCAGGCTTGATGTCACAATAGCAAATCCATTTCAGCACACTGAAATTTGAAGTAACATGAATTACTTTCTAGACCTGTTTTTCATTTCATAGAATCCAGATCAGCAAGAGTTCTTAGAATAGGTGACTAAAGACAAGGTAGTTCCTACTTCAACAGAGAGACAGGGATACTCCRTTAAATATGAGGTGCATTATATTTTTTATATATATATATTTTTTTTTTCCTTACATGCAGACATAATAGTCTCTCTCTCTCTTATGGATTAATTTCTAGTTTTCCTATGTGAAAGTATGCTTGTAGATTTCAAGTTTACCCTAGAGATTTACCCTTTCCTAGAGTCATTTAGCATTTGGGTTACATAACTAACATGTACTGATTGACACTGCATATTTTGAACGGTATCCATAAACTGACTTTTTTAGAGCAACTTTACAGAATAGCTGTAAACAGAACAACTGAATTTCCCTTTATCATTTTTCCTCTGCAATACAGGGAGAAATTGACTTTTGTTTGTTTGTTTGTTTGTTTGTTTGTTTGTTTGTTTATTTCTAAAGCAAAGTGACATTTCACAGAAAGCTAGGCTGAACTGAGCTTGGATATGCTCAGAAGAGAGGTCAAGACCTTCTCAGAAACCCATTTAAAATATAGCTGAGAAATGGAAAGGAATCAGGTGCTGTATAAAACCTAATTGAAATGCTGCTTAATTTTACATTTCTGCAATGAGGTGCAGTATAACACAGACTGAAATAACTTTGGTAATGGGACTACTTCTATTAATCTACTTATAAGGAAGATGTTCRTTAATTAGGAGAGACAGAAGAATCACAGGGTTGCTAAACAATAGCAACACAGATTCACATTGTTGACAAGTATCTAATTAGAAATTAATGATGGAAAACTGGGCAAATATACACCTACATCTACCCAGGCTGCACATGATGAGAAAATCTAATACATCCATGTTTAGATGATATTCAGGAACTGTTTTAAAACAGTTACCCCTTAGAAAACTAGCTCAAAGCAGAAGTCTTCYTGAATAGCCTTATTAACTCAAACACTTATTTACTCAGGGATTAAAACCCCTTGAAGCTTAAAAGAACTAAACCCAAATTCCCAAACCCAMATTACTCAAAAGATACCATTCTGAACAAAACCAGTTTGGAAAGAAGCTTTCATGAAGAATTCAGTATCTATTTTTACAGTCAGGTTAATGCAGAGGAATCCAACAGCTCTACATATTTAAGACATCTTATGTTGCTAGCTTTGTATCTTATGCTATGAAGAATGATATGAGAATAATCTATCTAGCKGTACACATGCTTAAGCATGGTTTGTTTGTTTTTTAAATTTTAGGGGAAAAATTAAAAGTCTGAGAATGGTTTCCCCAGAGTCATCCAGTGCATGCAGAGTAAAAGATACATTTACCTYACAAAAACGTACACATCTGAAAGTGCTGACATACTTAAAAAAGAGCAAGACCACGAGTTTGATAACAAAAATTACTGTGCTATATGGCTCATCTTAYGGCCCCAACAATATTTTTTTTTACTTTTTAGTAGGCACATTTACTAATTCTAAGCRTCTTAACATGGCATGTAGAGAGTGTAACACCTTTCACAAGATGCTACCTTAGTAGTAGATGTTACCACAGTAGCATCTGTGAACATGCTAGTTCACAGAGAACTTCAAGTAAACAAAAGTAGTGAAACTTCTGAAGAGCACTGAAATATTTACGTCAGAAACAATTTGAATTCTCCCTTTAAAGCCTTAAGACTATGTGTCTTTCATACATGAGAACCTAAAGGAGGAAGGAGATTTGACCACTAATGTTTGTGTTATGATATGTGAGGATCACTGGGCTAGGCTGTGTTCTCCCTGCTTATCTTTGGGGACCAGTAAGTTACTCCCTTAATACATAATGGGGTTCTCAGATGAGGGGGRATCTTTATGCCCTGAAGCACTGGACATAGACCAAAATAAGATTTAACTGGAAAACAGTGGGCAGGACCTCATGACTTCAGTATTGCTTTGGCTGCCATACACACCCAGGCTGCAGGGGTACATTTCTGCCTCGGGACGTTCTGCTGCTATGGAGAGGAGGACTTGARTGTACCTTGACCTCTCTCCTGTTTTGTCCTTGTAATACATCAGATATCACAACAGATACAGCCACAGGTACCAGGCTTGTCATGGAGCACCTACAGTGTTTTGTAGATCCCGTAGATTAGTCTGCCTTTTTTTTTTTTTTAAGGCAAATGATGCTCTGCTCCAGTTTTCTTTTGATTCTGTCTTCCAATTTACTAGGATGAACAAGAAATTTGTTTCTGTTTTAGAGTTTTTTTTAAATCATGGGGTTTTTTAGAGGGTTATTTGATCTCTCTCATTCAATAAAGATAAAATCATGACAGGCTCTGAAGCCCACCTAGACAGTTTCAAAACACCAGCCTAAACTCAGAAGCCTCACGGTGAACACACAGAATCCAATACACATGGGACAATCCTGTATTTCACATCTTCTAACCTTCAAGCACTTGACCTAGAAATTGAAACCAGTTCTATACAAATTTCTTTGTGATAAAACGAAGTAGCAGTATGAACCATTTTTTTTCAAATAGGGGCTAATATTACCTCAGAACGTGCCATGCTGCTCTGTCCAGAGCAGCATAGAGACACACTGAGCCAGTCCTGTAGGTGATTTTCCTTTCCTTGGAAGAAAAACCTGACAAGCTGGATGGCTTCTGTTGGCCTGGATGATGAACCTAAGTAGCACACACAATATGAGCAAGAAAAAAATCAAGGGTTTGCAACTTTTTATCCTATTTTTGGAAGCTTGCAAGGGGGAGACTCAGAGTCTCAACACTGTTTTAAGACCTTTGGGTACTTTTAAGGCCAATAAGTCAGTTCATACTTCTGGGATTTTGCACATCTTCTACTGGCTACAGAACACAATGACCTTCCTCCCCTCTTGGCATTGTACTATTTGGTTACAAAAGAACTAATACAGACATTTTTGTCCTTTTGTTTGAAGTTGTACTTCAGAAAATGAAAAATCTCAGCATGGAAGGCCAAAGTGCTTCATCCTCAAATTTAAAGAACAGGGGAGAGGGGAAGAGGGAAGGTCAGAGACAATGCTTTAATTGTCTTTGCCAATTTTGTCTTTGCCAATTTACTCTCTATATTAATTTGAACATTCCTCTGTTTAAGTACCATACAGCTTCACTTCATTATTTTCAGTTAACTAATCTGGCTAAAAGTAATTCCTCACTGTAAATTAGATCCTATCATCACATGAGTTGTTTCAGATTGGCATCTTGACATTAAGAGATGGTTATATTTTTAGAAGTAGCCAGGAAATAAATTTGCTCTTTTTCTTAGGAAACTGTAAGCAAAATTTTGTTCTCTCAAGATGCATACATTCAAGAGTGGCTAAACAAGCCAGTTTCCCCATGGACATGCATTGTTTATCAAGGATCCTAGACTGTGCCAGCAACCCCTGCCACCCAACAGTCCCAGTGAAGYCAGTAGGGTCACTTTCAGAGCCACAGGATCAGGTCAGTATATTTGATGTAATCTTCACAAGCAAGAAGTATTTTGCAGATTATACTGATTCCACTATCCTGAAACACCCTGAGCTACCAAGGGTGACCTTCAGACAAGGCTTCGCTGCAGATCTGTCCTGACAATATGGCAATAACCTCCACCCTCAGGATTTCAGAATTACAAACAGGGTTTGTGAAGGTATCTCTTTCTACCTCCACAGTATGGCATATTTATCTGAAAAAAAGAATCCCTGAGGAAAGGATACAGCTGAGAACATCTAGAAAAGAACCAGCAAAATAAAGGAGTTGACACAGAAGAGCGAGAGAGAACAAAGGGAAAGAACAAGCCGCAGTCAGTAACAAGTTTCATGAAACATAGGAATCGTGATGGTTGCTGCCTCATCCAGTTACTGCTGGGTGTAACCTGTGGCTTGGGGTGCATAAACACTTTAGCATCRCACCAAGAGCAACTGCAATCAGGAATGGTGGTAACCAAGCAAACTGGTGGTTTGTAGGGTTTGGGTTTTTTGGTTTTTTCCCTTTCTCCCTCTCTCTCCAGCATCTGCTGTATTCTCCTGCATCTATTTATACTGAAACACTTACATAAAGTGCATTGATGCAGTAATGGGAACAGAATTCAGAATAACTAATGTTTTCTTTCACGTCAAGTCTTCAGGTAAGTCTTCATAAAGCATTAATGGGGAACTGCACCATTAACATAACTACTCACACAGCACATGCTTCACCTAATTAAGATCTTCAGATGGCCCAGCAACAGGGTCTTGAAGAACAACCTGCCGTTAAGGACAGGAAAGGCATAGCATTCATTCAGGGTATCTGAGGTAAGTAAATCCCCTGTGCAGCCGTAAGGACATTAGGGCTTTTGAAGAGCACTTCAGAGTCCTTCAGCAAACCACCATCGATGGAGCAGCTCTTCCTGAAGAGGTCCTGTGGGTGGTGGAGAGAGCGAGTTGAACACAAGCCAGCAGTGTGCCCTGGCAATACAAAAGGCTGTGCAGCACCCTGGGTTGTATCTACAGGAGCACAGGCAGTAGGTGCAGGGCACAGAATAGCCCACTCTGCTCAGCACTTGTTAGATAATTGTTTGTTGTCCTGTGTCCTGTTTTGGGGTCCCAATGAAAGAAAGCATCAATAAACTGGATTAAGTTCAAGGTGGTGGATACCAGGTATGTCCTTGGTACATACAGGCAGGTTATGGAGAAGAAAGAGGCAAGCTCTTCAGTGGTACAAAGTAGGAAAATAAGACAACAGGCATAATTTTTCATCTTGATGACAATAACRCATGATCACAGGTTGCCCAGAGAGGTAGTCTACATCCTGGGGGATTTTCAAGGCCTTAAAGCCCTGAACAACCTGGTCTGATCCCATACCTCATCCTGCCTGGATTAGGAGGCTGGAGTGGACATCTCCTCAGATCCCTTAAATCAGGTGTTTTATTCTACAGTCCACTTTCCTGAAGTCCTGGCCCTCAGTGCTGTTCTGCATCATGTCTCTCCCTGATACACATCAGCTAATCTTGAAACGGCAACTGAACAACTGAAATTCAGTTCTCCTCCTCCCCAGGAAGCACCTCCACCTCTTTGTAGGCATCTCGCATCTTGCTTAACTCATTCTGCTCCACTGTAGCTGGCAAAGTATCTTTCTCCTCAGGGACAGACAAGGTTCTTAACTAGGAAMCTGGGAGATATGGATTCAGGAGCAGAAGGAACTCAAATCCCAGTCTCCCACTTCCTAGGCAAAAGTAGGCAGAAGGCACAGACACATCATGGACTATCCTATTGCTGGGTATGTTCTGTTCTCAAAACTAATCTCTCAGACCTGCTGGAGACGTAAGTTGGATTAGGTCTGCTTTTAAAGCCAAGGTATCTGGAAGAGCAAACTAGGCCTTAGTGCTGGGCAGGAGGACCCAAATCTAGAGTGCAGTTCATCCTAACATCTAAATCGGAGACTCTGTTGACCAACAGAGAACACAACTGGCAGGTGACACTGCACATGAGCAGCCTCAATAGCTTTCTTGATTGCAGAAGCCAACATTTTGACTAAGGCAGACTTATGCCCCATTGTAGGCAGTTCAGAGGTTTTGGTGATTTGCGGGGGGGAAGCTGTCAGTATTCAGTACTTACACCACAGYAGAGTTTCAGAAATAAGAGAATCCAAGTCTTATATTTAGCAAGTRAGCAATGAGGCAAAATGGCATAGCAAGCGCTGACGGTAATGGTGAGGCTGCGGGGGTGGGAGGGGGTGGGAGAACTGGCACGAGCTACAGAAGAGCAAGTTTTGGTATTTCAGTTTTCAAGAGATACAGACTGGATGCCTGTTATATCCTCTGCATCAGGTACTGATATTCCAGCACTACAGGGATTTGAATGTCATCATTCAAGCTTTCTCCCATCCGCATCTTGTTTGAAGATGCATTTAAAATGGATGAAATAAAAAAAAATGATTTCAGACATAAGCGCAGGGCAGGGCTAGAGTTGCATTTCTATAAATAAATGTTTGCTAAAGCAGTAAACTATGTTTTGCTGCAGTATGGCATTATAGCTTTTGCTTAGCAAAACCCATTTCCCTTCCCTTTTCAGGGTTCGCACTTGGCTCTCAGCTACGTGACTCTCTTGCCATCCCCCTCTACAGCAGAGAAAAGCAGATGCCCTTAGTCCAGCTCTGGCTGCAGAAAACAGACTTGTATGTTATAGCTCAGACTTACCTAATCATCGCCAATAGAGAAGTGATTTAAGAAGTCTAATAATTCAGGGCTATATTTGGGGCACTGCAAATCATTTTGTGTTTAGTCATCATTCATTCTGTGTTTCTAGTTATATTCAGAGGTCTCTAGTGCATAATTTAAGGAGTGCAGASAGTTTGCTTTATTTTTTTCTTCAACTTTCCTTTTGTGCTTGTTTCTGTCCTGCTGCCTGCATAGATGCCACCAAGTCCATTTGAAACTTAACTGTCATTGGATTTTGCTATGGACAAATGTGGACGTGCAGCTCCTCAGTGACGGTATAGGCTTACAAGAAAGGCTTTCACTCTCCCTAATCTTCATGGAAGACAGAAACTAAACAATTACAACCACATCCCCTCACACACGCACCCCTATTTCTCCTTTTCCATACAGCAGAGGCAAGACCTACTTGTCTTGTATAGAACCTTTATAACATAGCAAAGAGATGACACAGCAATGCATGCTGGAGTAATGATTTGTATTTAGTACCAACAAGCACTAAAACAAATAGTTGACACTCCTTTAAAAAAAATGAAGCAATTTAAATACTACCTTCACCAAACAGCAGACAGAAAAGGTTTTGCCTGCTGACCCTGTCCTTTGGCCATTTAGAATGGAAGTCAAAACTTGCAACTGTTTAGAAAATTTGAAAAAAAAGAAACATTAGTTTTCCTGCTTCTTTTCTTTCCCTTCTTTTTCAGTTATGCAGATTTTCCTTATGTTTCTTTCCCCTTTAAGGTGGAAAAAAAGCAGGAAACTGTCACTTACATGTTTAGCTTTATTCTTTCTCTGAAAAAAGGCAAGGACACCCACAAAGCAAACCTTCATGCAGTTGATTTCACACATTGTGGATCCAAAAAGCCTAAGCTGTTAGCCACATGGCTTTAGTTCAGCCTGCCTAGCCTGGCACAATCCCGCATGTGCCCACCCATGAAATAACCTCACGCCAGAGGTAGCTGCAAAAGTTACTCCCAAATTCTATTTGCCTAAAGGCCTTGCCTGCCTTGGCATCTGCACAGGCTTCACACTGACAGCTTGGCTAATGGCCAAGGAAGACATCAGGGTGCTTTTTTTTTTTTTAAATCATCTTCCCATAAGCATCTCTTTTAGACACTGCTGTAAAGAGGATGTTAGGGTAGATGGACCTTCTGTTTTGACCCAGATTATCCATTTTTATGCCTACTCTTCTGAAAAGAAAGCGTACGTACCACATTTAGAGGGGTTTCAGCTGGATTTATTTCAGGATAGACTTACGAAATACATTTAAGTCAAAATAAAATACAGACTGCGGAAAGCAAAGAGGTATCTTCCAGGAGCTGGTAAGCATATTGCAGATAAACATGTTTAGGAAGAGGCTGGAACTAAGACAATAAGGCTATAAGAAGACAGAGAAGATACTAAGATTTGGGGTGGGTTTTTTTCCCCAAAAGATTTTTAATTTACTCAGTATGAGCAGGTTTTTACCGGATTTATGGTTAAATATAGTAAGTAATTCTTTCTTCCCAGCTGTTTTATGAGCTATTCTGCTATGAAATTTTGAACTTTAATATTAAAGGAAAACAAAAATGTTAAGTAAATCCATACATTTCAGAATTTGTCATACCACCTTTATCTGGTAATTAAAAAAAGTATAGGTAGTCAGCTGAAAGAAGAGAAATTCATGAATATAAAACCCAAAAGGAAGAAACAGCAACATAAATCATAAATCTAATTTTGAAATAAGATGTATATGCCTAGCTGTGAGGGTAATTAAACATTGCAAGAGCTTACCTGGTAGGTGGCAGGCTCAGAAATTGGAGTCTTTAAAGATTAGATATCTAAGAGATCCCTCAATCCAGTGTGGAAAAAGTTAATGTCTGTGTATGGAGGAGGCAGAGGGATGCCTGGTTGATCAGAACAGTCTCTCCTGACCTCAGGATCTGAGAGAGACTCAAGGTCAAGTCAAACATTATGCTTGGAAATGGAAAGACTTCTTCCTCCCCTCCAAACCTTTAACCTCTGTTAGTGAGATTGATATTGCCTTTTTTCTTGGCTTTGTTTTTCAAACAAAGGGTAAGGGGGGACAGACTTCAGCATTAATCTCCTGCTCACACAACCTGACTAGAAGGGTCCCAAATCATCTACCATTTCATGAGCCCTGCAGCAAGTTTGTTGTCCAGGGACCTGAGCTGCACCGGGCTAACAAAAGTCACCAGCACAGATCCGGTCACCTGAGAGAAGCTGCATAGCCCAAAGCTCAGCAGCAATCGAGGGGCTGATTTGTAGGGTTTTATCATTTAAGACCAGGAAAGGCCTTTCTACATGTCAGGTTTGCACTTTACTAGCTTTCCAGCAGAACACAAGCAAAGCACAGTTCAGTTCTTATGAATCATTCTCTTGTTCTCCTGCATCTCTATTTGTGTTTAACATATTACATTTAGGCCTTCTGAGAGTGTCTAGAATCATGGAGATGATGACAATAACGTCTTATCAAACAGTCTCTTGAGTATATAAATAACATGCATTTCATACAAGCCTTCCCATAGCATGCATTTACATAACTTAGAAAAGCCTAGGAAAATTTACCTGCTTCATGCTCTTCCTCCAAACAGTAAAAACTAAGGCTCTGGGAAAAAAAGCAGAGTGAATGTATATGAAAGATTAACACGCTGTGAAGTTCCTGGGAACCTAACAGTAAGTTCAGGTTTTGGGTCCCTTTCTTTCCCACCTAACGATTTGGCAGAGGCCTGTGGTCAGGCCCAGGTTTTGCATTCCCTGCTGATGAAGGCAGCAGCCACTCCAGGCTCTGCTCCGCTGTTTTCACACGGTGTCACTCGGCACGTGCCCGAGCCTGGGGAGCCCGCGAGGCCACCCCGCTGAGAGCCACGCTTCCTCCCTGCAAGGACTGGCTGCACGGAATAGCCTGCTTCTGTAACAGCGGGAGCAGAAAGCTTTTCACAACAGCAGCCAGCTATCTCTCACCAATTCTGAAAAGCTGCTACAGGGATACTTGCAATTTATCTGTCTTTGGCACAGGACCATCTCATTTCCACCGATAATCAGGTATGCCTCTGCCTCAATTTTCTGTTGCTCCTCTGGGCACTGCTACTGGAGCACTGGTCTCTCTGCAGGAAAAATAAGTCGAATACTGGCCAGGTTAAGGCCCTCTTTGAGGCTTGGCCGTCTCTTGTGTCAGAGCTCCAGTGACACTTGTCTTTTGTGAGAGCCCCAGGAGGGAACCCCCCAGCCAAGGTGACCAAAGAGGGACATGGTCTGCCATATGGAAGAGACTTCCTGCTCCCCCAGGACATCTCAGTGCTCCCACTCAGAGCCTCAGACCCCTTGAAAGGCTGGCCATTCCTCACTATAAGGTATATATTTATGTTCAATATACAGGGATACAGGATATATACAATATGCAGCATTTATATACAATATACAGGATTCAATATATTGGTAGAGCTTTTAAACTCATAGTCTCTACACATTGCTGTCTTCCCCAAGAAAGATCTCCTTCCTTTTTTTCAACATTCAGGGTTGATCTGAGTAAAACATGATCAGAGAATCCAGTAACTTTGCCTGCTTTTAGTTTTAATGAAATTACCTTGCCTGTCTTCCCAAAAGGAGAGAGATTTCTGCTTAATAGCTGTGGTTACTTGAAGAGTTTATGCAAGTTAAGTTTTCTTTGGCTTCTAATTCAGCTAGCTGCTCAGTTGCTTTTTATGACCTCAAACATGGGCCCAGGATGTAGATAAAGTTTAAATTGAATCTTTACCACTGGAAGTGCCAATGTGATGTTAGCGTCTCATCACAGGGTGGTTTCATTTGTCAGATCTATCTTCCACTCAAAAAGCTCATGCTGAGAATTGTCCCACTTGCTGGTTATGGATCAAGTCCTTTCATTATTATTTTTCTGATGTTTTGTATAGCTGCAGCCCAATTCTCTGCATGTTCTTGACCTGGTCAGTAGTTTTCATTACACTTTTTTTTCTCTGTGCTCATCCCAGTCACTGGAGCTTTGGTATCTTTGTGCAGTCTTTAGCATAACCTCTATTACAGCTCAGCAGCTTACCTATGAATTTAACAAATTGAAAGTATTCAGTCAAATATTAGAACAAGTAGAGAATATCCATCCTTGATGTTGACCTTGGAATTACAGCATCTCTGCTTGTCAGAGCGTCACAAAGTCACAGCTGGTGGCTATCTCAGCCAGTTCTCCCTATGACTTTGAGGACAAGGTGACTGCCTGCCTTCCCCTTCTACACTCGCTCATTTGCTGTGCTCTTTCTTCTCTCGGTGATCAGCAATTGTGCAGCCAAATGCTGGATATTTTGAAGTTTACTCAGTATTTATCTGTGAAAAGATACCAAGAGCTGTGAAAGAAATGCATTGGCTAAAGTTCTTTGTTTATAACTACGCTGCCTCTTTTAGGTATTCATCTCTTTCACACACTTCTGTTTTGCCATAGTTTTCAAGAGCGTTCTGCGTCCTCCTATGGAAGGAAACAAGTTAGGCAAAACAAGTTGATTAAAGAATGCTTTTGCATTGGTCAGTCCAAGTCAGAATGTGATTTGCATCAAGTTTCTCTGAAGTGACTTGAATTAGTAAAGTGTGAGAGAGAAGCTGCTTAATTAGGTATTTTCAGACTTAGGTAAGATAAAAAGCCCAAACTCTGGGCAATTCCCTTGTAACCTGTATCCAGAAAATGTTACCTTCTTTCACAAGTCTCTGGATTCAAATGCTTAAACTATGAGGAGTCAGTGGATCTCACCCAGATATTTTCTAATCACAAACCAAAGTTCTCTGCTGGTATATATTCTAATTTTGCACATGAAGTGACTCTACAGCATTTGTAATATTTCTTGGGGTGTTCACATCTCATAATTATCATCTGCTGATGAGCCATCTTTAAAATTTTCTTGAATGTATTTTTTAAATGATAGTTCATGCTTCTTTCCCTAGCCAGTGTAAGCACAAGCTAAAAAAGGTCTACTAAGCAATCCAGAATGTTGTATGATTAGGGAGGAATGCTCTTGATTTATCATATAAATAAATTAAATTATTCAGTGGGTCTGGAGCCAGATCCTAATACAATTATTTTTAAGTTTATGTCAAAGGAGCCATACTTTTTCCTACAGAATGCACAAGCTGGTACCAAGACTTGGGAGCTGAAATCACCAGCATAGGGAACATCTTATTTGCTTTGAAGCACAACAGAGATGCAGTGTCCACATCCCTTGTACAGAGACAAGATAATCCTGGGTTAAGGTCTATCTGAAAGACTGTGAGAAAATGTGAGCTCCTTGCAGTGTTTTTGCCTTCTAACCAACCCCAATCCTTCCTTCTGCTCTCTGCTGTTTGCCTATTCCACTTCAGTCCTATTCATACATCCTCTGCAGCCCTCAGGATTTAGCATCTTCTTCACCCCAGCTGGGCATCTGCTGAGAGCACAGCAGGAAACCCCCTCTGCTCTCCTCTTCCCAAAACATGGTCCCAGCTGCTGCTCAGGGATGGGGCTCGGTGCCCTTGGGACACACAGCATTTGAGTACCAGAGGGAGCAGCACATAGGAGCTGGAGGATGACAGTGGCTATTTTTCTCCTGGGGGCGAGATATCCAGAGAGTTAAACACATAAATGAACACACTGACAACAAACTCTGTTGGCCCCTGGGGGTTAACAAATACATGCAAACTTGCCAAGAATGACCCCACTTTAGCTCCCCTTCGAAGGCCATGCTTTGCCAGTCTTCAAATCCCTGCACCAGGCCAGGCGCCCAGGAGCATCTCCTTTAAATTACACGTTTTACAAGGTGTAGAAAACATCTTCAGTTGTTTTCTCTTCAGCTAACATGCATCTGCCATTTCTGAAGTTATCCAAAGTCACGGCTAGAAGGACAACCGGAAAGGAAGATTTTAACTTGAACAATTAAAATAACAATGGTTAAGTAACTGAAAAAAATGATTCCATTAATACATGACCTGAGCTACAAGTGTTACTTCCAAGTGTAATTCCACTTAGAACTGCCTCAACAGTGATTTTGTGGCTAAAACTGAAGGAGATGGTGTAACAAAGAAGAAGTTTAGCACAAAATATTATTCTTACTTAGCTGTTTAGTGTTTTCTGCTTGGGGGATACTTTAAAAGAAAAGTGAACATCCTCATGGCTTTCTATTGCATTTGTGAACTAGAAAGTAGAATTGATTCTCCTACCAGGGAGCACAATTGCCTACATTAATCTTAGGTGCATTAGCAGGGGGAAAAACGCTTTCAGATGTTTAAAAAACCACTAAGAACAAAAGTAAAACTGTATAATCAGATGCTTTTGTAACCATTTTTTTAAATTATTACAGACACTGCCCTAGAGGGCAATCATAGAAATAAATACATTATTGTATGTCATTTGGAATATACATTGCTAGCTGGAGTGAGAACAACAGTCTAAAATGAAAATCAATATAGAACTTAAGCTTTTTAAACTCTACTTTCATGCGTACTTGGGCTGTATATAATATCAGTGACATCCATCTCAGAAAAACATTCTTCCTACATGCTGATATTAGTGGTGCCTGAAATTTATTTCAATCTCATTTCACTTATAGCTTCTGACAACGTCAGTGACAGCCATGTCACAGAGCATTAGGTAAAATTGTGGGAATTAATTACATGTTATTTATTTAGATTCTCTTGTCATCTGTCTGCTCCTTCAATTTGCAAATTCATTGGCCCACTTAAATCATCTTTCTCCCACTCAGTATATGCTACCCAAGCTCACATGTCCATTAAGCATTTATTTCCTGTTCTTCAGACAGCGGAATGAAATGAATTTAAACAGGCAGAAATTCTTAAAAGTGCCTATGCTTCACTAATGCTTAATTCTGTTTTTAATCCTGGACCACAGTGTTGATAGATTCATTCATATTAAATAGAATTTGAGTTTAGTCTTTCTTTCTAATTAAGCTAAGAGAGCAAGAAGATGCTACTCAGTGTGAGCAAGGATATCACATTCTGGTCCCACTATTTCTTCTTTATTACAAAAATTCTTAATTATGTAGTTTATCATATTGTTCCCTTAACTTCTCTCCTGTTAGCTATTACCAGGGTTCATTGTTATAACAAAATGGAGCAATAACTGAAGGCATAGTGTTATTTGGGAGGAAGAAAAGCTAAAAGACAGACAGATGAAGATTGCTGTTCTCCTGATTGCTGGAGTATAGCTTGGTTCACATATTCCTTTTATTCCCGGCTGGACATTTTTCTACCTTTACCTGTCAAATCCCACATACTGGTGCATCCATTAAGCCACCACCTTAACATAAACTGCAACACCAGCATGGTTTAAGCTATGTCCATTAACATGACTTGTTGTTAGCATGATCCTCAAAACCTGAACACCACTGAAATGTTGACACATCAGATGCCTGTTAGAAAAAGGCAGCACTCCTGGTCTGCCATCAGGTCAGCCCCGCTAGTCCCCCCTCTCAGAAAGGGATCCCAATGAGACCACAGCAACACCAGCATTCATTAAAAAAAAAAAAAAAAAAAAAAAAAAAAAAAAAAAAAATCACATTGCCTTCCAATTTAAGCAGAGCATTTGATACCTGTATGCATCAAGCTGTCTTATTAATCACTTCAATTCTTTGTTTGAAGGTGTGAAATTACTTAGGAAAAAGCCTTATCCTCCAGTGCCCTGCATGCCAAAAATCTTCCTTTGCACTTATTAGAGCAAGGGAGGGGGAATTAGTCACCAGAAGAACAAATCCTTTCCCTGGTAAATCAAAGCCGTCCTCTAGGCAACCTCAAGCTTGACAACACTCCCTTTCTGGGCCTGCCTCAAGGAGGAGGCCAGGGGTTCTCCAAGGGCTGCCAGGACACAGCTTCCCACTCTGGGGGCACTGCTGGTCAGGCTCTGCACTGCTGCCAGGGCTTTCCATCACCCAGATATGAAAGTGCTTTTCCCCCCCACTTGTTAGCAGTGGGGCAATGCTAACCAGGGCAGCATCTTCCTGCGAGCCAGACGGGGCTTCCCAGCTTTTCTTTCAATGGTGTTTTTCCAGGAAAAGCACTTTTATCAGAGCAGCAAAGGCCTGACTCACAAACCCAAGCACCTTGTGGCAGTGTTTCTGCTCTCCTGCTCTATGGCATTCCAGTCACTAGCCAAGATTCAGCCATGCTCTGCCACCCAGCAGCCATACACAAGGAACACGCACTTCCGTGGCCTCAGGAGGTGAGGCCTGCTTGCAGTCTGGAGCTTTTAAAACTTCTTTGAAATATTTAGCAAAGAAAGTGGAAATGCATAGTGCTGCTTTCCCCCTGGAGGGCACATGGCAAGAGCAGGGGAAAGCAAGAAGAGAAAGAGTATAGAAGATTAACTGCAGGCACTTAGGAAGGAAGGCAGGAAGGTTTACTTCCACAGTCTTTATCACCACAACCATTAAGGGTTACATAATCCCATTGGCTACTATGCTAACATCCCAAAGTTATTGGCTTTTTGACACATGTGGAGATAGGAATCATGACCTGGCCATAATTTTTGTCGTATGCCAGTTTCCAAGAGAGTTAGAAAGCAGAGTTCATTGAGCAGTATCATAGTAGAAACAACACAAGTGTAGGAGTGCCTAAAGCAACTCAAGCCCATTAAAAACAAAGATGCAGTACTATGATAGAAGCAAGGGTTTCTCTCTTTTGGTGCAAGATCATTTAAGAAATAGCTACAATTCGAGCAAAGTCTAGCAGGTGGCAAATACAAGTCACATCTGACTCATGAAATCTCACTTAGAGCTTGTTCAGCAGCACCTGGAAGTTTCCTTCTCTGCATGGCAGAAGAGGAAGAAGGTCTACTCCATTCAGGGCCATAAGTATTAGAAATATTTATATCAGTTTGGCCAGAATACTGTTGCTCAGACAGCTTTTTAGAAGCTTTTGGTGCACATTTTTTCTTTTGTCCTCATCTATGTTCACGTCACTCTTGAGCACAACCCCTTCCTCCTCCCACTCTGGCTCCTGCAGGGACGTGTAGCCAATGCTACACCAGGCACCCAGCAGGTATCCAGATACTCTCAAGTGCTGTCAGCAACTGCCAGGGTGGGGAAGGAGAAAGCAAAAGTTCACTGAGCGGCAGCCAGCGACTAAAGACGGGTGGCTGCTCTCCAGCCAGCTCAGACTGGGAGCCCCTGCGCTCTCCCTCCCCTTCCCTTCCCTTCCCCTCACGGCGCTGCTGGAGAGGCCCTTACACACCTTAAGGCTTCCTTAGGCAGCATGAGGTCAGTCATAGCTCACGCTATGCACCATATGATGTTACATTAACGTTTCTTTGCAAGATAATTAGAAGTTGCTTGGCTGCCTGCATCAGAACAGGAAGGGGAAAGAAAAGCATTTCTCCCTCCAGAGGGTTAGGCTATGAACTAACAGGTTCATTTGAGCAGCTTGAGTACCAACCTGGGAAGTCTTAYGGGCAGTTAAAGCTGTTGGAACAGCAAGCAGAGAAGGTAAAGGTATTTCAGCATAACATACCGTTTTCTCTCAGCTGCCTTAGTTACCAAAGCCTTTATCCAGAATGGAAATTCAACAAACAATTCACTGACAAATCCCCAGCATGATATTTAAGGACAGTAGGTGTAAATAATATATAAGAATAACAGATGGAGACTCAGGGCAGTGTAGGGACGATTCAAATTACATGTCCTCAGACTCCAGTCTGAATTAGCCCTGTTGCAGCTCATTKCATTTCTCCACTGAAGCATTTGTGACACTTCACTGCCACCGTGAGCTTCAAAAGCCATATTGTGCCGTTTATTTTTTACTTTTGCAACAGGCCTTCCAAATTTTCAGGATAGAAGACAACGAAAAAAAAAACCAATAGTGAGCAAATGCTATTTTGATTAGAGCCATTATTTCTGCAGCACTGCAAGTTCTCTCTCTCTCTCCAGCTAATGATAACATTTCTCTACACAGGCCCATGTGTTTCAGCTTMCTGTACTGCTGCTTGCTGCCAGTGACTGACTTCTGCTGCATAGATTGCTATGACTGACTTGGATTAAAAGTTTTATAAGTATGCAGCAAGAACATACAATGTATTTGCTCAGAAACAGAAATAAAAGACAAAAGACRGAAAAGAGCAGGTTTGCACTAGATATAGCCCAAAACGTTTGACTTTAGCCGCTACCAAAGTCAAGAGGTGTTGTACAAAGGCAACACATGGAGCCCCTCATGATGCAAGGAAGGATCCTCATCCTTGACACGCTTAATGATTTGAGAGGCTGTCTCCTCTTATCTACACTCAGAGCAGGCTGTAGGAACAGARTTTTGCACCATTTGCATTCCCACTCTTTGCTCCCTCTGTATCTTCTTACTCACACATGGAAGAAGYTCTCCTTCCGTGTGCACTGTTACCTCAAAGCCATTACAGAGACACCTTTAAAGGCAAACAAGTGACAAAGCAGACATCAAACTCTTCAAAGCTGCCAAAAAATCACACCTTCAAAGGTAAGGATTCCTGAGCTGATAAGGAAAAAAGTCGGATTCTCTGACAAAGTGACAACTTCTGAAGACATGTGGTGTGTCAAGCGACTGTTGCCTTCTCATTCTTTGGTTGAGCATTTGACCAGGGGTTAAAACACATGACTAGAGTTTTATTAAAATTCTAAAAAGCACAAACATGATTCTTAGTGCTTGTTTCTATAAGCACCAAGGGAACACAAACACCAAAATAAAAAAATCTCTGCCATCTAACATACTCCTGTGAGAGTTTCYACTGTGTTGTTCACATCTTATGCTATAGAAGTTGATAAATAGATCACTATATACAAGAGCTAACCATCCATCCTCATCATATGCCTCCAAAACAAGCAGCAAACATTTAGATAACAACATCCTCTGTGATTTTTTCTTATTTCATTAGGTCAAAATAATTGAGCTTGAAGAATTTCTCATTCCTCCAACTTGATACAAGCACCATTTATGCAGTTTAGGGATTAAAAAAAAACCTGATGTTTTACAAGCACAATGAAAACAGCTTTGTTTGTTACTGAATTAATCACAGATCACTGCTTATTAATTGCTGACAGGATAAGAGTGATAAGTTGTAAAGTAAATAACATAATCATTATTTATAAGTGCTAAAGCAGCGCCCAAGGACAGACTTAACCACTATTCCAGCAACACCCAAGCAAGTGAGAGCCTTATCCTTGAGGATGTGTTACAGTATGAATACACTAGACTAATAGAAGAAAAGGGCAAGGAATAGAACWAAAGCAGTAAAAGCAAGTTTAGGGCCCTCAACTGTGTTTATATATAACACAGTATAACACATACTATGTATACTTAACTTGCTGGCCTTGGGCTAGCAGTATCTAATGAAGGCARAAATTTTATCCAAGGGCATGAGGATAAGGTAATAGCCAGGAGAACAAGGGAGCTGGTCTCCACCACAGAAAKCAGGAAGATAGACCTGTCACAAGAAAGGGAGATGTGCCCTAAAGCTTACACCCCATTCCCATGGGGACAACAGTTCCCCACAACTGCCAGAGCTGCTCCACACTCACCACTGCCACCAGCCGCAGCACCTGCAATCAGGCACTGCCACATCTCCATCCTCAAGCTCCTCCATGAACACTCTTCACATTTCAGAAACCAGTAAAAATAAAGCAAGACACAAACCCACACCATCACCCAAACTCACAAGTAAGGGCTGCCCTTTCTTCTCTTATAACTAGTGGAGTGCTAGGGAGGTGAGTGGTCCCAGCTGGACATCATTTTCTCAGCAAAGGTAAGGGAGGCAAGTCCTGCCTTCCTAGCCRTTCCAGGCAGAGATAAAGGTTGTCAGGCTCATACAGGAACTTTGAAAATAAATTTGATTTTGCTGTGATAAATTGGGGTTTTTTTGTTTTATTATTATTATTATTATAATCTTCAGGGAAGCCCTATACTGAGTTGTTCTTCATAAATGCACAGAATGGGTCCATTTTTGTCTTGGTCTTCTTTGTTTTTCCAGTGGATTGGCTGGCTAGGCCCTGGGCAGAAGCATGAAGCCRTCAGGGGTTGCGAGCAACACAAAAGAGCAAGTGGGAGGAGACAAGTGCACACAGAGAGCAAGGGGCCGTCCAGCAAAGCCCATCCTAGATGGGTTTCACTGTGACCCTGAAAATGCTGTGGGAGAAGCAAGGAAACACACTGACCTGAGCCCTGAATGCCCACATGAGAGCCTCTTACCTCTGCAGTGAGGGCAGAAAGCAATTCAGGGAGCTTTGCTGCTCTCATAAGAGGTTGTGAAACGGAGCTGGGAGTGCAGCGTGCGAAGCCCCCAGCGATTTTGCTCACACGAAAGCTAGAGCTAAAATCACTTAGTTCAAGTACCAGCAAGCTGGAAGCGGCGGTGGCGTGAGCTTTTCAAGTCATCTCAGCATCCAGGAGCCACATGAGCGTGGCTTGGCAGTGTCCAAAGCAGAGTGGGTGCCGGCGGGTGCCAAAAGCAGAGCGATGCTGCCCGAGGTGCATCCCGCAGGCCGCTTCTGGACCTCACGGGGCAAGTTGGCAATGAGAGGGACACTGAGGGAGCACGATGAGGTGCTGCGAGGAAGCAGCAGCGGGAGCTCCAGGGAAAAGCCCTGAGCGGGCAGTGCGGAGCGTGCGAGGGGGCAGAGCAGAGGCACGTCGCACAAGACGGGGACAAGGCTGCGTGCAGCCGTCTTCCACCTGAGGGAGCGCCGCGGTTTCGTAAAGCGCCCTCGGGCTGGCACGGTAACCTCGGAGCTGGGTTCTTTGCTGCTCGTGCTGCTGCCCCAGCTGCTAGAAAGCCGCACACCACCACTGCAGGAGCTGCTGCAGCGACGCTGGCCCGGAGCACGGCGCGAGCCCAAGCCGCTGCCCCTGCCCTCTCTGGCCGTCTCCCTGGCAAAGCTGCCTGCTCTGAGCATCCCGGCCCAGCTATTAATAAGTATTAGGGAAGGCATTAGGCGCCTCCTGRTAAATTACAGTTTTCCTGGCTATTTTTGTCCCAGGGTTCGCTGCGTAAAGCCTGTTTGGCACCGTTTCTTGAGGATGTCGATTTACATAATTAAGACTGGCTTCTGCTCTAACCCTCAACCTAAGGAGTYGTCGGCTTTTCTTCTCTCATGGCTAAAGAAGGTTGAAGTGCGCGCCCTGCCTGGGAAATCTGTCTCTGAAAATCTCCTCTAGTAGCAACCACAGGATTAAACCTCATAAACAACCACATTTCTTTTGATAGAAATTTCACATTTGTTTTTTCTAATAAAATTATTCATAGAAATGCCCTTCTCCTGTGATCTGTAATCTTCTCAAACCCGAATGGTTTCTTACTGTGAAAGAATGATTCATGCTGGGCTGCATGCACTGTGTTAGATGCAGATTTGTTCATGGCCATGCATTTTCTGATCCAAAAAACTTGAGCCTGAAAATAGTTTCTTGGGAACTAGGCTCATTGGGAGCATTTCCAGTGGGATAATCCAGCCTCCAAATGTTCAGGATTCTACCAAAATTAACTTAAAKTGCGTGCTAAGTCTAAGTAAATGTCCTTACACTTTTTCTGGCTGATGTCTGCAGCATCTATTTTATCCTCATTGACAGATTTTTCCAACAGATGTTGTCATGAGTTTACCCTCATGAAAGATTAGCTCTTTTAATTTGCAAAGTTAATTCTAGCGCAGCATAAACCCACACAYGTTTAGGTAGATGGTTAAAATGAGAACTGGAAAGGTCAAGTGCTTATATGAATGTTTACTAAATCAGTCCAGTCCTTCAAAGCAGCCCCAAACAAGGTTTCCCGTGCCTGGCATTCCCCTGGGATTTGAGCTGTGCTGTTCCCAAGGGAGCGCACAAGTGCAAAGCAGAATGAGATTCCGTGTGTGTAGTACAGGGTGGTGGGCACTGAACCCATTTTTGGTGAGCCTAAAGAGCTTGATACAAATCTGGTTTACAGAAGGGCTGGAGCATTCTGCATAAACCATATGCAGCCTTCAGCATTTTCCCTGTATCACCTGCACTTAATCTGGCAGCAAAACGTAGTTGCTCTGATYGCAGGAGAAGCGCTCGTCCATGCACCGTCTCTGTTGCGTGCTCCCACGCGGCAGTCTCTCCGACCCTGCTCTGATTTATCACCCTCATGCTCTTACCCTGTGGGTGCAGAGCCAAATCTCAGTCTCAGGAGCACTGAACCTCCTCCACACTCTTGCAGGTCTCAAGAAGGCCGTGGACAACAGGCATCTCAGGGTGTTTCAGAGCCCATCGGCTTCTCCCCTTTACATGTGCTCCTCACTCTCCTCTGAAATTCGCTAAAAAGTATTTTTAAAACCTCCAGACATTTTTTGATCCTGGAGTTGAAAAAGAAATGCTTTTCCACCACCAGCATGACAGAAAGGCCCAACATACGTTACAAAGGAAGGAAGCGTTTGTTATCTGCAATCACTCAGGCAGTCCATATGAAGATGTTAATTATGACTCAACAAGCCTAAAATTAATGTTAATTTATTTGGGTGAGTTTTGTTAAGACCTATTGTAGCATGGTGAATGGAAAATAGATCAGCGCCAGAACAGTTTGCTTTGTTAAGTGCCATCCTAATTGACAAACAAACGAACTCGCGCGGGGCATTAGACGTGTCAGGCTGAGGTGCTGGATGAGATTTTCCTTCCATGACAGGGCTGATTTATAGGACCACACAGCCACACATACTATGAAAAGAGCACTGGGAGACAGCTGCGATTTTATCAATAATTGAATTCATCAGCGCTGCGTGGTGGCTTGGCCTCTGCTTTACCTTGGTAGACACGGAGGGCTGAGTTTTTGTCACTTTTGATTTCTCTTTCGAACATCCCAGCTGTTCTTTCTAGATACTTTTTCACAGGCAATTAAAGGACCTAAGACAGGAGTCGGAGTGAGATGGAAGATGTGTTAATTAGGCTTTTCTGCAAATAATTGACCCATTCATGCAAAGGGAATAGTTGAGATTTGTTGTTGCTGCTGCTGTTTTCACCCATCATAAATCTGAAATAGATTTACATTAACTTGACTTAAAGCCCATATGAGATGTGAGAAGCTTTGGCAGCAGAAAGTTTTGTTCTTTAGGACGGTTTTGGGGAGGAATACAGAGAAGCCGTTTCTCAGCCATACTTATAATTTGTTCTGTACAAAATTCTACACCAAAACAACCCTGACATTACTTTTTTATCATGAAGAATATGAGTAAAAATTGTATGAACAGAGAGAAAAAAAGAATACATTAAATATAAAAATATTCTCACAGCAAATCATATTTAACATTCCAGTATTTTCACTGGACATTTTTGTGACATAAAACCACTTAAAAATGGACGACAAAAAGCCAAAAACTCTCTCAAATAGGTTATAAACCTTTCATCTTTTTAGAAGTGTTGTGAGAAGTAATAATAGAAAGAATTAATTCCTATTTTAAAGGAAATAAGATCTATGCTATCAAACCATTTGTGTATCTGCTGTGCTCTCATCCCTCCTTCATTTTCTTCTTCTTCTGTGGCTTTTGGATGTTGCTGACCAGCTCCAATGAGGTGGCTGCTAGAGGTGGTTGCCTCATGTTTTTGCTAGATTTCACTGAAAAAAAAAGCAGAAAGAGACCAGACAGAACAGAAACCTGGTTAATGTGTTCGTCAGATAAATGATACAGAAAAAAAAAGTACAATAAAACCTCCCCAGATTTCATCCGCTCTCCATACCCCACCACCCTTCCTGTGTGGTGGGYTCAGTGCTTCACAGCTGAGCAGCTCTGCTCTCCGGATGGACGGAGTGTGATGAATTTAATTGTGTGTGAAATGATCACAGAAGAAAGTTGAGATGCTAAAATATGTTCAAATGAAAGAGGGAAAAGATGACAATTTTGTTTAGTCTCCTAGAGTGGGGCCTTGGTGGCTAAATCGTGTTCATAAAATAATCTCTCAAGACCTTCATGGTCCTGCGTGTTTGAATAAAACAGCAGTTCAGCTTTGGATTCATAGGATCCTCTTTCATGCGTGCAGAGGGTTCATCCCAACCATTTACTCATCTATCTTTTTCTTCAGACACCAATGCTGATATGTTTTTTTTTTTCCTGCCATACCACTAAACCCCATGTACATTATCTGAAGACCATTAATTCTCGTCAAGCCTCAGGATGTTCAAAGGGAGACTTCTACCCTGGCAATGAAGCTCTTCCACCCATAGAAAGGTTGCAACTTAGTGCTAGTAGTGACTGCAGAGCGGCCCGAGAATTAACAAGTAGAATTAGTGGGTTTGTCAGGAGCTTTTTAGATTAGATTAGAAAAGGTGTTAGAAGAGATTATCTGGCTCTGGGCTGAGAGATAGTGATAGGGGTCACCGAGGACATCCGGGGCACCCTGGGACTAGCCTTTTTCTGCYGTGGCCTCCCCACACACAGAGTCAAGATATCAGACTTCATCTTGGTAGAGGTTCCTTTATCCTTCTTCCAGTGCTCTCCATCCCTGCAGGCRGCATAAGGGGACATGCTTGGCTTAATTTCTTGGTCTCTGTGTACAAAGTCCCCTTCCTCTTTCTCCACAAGGGAGAAAGGAGCTCATACTCCTTGCCCTAAATCTTCTCTCCCCCACTACACCACCACACCCTTGAAGACTCCAATAACTAGATCCACCACAGGGTAAGATAGAAACCTTGAGGGTTTACAGTTTACTCTGCTGACATCTGCAGCTATCTGCAGATTTAGAAAGGGTGAATGAGATATTTGGGGTGATGTTTGCCCTGCAAAATACATCCAGTCTCAAAATGACCCATTCAGAGAGCGCAGTGTGGAGGAAGTGAATAGGTGTTWGTGCAGACAGCATGGACCTCATGGTCCTGGGTCTGAGGCCAGCTGAGACCGCTTGCYTGAGTCCACCCATGCAGGAGGAGGACTCCAGGCGGATGAGAGGTGGCTTCATAGAATCATAGAATCAYAGAATGGCTAGGGTTGGAAGGGACCTGTAGAGGTCATCTAGTCCAACCCCCCTGCACACGCAGGGTAAAGGGCAGGCTTGCAGGGCTCTCTCCATGGGAGAAACTCTCTCCACAACCTGGAGTTGTGGTTTATGGAGTCTGAAAAGAGACRGCTCACAATAAGCTCCTACACAGTAAGACTTAAAAAGTAAAATATTGGAAATTTAGGAAATGTGAGTCCACGCATCTATGCAAAACTGAAGGGCACCTGGAGCATCAGCTACGGTGCATCATTAACTCTGCAGTGATGGTATATCCCAACTAGTGCGCATCTGCTTTCTAACCAGAAACAAATTTAATTTTGAAATAATAAAATAAAATAAAATAAAATAAAATAAAATAAAATAAAATAAAATAAAATAAAATAAAATAAAATAAAATAAAATAAAATAAAATGAGATCATGAAGCACACAGCCTTTTCCAGCATAAAAGTTGGAAGCGGTTGGACGGGGAGGGCTGCGGTGGCGGCAGCGCCGCGCCAGGGGGCGCCATTGCCCCACGCGCCCACCCAGGCCGCTCTAGATTTAATTTAATTCCCTTAATTCCTTTAATATAACATTAATCTAACACTTAATTCCCTTAATATAACTAGCGGGGACACTATGTAGTTCGGGTGTGTGCTGCCTCCCACTTTTAATTGGCGCTGATGGCGACTTGTTCGAAGCGGATGGTTTAGCGGGGTGTTTATGTGATATTTTTTCTGTCTCCTTTGCTTTCTCTTTCACCTCTCCGTTACTTTATTAGTGGGAGCGAATGGGCACATTGCTTCTGCAATCTTTATCTGGGGGGTGCATGGGAATTTATGCCACGTGGGCAGATTTCCATGAAGAAATCAGTTTTTCTTCTTTCATGTGTGACGATGGAGTGTGTGACAATATGACCAGGTTTAGTGTCCACAGGTAGTTTGTTGCCTGATGTGTCTTTAAGCACTAGACATTTATCAGTCTCATGGGCATCCTTGCCTTTTATGCCATTTCTGCCTTGTGACTCTGTATTTTCTATTTACGCATGTCCACATAAGTGAAAGGTGCGAAATAAACACTTCTTTCTGAACAAATCCGTTTTTCTAGTACAAACTCTGGCTTATAAAACCTCAGTTCCTGGATGAGAGAAAGATCTAGGAGATGAGGAAACTATTGGGCCTCTTCTGTTTTGTTAGGCTGGTCAGTAACCCTGGTGTGTAAAAGAGAAGCTGGTGCTTAAAGCTGTCAGGCCACTTAAAACACCTCTCTGGTCCCAACAACGTGGCCAGAGGGGTCCATGGGCTTTGCTGCTCCGCATTGCACCTGGCCTTAAGAGTTAATCGCATCAAACAGTTGCTATAATTTGACAGAACGTGATTTTTTTCTTTTTTCCTGAACAATCTATGTAGGTTTTTCAACAGTCTTACRAAATACAGTTCCTTATAAACCTCTTGTACCCAACTCTTTAGAAAGTTTCTGAAATGCTTCTCAGGATCACTGTGGCAAACTGTCTGCAGTCTCCAGATGATTCTTTCCAACCTCATCTGCTCTGTGATACTGTGACACAGGGAAACAGCTTTTATTCCCATAACTGATTGTCCCATTTTCATTGCTTTACTCTACTCTTTTTTTTTTTTTTTTTTTTAACCCTGGGAGGAGTTGCTTATACACAGGGCCTTCAAAGCCTCGTGGGACTTGATTCATTCAGCAGTGTCATTTCCAGGCAGCAGCCCAAAAATCTGTAACTAAGCACGTCTTGGACTGTTATTTCCCAGAAACTTGCTGAACACATCCGTCCTTTCCAGATCTCTGACACGCACAAGCAATGTGCCTTTTCAGCCAGGTTGCCCCAAMATGCATGGAGAGCTTAACCAAAGTTTCCATATTCATCCCAAAAGGGCTTGCTTGCCCTCTGAAGTCCACGTTTATAATGCAATGAGGAATCTCATGCTTTGCAACTCATGCCTGAGTCTGCCCAGGGCCAAGACTATGGGCAATGTGACACTGACAGGGACACAGCAGAGAGAGCTGGAGGCCGCTGGCCAGGAAGASGTGGCCTCCGGGCCCCCACCGCGATGCCTCCCTGGAGGAGGTCAAAGCAAAGCAAGAAGGTCCAAGCACCGTGGCTGRTTTTCAGAGTAGAGTGAGCTGACCCTGCTTTTATGTCTCATAAGCGATAAATAACGAGTGTCAGCTCTGCTTACGTGGTAGACCCCTTCTTAATGAAAGTTCCATATGCTCACTAGCTTGCTACAAAGACCAGTGAAGATTTATGCTTTCTTGTAAGCACATAATAGAATGACCTTGCTATTTATATTAGCAGTAGCCCATAAAATCTTAAAGGGAATTTTTATCTCAGAGTCTCATTTTTGCCTCTACAGATTTAGTAGGAGAACTAAGTGCAGGCTTGGGGTGCATGGAAGTAMGAAGATAGATATTATGCTTTTTAACCAGATACTGCCTCCTAAAATGTATGAAGAAGGAAAAATTAGATCAGTTGGCGTGACTTTCAAATTAAGCTTCTAAAGAAATTAAAATATTATTTGTGTGTAACAGCTAAACCATAAATCTGGTTTCTAATYAAACCCTGGGGGCAGCTGCACGTCACATGTCACTGCCTGCAAATTTATCCAGCGTTAGCTTTGACGAGGAGTGCTTGGAAGTGCACTCCTTCCTGCACGTGGATGCCAGCTCTCCGGGAAAACAAGGGAAAGTTGCCATTGCTTTGYTTTCAGTTACATCATACTTTAAGGCAAACATGAGCAATGTTCACTATCTTGTCACAACCACTGAGGAGCAGACAATGCTAAGTCCCACTGGCAGCATTTATAGGGCAATGTATATTTAATAATTGTACATCATTATAGGTGCAGCTAGTTCTGTGAACATAAGGCCTGCATAGCTTTGAGCCTGTCCTCTATTCCCTTGATTACTTCAGCTCTATAAATATCTCTTCTATTCCTCCCCGTAAATTAAATGAAAATCCTTCCATATTTCTGGCTATAAAAGTGATTCTAGACTTTTTTTTTTGTTGCTGTCTTCTGTGATCGCTCACAACACTGATTCAAAATAACATGCTGTACACCTGAACTTTTTTTTCTAAGATGATCCCTCTGGATTCTCAACATGGTAAACAGTTATCAGCATAATGTTGTTCGTCTACTAGGACAAAATAAAAAGAGAATGTAAATTCATTTTAATCAATGTAACTTGGTGATTGTGCCCATCAGGGGGTTCACCAGCTATTTTTTTTTCTTTTTTCTTTTTTTTTTTTTTTTGAGGCTTTTTTTGTGCTGCTCAGTTGAAGAAACATGTCTCTCTGCTCCCAAACGTTGCTTTTTTCTCCCTGTGCTAAGGACTTAAGGTTCTCTGGTCAGCCAAGTGAGTCCTGCGTGAATGGGAGCACTGTGGGGGGCACTACGGTCTCTGACCAGTCTCTTGAAKCTCCCAGACTGGAAGGAGATCCCGTCGGGATACCCTGGGCCGCAGCCTTGCCTGCAGCCTCCTCCGGAGGTGACGGGCTAACAGCTGCAGGCAGCCAGCATTGCCTCCCCCGTGCTGAGCAATGGGCAAGCGTGCTTTGGACTCTACCCCATGTCCCCATCTACAGCATCCCTGCTATCCCACACCTGCAGGGTGCGGGTCACACGGCTGCAGTCACGCTTCTGTGTGCTCCGTGCTGCACTGTCTGCATGCTCTGCCTCGCTCCTTCAGAAGGACTTTGCACAACATTGCACAATTTTTAGTCTACGGCTTCTCTGGAGACTGTGATTTAGCATTTTGCATCTTACGAGCTTCAAATTTCTGTCCTTTGTTTCTGAAGCCAAGGAATAAAACTGTGCTCTTGTTTTGACCCGAAAACAGCAGAACACAGATGGTAGTTGATATTTAACTGCACCCCAATCTCTTTTTTTCATGAATATTTACCTGTATTATATCAGAGCAAGAGATGCTTGAGGCAATCAGGATTTGGAAGGCTTTACCCATTTTTGTGCTTAAAACAATTAGCTGGAAACAGAACTCTTCTCCCTCTGCCATGCAATATAGACTAGTTTTTTAGAATTGGAAATGTATACTAGGCACTTGATCACATACGCCAGCACCTAAAAAAACACTCTTTTTTTATAGACGCAGCATGTTTTCTTCTCTGTTAACTTCTGTAGATTCTCTGTTAACTTCTGTAGAAATTATATGTAATCACTGCCACTAGAGGAAGCTCAGTTCAAGCCCCCTAAGCTGTCCATGTCTACACTATGCAATAGAGCTTAAAAAAAGTCCACCCTTGGGCCACATCTAATACAAATAACTTTCCATTCCTAACCATAGGCATTATTCTCACCAGACTTTGCCATATTTATTTATTGAATATGCACGTAACGGAAGATCTCCAAAATGATGACTGGTTCTGAAGGGTTTGAATTTCCATCTCTCCAAAGCCTGATTTGGAGTCAGTCAACTTTCCGGGACTCTCAAACCACATTAAAATGTCACAGGCTAGACAAAATGCACAGACAAGTTGCAGGCTCTCATAGTGCCCATTGATGAATGGCCTTACAAGCAGAGCCTTAAGTGGGATAAAGAAATTGTATTATCAGAAAACAGTAGGAGACAGCATTAAAACAAATGTTCAGAATAAGGCTGACCCTTCTCCTTCAAGGGAACCCTGTGGTCAACAGACACAGGAAGATGAAGCCTCCTTAACAGAAATATCTAGAATAATGAAACTGTGCAAGCTCCTAAATAATAAGACCATAACTGCAATTGGACAGAGAATGGATTTCTAAGTATCCTATGGTCCACTGTGCTAGGATTTGGGGCTGATTTCATAGGAAAACAAAGCATGTCTAATTTAACCTCTTTTTTTAAAGATTGTGGTTAAGTCCAGCACGTCCTGTTTTCATACAAGTTTGATAAAAGTCTAGCAATTTCAGAGAAATTAAACTTTCTCAAGTCTGTGAAAACAGCTGAGTGCACAGACCTTTCACGTGCCCATCTTAGGGAAGGGCTTCAGTGAGAGCTTCTGCATTGTTAGACACCAAGGAATCCACTTAGGAGAAAAGTTTTGTTTCGGCTTTCTTTGTTTTTCCAGATGCCATCTTTCAAGAAAAACATCAACTTTTTTTTTTTTTTTTCAATAAATCACAGTCTACCAACCATAGTTGTGGCATAATTTATGAAGCCAGTTACCATTAATACTGTGCTTTCAAAAAAAACCCCTGCTTATATAATAACTCTCCCTGCTTCAAACAATTTTCTCTGTCAATAAGCCCCGAGACAATTCTGGGAACTCTTTATGGTGGCTGATATTTCAGAGGCTGCTATTTCACTTTCCAGAGTCATGCAGCAGCTCTGCTGACCCTCTGGGAGAAAGTCACAAAAATACAGGTTCCAGCTCTTGAAAATGTGCCTGATGGATGACACAGACTTCTCTAGTGCCTTTCCCATCACTTCCAGAGGGACTCAATTTCTAGTAAAAATAGTACAAGTAAATTGATCTGTTTATTGAACACATTACTGCCAACTTAGCTCCTGAGAGCAATTCTTTCCTCTCTCTTTGATATAATTCCTTTGGGTACCTAGTCGTCACTATGTGCAGAGCAGTCTCTTTGGGCCTTACACCGAAGGCTGTCTTCCCATTTCCTGCTTGCTTTTAGCAATACAGATTGAGGGCTTTTTCAAGAAGAAGAAGGAACATCTTTGTCTTGACTTCAGTGTAAACCAGAGATCAGGCTTAGATGGTTAGAAAAGAGAAGTGGTGTCAAAATCATCTAAATATTTTAATGTTCTATTTGAGAAACATTTTCAGCTGAAATATTTACAAACTTTTTTTTCTACAGAACACATTAAAAATGCCCTAAGATATTTCAGTATGCAATGCCAAGGAAGAGAAAAGGTGTGATGAATAAATATTTGAGTATATATTCTCTGTGTGTCTTCACCTCTGTAAGACTTCAGTACACTCTTATGTTCTCTGTGCTATAGATCCTCATATCTACATCAGGGACTGGCATATAAGATTGCATGGCACCTATAATCAACCGTTTCTCATTGCACATTGTGATGGGCACAATGGACCTGCCTACCAGCAGGATATTCACTTATGACTGGAATGAAGGTTAATTAAGCTGTTCTTTCTCTGTAGAAGAGCAGACAGCTTCTCAGGCTCAGTAACTGAGCACAGAAGCTATCATCACTATCCCCAAATGTCAAATTCATTATTTTGTCTGTTGAGCAGTTTCCCTAAAAGGCATCAGAACGTACCTCCCGAATATCAAAAATACGTATTTTTTGAAAGAACTTGAAAGTGTCATATCTGTGTGTCAAGTGGTGCAGCAGTTCTTATGGTGTTAACATTGGTGAAAAGCTGTGTACCAAGTAGCCTTCCTCCCTCTGGCTTTCAGTGGTAGCTCATTCCTGATCTAAGATGGCAACAGTAGGTGAAGGACACAAATAGCAGATGTTCATTCTGAGCTGACAGGCACATGCCATATAATTCTGTCGGTGTTTTTGTTTTGTTTTTCCCCCTTGTAAAATAAATAAACTCTTTACTAGTGCTTTGTGTTCCTGAGTTCTGTTGAAAAAGCCATTTACTGCCTCTCTTTCAGTTTGCAGTTCACATGGGGGTTTCATTGAGAGACAATAACAAGCCCCAGAAACGTTACCAAGTACATTAGACAACATACTGTGGCTATTGGACATGCTAGCAGAGACAGGATAGAAACGAGTGGGAGTCTGAAATTAAGTTGTCTAAGAAGCAAGAGATGGCTTTGCCCATCTCATTTTTGGACCAACTATTGGACTGCTATTCCTAATAGCAGTCAGAGACACAACTGCTACTATAAATGCATTCATCTGAGAGGAGAGCTTTAATGCTAAAAATAAATAAACAAATAGATAAAGAGGGAGAGGGAGAGAAAGAGAGAGAGGGAAAGTAACTTCTGGAAGGAAGGCTGCTTCCTTGAGAAGTCCATGTTTGTATTTTTTTTCCTTACTTGAAAAGACAGAAATGGTAGAATTTTCATTAACATTCAGATGGTGCCTCAAGAAATAAGCTTATTAGCATCGTTCCAAGGCTTGCAACTATGTTTAACCACAGATGAAAGCAATCATCTTGTGTTCTTAGGCAAGCCCCTCAGAGAATATGAAAACGAAAAATTCACATCTGAGTCTACGTATCCTAATCCCAAACAGTGTCTGAGTTCCCCAGATGTAGGCATGGCCAAATGTACAGGTCCCGCTGTGGCACTGAGCTTTTGCTGTCTTACTCTACTACTCCCTTTCCCTCATGAGCCAGGTGAAGCATATTTGGGTGATAGAATGCAGGGAGAAGAGCTGTAGAAATCCCAGAAAATACAGGATCAAGCAGCTGCCAGCTGATGGAAATGTACGTCAGCGGGGTGCTGAGCCGCACACCTTACCCACTTCTGAGGGTGCCTCGAGCACACCATGGGCTGGACACACCCGGAGTGCAGGTCCACAGCTGGGCAATCCTCCCTCTCTTCAGAGTGTTGGCAGACGGACACTGTAATTCAGAAGAGTTGGAATATATTGAACTACTGTCTAGGTCAGGTAATAGGAAATGTCATCATTCAAAATCTCCCCCTTCTCCTTTCTGCAGCACACACTCCTGAGCAGCATTCACAACCAATGCTCCTCCTTGTCACAGGCAATAACATCATCCTCCTGAGAGCGGAAGTGAGCTCATGGGCTCTTTGATCACCCTGGGTGGTCACAGGTTATATAAAAACTTGATGATTAGAGCTCTTGCTCTGTGAGCACGAAAGGATTTAGGATCTTCTGCCTTGCGGGGTTAAAAAAATCCATCCCACACACAGCCTCATAACTTCCAGATCCCAGATGAGGCTCTTGCTGCACCTTTGGGGACGGGTCACCGTCATTCAGTCGAAAATGTGAGAGCCACAGGACAAGGAGCAGAAAGATGAAAGGGTGCAGGAGCTTATGGCTCTTGATGGTGCTCACCTATGCCAGTTGGAGACACACAGGTTTTAGGCCTAGTCTTGAGGCTGCCTCTGTACTTCATATTAAATCCTTTTTTGATAAAATGGATAAACAAGCTGAAGGAGTGTGAAGCAATGTACTTTGGTACATGAGTGCCCTAGCCACCTGTTTGAAGAGTTTGGTGCCTTCAGGTGTTTTCTCCTCATAATATTAATGAGACAGGCCAGCTCTCTGCTCTAAATCCTCSCTGAAGGATTTCCATCTCAACATGAATTATTTACAAAATTAAAAATGCCTCGGGTTCTGAGTCACCTAAATTCATCACATGCTTTTAATTTATTGCCAAACAATTCAAATCGTGTAGTTTACTTTTCAAAACAAAAAGGAAAAAAAAAAAAGAGTACTGCCTTCTTTATCCCTACAGCCTACATATATATATATACGCATATATATCCCTACATATAACATCTATGTGCTGCCTATCTCTCTGCCTCAAATATACAGTGAATCCTGCTGCTACTGCTCTGTTAAACACTCGTCTTCCGAGGCGAGAGCTCGACTTGGATTTATAACCAATGTCCTTTCACATTAAGAGGTAAACACTTTACGAGCCAGCCTTATAGTGTCAAGGCTGTAAGGCCCAGTGAAATCCGAGATGCTGCTGCACATCAGGGCAAGGCAGCATTTGGAGCCTCCTTTCTCCTTTCAAGGCCAAAGCCCTCTTTACCTCTTTGAAGTGAGACGAGTGCCTGCGCTGCTCACTGTGGTCGGCACCGCCGTGCCCCAGTTTGCAGCCTCTGATTTTAATCAGAAGAGACGTTCAATGCTTCGGCATCCTTACCTTACTCCTCTGCCTTGCAACGTGCTGTGCTACATCGCGATCCCATCCTGGGCCTTAATCCTTCCCAACAGGCTCGATGCTGGCCTGGCCACTGCTGTCGCGCTCCCTGTTCGATGTTATCGTGGCCCCACGCTGCCCACAGCCACCGGCTTGCCAGATAGGAAAAAATAAAGGAAAGCATCAAAGAGCTTTTTAGGCATGATAGATATTAAATGGTTTGTGAGAGGCAACCTACCTGGTACTTAATGGAACAGATGGTTCACCCCCCACAGAGCGGCAGTTGCTAGGCCTGCTTCACGTAAGCAGTTTCTGGTTTTGGAAGAAGATCTAAAATATCCCTAAATCAGTCCAAGTGCAACAGAGGAATATAAATTTAGGATTCATGCCGGTTTCTCTTCCATGGCCACAATAATGCATTCATTCAAAGAGGAAGAGAGGCAAAGATGATCTGCATTGCTGATTCAGAGGGGCAGCGTGTGTGCATCGAGCTCACCAAGGAGATTCCCGGGTCAGCGTGCTCATACAGAGAGGGCCTTATGCTGCTGCCAAAATCACCCGAGCTCTGGAGCGGGCTTCTGTGCAAGCATTTCGAGCCMGGTTAAGTGAGCTAAAATGTGCAAAGCTTGCAAGCCCCCAAATTTATATTGTAAAAACACACAACAACAGTGAGCAGAGGAAAACAAAAGCTTCATGTGTGTCAGAGCACAGGGGAGGGTGTTCGCACACAGCTCAACTTTAGGGATCTAATTGGGAAGCAATTAAGGGGGGTGCCATGCTGTGCTGAGAGAGGCTATACCCCTTCCAAACCCTCAAACACTGCTTCATGTAGCCTGCAAAAGGACTGGAAAGTTGAGAATAGAGCTGATTTTTGATATGTGCATTTGGACTGCAGGAAGATGAAGAGAGGGCAGCTGCAGGTGATACACAATCACCTGCGGTGACTGAATCAAGAAAATCAAGAAAATCCAGAAAACGCTAGGGATGGCAGCAGTGACTTCGCTGCCTTCTTTGCAGACTTCTTTTCATTCCTGGCAATGATTCAGAAAAATGTCAAGTTCCTGAGGGCAGCCTAGGTTCATGTGGAGAGATTTAGAGATTGCTGAAGCCCAGGATCCTGGCTAAAGCATGTGTAGATAGTGCTGTTTCCTGCTCATGGGGATCCTCATTCTGGATGTTCTGAGGGTTGCAGAAGCTTTTCCTCCCCCTCTTCACAGTTTTAGGAGATCACTTTAATTTGCTGAATCAGGGCAATGAAACCTTGGGGACACTTTTCTCACCGCTTTTCTCACCTTAAGCCAGGCCTCCAAGCTTTCTCTCCGTCCACTGGCTCCTTTTGCAGGGTCCTCTACAAATCCATGTCTCCAGCCCTGCTGTTCCTGGCTCCCTGGACACCTCCTGCCCATTGCACTGAGAGCCCCTGAAGTCCTCAGAGGTAACTGCAGGGGAGGACCTGGGTCTCTTTCCTCTTCCAAGCGGTCGTAGAAAAAGAAAACTCAAACCATTAATGGACAGTTCGACCAACCATTAATGGATCGCCTGACCATCCATTTGATTGATGCACCAATTAACCAGTTTTAAACAGCTTTAAAATAAACCAGACTGCAGTCATGTTAAAAAAAATACTACATCTATGTCTGAAACCTGACTGCAATCCAATTTCTTTAAAGGTTACATGATACAGATATCACAGAAACAGCTCTGCAGCAGCAAAGATTGATTCTGCTTCCCCCTTTTTTTTTTCCCAGGGAATAACCTTAGCAAAACTTTCGATTGATGGTAATTCACTAGTTTCAAAGGGCATATGAAATAAATCTTTAATAAAGAGGTTTGCCCCAAGAAGGAATTGCCAGTTTAAAGAGCTTAGAGCTCCAAATTGTCAGCCTGCATACTGTGTGTAATTTAATCCTGGAGGAGCTTGCCTAACTTCATTAAGGGCATGCCAGTGAAATTGAGATAAATTGTCACATGAAGGGGAGGGGAACAATACAGGAAAAAAAAATGATAATCAACAGACCAATGGGTGATATTACCACAGTGATTACTTACTTCCAAATTAGTGTTAAAATGAGTTTCATTAATGCAAACAATATGTTTTACACCAAAGTCCATGGTGTTGTGAAATAAGATACATTATATGGTTCATGTAAACACATGTGTAGTTGCTGCATTAGGTTTAGGTTTTGGCTATTTTCAGCCCACTAATTAGAAGTGGATTCTGTTCTTTTTGTTTTTAGTAATATCTCAGTCAAAGAACATTGTGATTTTCTACATCTTCACCAACTAATATTTCAGAAATTTCTATACTAATTGTTTGACTTCAATAATTTCAGTCCTATTGCTAGCTTGTAGTAAATTTTAAAACAGGTGTTTTACTATACAAAATATTTTCCTTCTCTCCAACCTTTTTCTACAATGTTAAACTAAACGCTAAAACCTCACAAACGGTTCACAATGACTAGAAATAACAATGCTGGGAGAGAGAAACCCATTGTACAGCCCTACTTCTGCCTTGTGACTGCAGATTTTTTTGCCCTGCAAGAAATAATAACTGTGTGTGAAAAGACTTTTTCTTTAGAAAACTGAGTCACTGGTTTTATTAAGCACACTCAGCATAAATCATGCATTTCAATAATGTTTTATCTGCATTTTGATGAAAAATTATACCATGACATTTATTTCTTCCCACTTCATGAGAGTTTATATTCAGAAACTTTATTTCAGGCTTTGGTTATTTACTTCCCCTTGCACAAGAAGTGTTCTGACCTCAGCTCTCTGTAGCACGGCCATCTTTCATATCTATTCCCTTTGCAAGCCAGAATGGTTAAATTGAGGGAAAGTGCCATTTTCTTATGTCTTAGCTTTGGGCCATTGGTAGTACACATTTACAGGATGGTCTTATCTCCATATTTTGAGGACTGGTTTTCACTTAAAAAGGACATCATGCAATAGTGCCCAAGCTCAAAAGATTTGACTTCACTGGTCATTTCTAAACATATTTTTGCTGTTGACAGATGTAGCTGTCTGTTAAAAACCAGCTGAGCAATGACATGTTTTACGTTGGCAGCTGGGCGTGTGAAAATGTGGCATTTCTGAATCTCCCTGCACTTGTGGACCATGGATACAATTTTAGTAAATAGTGGAGCTTACCTTTTGCAGTTGCTGTGCAAATTCTCCAAGATGAGGTCTGTATTATATATTGTTCAGTTCTATCTCTAGCCTCCATGACAGTGAATATATTAATTTTGAGAAACAAAGAACATGAAAAGTCTCTACTCTAAAATAAAATAYGATAGCGTAGGACCGATTGTAACCCAAAAGCCTTGTCTGAACAGGAAATCTCTTTTTAATGGTTTCATTCCATTTGCATTAAGTTACAGTACATTTCCGTAGCACAGGATGTGGAAAATTTTCTGATAATTGATTAGTTTGAAAAAGTCCTGCCCCACTGCAACAGAAGGGACCAACACCATGCTGCCATGCCACACAGTGCTCTTGAAACAGCAGCACTTCGAAGCACCAACAGCTGCAACAACTGACCTTTCACATGTCATCTGTCTAAAAAGATTTAAACATTGACTTATAATCTCAACAACAGAGTGGAAAATCACTAACTACATCTGATTTCTTCCTTCGTTTTTGAAGGATGGTGGATATTTCAGGGACACAGCTGCAATGGCTGTGTGTGCCTGCTACCAGGAGCTGTGACCCCTCACAGAGGGATAAGGCTCTGGCCTTGGCTGTGCGCTGAACTTTGCCTTTTCTGGGTATGGAAAAGCAAATTTGTATCTGGAAGGAGGGAGGAAGTGCCTGGTTTTCTGCAGGGAGAGCAAGATGGGGGGACAACAGCAACAACGTTGAGGTCCTGCCTTTAAACAAACACTGAGGGACGAGGCCTCTCAGCGGACTCTCACAAGGTTATTGCGAAGGCCACTTTACTGTTCTGTCTAACATTTGTTTCTTAAATTTCTTATTTCATTCACATCTCACATGGATGAGGAGAGGCTCGATCAATCAAGTAAGTACAGAACGATATTAGACAATCACCGAATGTTAATAAAAATATATACACACACACACACACATATATATATATATGTGGAAGGCAGCTTGCAAGATTTCTAGCCTGTTCGCTATCCTAGGACAGGATCAACTGTAACTCAGTTCCTATTTTGATAGACATTTTTCTCATCTATTCTCCAATAACTGAGACTCCACAATCACCCCCAGAGTTTATTCTACTGGTTTTCCATTGTAACTTGAAGATGTGTTGGTTTTCTGCCATTTAATCTCATTTTTTCTTGATGAAATTTAATCTATCACTTCTCCTCTTAGAGGGAATTGGTCATCACCTTTCTCTCTTCTAAAGCCTGTTACTGCACTTGAGGGAACCGTTGATTAAACCTTTACTTTAATGCAGCAATAAAGGCTGGCAAAACCCAAGCCTTTAAGAAACCCTATGATAAAGTTCTATAAATAAAGGTTTTTCAACTTGCATTGTTCCAAGACTGAATTAACAATACTGAAATAAAAAAATCATGAATGCAATTCCATACTCAAGAAATTGTGTTATATTTCCTAGGCCTGCTTTAGCTCTAATCTTGGTAAAGAAATAGAGAAAATGTCAGGAAATCTCGCCTTGAAATCGGTAAGTCTTTGCGTGCACAGATTTCATGCCTGGTTTATTGCAGATATCTAGTGAGCAGGTAGAGATCTTCTGGAGAAGTCTGGATATTTCTAGGGTATTGTCACCACGAGAGCTTTCTAAAATCCCCATGTAGACCAACAGCCCACATGGATGTGGATGCACCAGCTTGAGGAGTTTCTGCCGCACAGCACTGTGCTGCCCAAGTGGAGCTTCGGGTCTCCTTGATGGAAATGGGGAGGGAGATGCGCTGCTTTTGAATTTGGGGCAATTTTTGAAAAAAGAGGACTGAAAAAAGGTCTTTTTTCCCCCCCAAAATGAGATACTGCTCTATTTTGGACTACTTGAATGCAATCGTTAGTTAAATAGTCCTGTTTTCACAGGACTATTTCACAAAACTTCTTGTATTGCCAGCATCTCTTCTGATATAGAAAGGAATCAGGAAGTATTAGGAAGTACTTTTTTTTTTCCTCTCTTTCCGCAATCCGTGAAAATATCAAATATTCCAGAATTGTTCATTACAATTCATTTCATAAGAGAAATCTCCATCTTCTGAAACTTTTTGAACTGCAGTGAAAGGTAATTAGGTATTTACACACTAGATATTTACATAGTTACCTCGATTAGGTAATTAGGTATTTACACATCTAGAGATTGACTAGAATGATGTGATTAAAATTTTGGCAAATTTCCATCATTTACAGATAATTGTAGAGGAAAGAATTATAATGGGGAAGCTATGCTATGTATAGGTTGCTATTTGAGTTTTCGGTGGCTGTTCAAATACTTCAGTCTGCAAGAGAGATTTCGCTGGAACATACAGAGAAGCTGAGCCACCTCTACACCAAGCGGTTAACTTTGTATCTGCAATTGAGGGGATCTTAAAATGTTTTCTACATACTGGAGATTTGGGTTTTGTACAAAACTTGTACGTTAGGTGAGGAATGCATAGCTGCAAATTTTCCTTTCCTTATGCATGAAATGGGTTGAGAGAAGGTTCCCATGACTAAACATACCATACTAATGTTTCTTTCACAATATGAGGAATTTCTTAGGATATAGTCTACGTGTTATAACAGTTGGATCTTATATGTGCTGAGCTAACGTTATAACAAATTATTTGAAGAGTGAACTACAACCAGGAATAAATGAAAAASTCTTTGATTATAAATGTTTTATAAATATATTTTTTTTTATCTCAAAATATTTAAATGACAAAGAAGATGAAATGTAATTTCATTCATTTATGTTTCCGAGTGTTCAAGTAGTTGAATTCACTTTTTGGGTCCAAACAGTTTTTTTGAAAATGTATTTTGATTTTATTTTGAATCAAATTTTAGGAAAACAGAAAAAAAGCTGGCTATAGCCAGGGAAGAAATGTTTGTATTTTGGAACTAATATATCTCTTGTATTAGGAAATGGTCTGGCATGCTGTCTCCAAATCTTTGTTCTCTCATTTTCCTGAAATATATGAACTTTGTTGCTTCCTTTATTTTATCAAGTGCATCGATGAAGAGAATATTTTCCTGTAAATTTGCTTAGGTAACACCAAAGAATGATGTCTATGAGCCTGAGGTAAAAGTTTATTTCTGTAGTTGATGCAAAGGCTAAAACCATTAAAAAGCTGCCCCCAAAATCCCAAAGTCCAGATGTACTGGAATGTGTTAGAACGAAAAAGTCCCACTTTAAATGATAACATAAACCTTATAGTAGTCAAGTAAGTGTGTGCAGTTCACACGTGCTGAGGGAAATACTTCTCCCTTAAAATGTCCCTCAAGAAACAGCCTGACCTGTTGTTTTTCACATGTTTCTCCAGCTCTGTGCAGGAAGGGATGTCACATCATGAGGTCTTTCTGTTTGGTTTTCTTGATCAGAGCAATAAGCACAAAAGCTGTTGGGAGACATAAACGTGATGTGCTCCTATAAGCCTTGCTTTCTTGGGAAGTCAGGCAAAGAAAAATTCACCATTGACCTCCATATATTCAAACACAGGGACAACTTGAGTTCAGCTGAGCTCATTTTTCTCATGGTTTGTTGCCAAGACATAGAGTAACATTTGCGTAACTTGTACTCAACAGCAGCTTGGAAGCCAGTGTTAAAAGTGTAATTGGGTGAAATCCAGGCTTCTTTTAAGATGATGAGAATCCTGCTGGGAACTTTCAGAAGAGCTCAAACTCCACTCATTAACTTCAGTTGAGTTCAGAAATAAGGAAAATACTGCTAAGATTTTATCAATTTCTAAAAAAAATCTGATACCACACTCAAAATACTGGTTTGTTTACATAACTCTTCACAAATTAAGAAAAAAAAAAAAAAAAGACTTATTCTAGATTTCATACCGGGAATAAACTGGGGACAAAACTCAGCCAGATGCCACTTGAATCGAAACATCAGGCACCAGGAATACTGTTAAAATCTGAACACGTACATTTTTAATACTCAGCTGGTGCCTATGGCTTTTTCGGCTCACTTTGATTGTGATAGAGTGATGGATAATGGCTGACTTGGCAGACTGCCTTTCACAAAGGGACAGGTAGATATAGTCAGTGAAAAGAGATGACTTATAATAACCCTTTATCCCACTCAATAGAAAGTAATGGCTACATATCTTTGATTTATCTTTAGGAGGAATGTATAAGAGTATCTGTGAAACCAGAAGCAGCTCAAGTGAGGTTTTAAGATCACTGTGGATGAGAGAGTAAGATCATAAGAAGTTCATTTTTAAATGCACGGGAGAGGTGTTCATGAAAAACAAAGCTTACTGAATATTTACTAGCTGCTTCTGCTCTAACATGCTCCAGAAAATAGTCTTCAAAATGTTTGTTTTCTGTTGCTAATGGCTTCTGAACTTATAGCAAACACACACAAAACACAGGTGCTCCATCATCGCTTGGTCTTCTTGACCTGCAGTCAGGATAAGCTTTCTTTGTTTCTAGATAAATTAATGTTTTTCCCTTAGCAAGAGCAACAACAAAAAAAATTACATACAAACCACGGTATAAACCTTTGTCTCTCACCCAAAACATACCCCCAAATGTCTAATCAGCAAAATACATTATTGAGGAAGACTTTCTGAATAGAAGTTTAATAGATTCTGAAAAACATTGACCAAAAGTTGGCAGTGTGTCTCTCATGTTTGGCTGTGGAGTTTGTGTCACTGACCATTACACACATTTTGTTACTGTGCACAGGCACTAGATTTTGTCTGTTACAGAGTGTTAACCTCCCAAACTTTTTCCTATGCATAAAGCAACTAACAGGCAAGAAAAAAGAAAGCAGTGAGAGTCTATTCTGATTAAGGCTGAGCAAGTTGCCTTTGGAAAGTAGTTATTTTGCTGAAAGCGAACACTGATCTCACTGATTTTCTTTTTCATCTTCCTTGCTGCCATGTTGGGCCTATATGTTGATCAGGAAGATTACACATTAGGAGAGGCTTTGGTCCTCAAACCCTGTCAGTTGAGCTGCTTCTTGATTGCCACATGCCAGAAGGACTACGGTAGGGGAGGAGGACTCTTAGGTATGCTAGTGCTGCACTCTTGGGGTTTCAGTCCAAGAGGGGCAAAATAACAACAGGAGAGACACAGCAGCATCTAATACCAAAGGGATAGTCACAAAACAAAATGTAGGTTGCCTGGAGGTGTCTGCATACCTGTACCCAATCCACAAGCTTATGTAACGTTCTTCTAGTGAAACGTGTTGGAAGAAAATGGATTCCTCCTCCCTTCTGCTGAGCATTGGGCATTCCCCTGGGTGGTGACACATTCATTGTCACCAACACTCTGGAAAATCGTGTGTGGAAACATTTTCTGCTTCTATAGTTGTGGGCACTTGGGTGAAACAAATGCATCACAAAATCACAAAGGAAGGGAGCAATTGCAAGCAGAGCTCATTTGTTTTGTCCAGCCTCAGAAACAGAGGGGGACACACTCACCAGTGTGCCCTAATGAAATGTGACAGGCATAGAGGGACTAAAGGCTGACATTCAGTGGCAGCAGCACCATCTGCACACTGAAAGCTGTTGCTAACCAGACGTCATGATCTGTTAAAGACCGTTGATTATTGTACCTCCAAATGGCAGGTCACACAGATCCGGGAGTCGCGTGCCGTCAAGCCTACGGGATGCTGTCCCGTTACCTTCGTTAGCTAGGAGCCTGATTCTCAGTCTCTCAGTGTGCTCCCTAGGCACGTGTTTAATCTCGCAAACAAAATAATCGCCAGACTCCTAATATTCCTAGTGTAAATATTTGGAAATAAAAAAAAAAAAAAAGAAAAAAAAAGGAAAGAGGGGAAAAAAAGGGTTTGCAGCCTGCCATCAGGCAAAATAAATGTTAACCTAATTCTTGCCAGGGCAGATGGAGTTATATAATCTGATTTCTAAGAGTGAGGGATATCAAGGAAGCAAGGATATTATAAAGAAGTACTTACTGCTTCAAAATTGCAACTTAGCACTAGTTGCAACAAGCTTAATTATATACAAAATGTAGGAAGAGAAGTGCTTAAGGAATAAAACATGCAAAAACAATAGCTTTTTTACTTGTATCAGGGAAAAGAGCCTTCCTGAGATACACAGAGATACAGACTGAAGGACTGATCCAGTATTTTTTCCTCAGACATTTATTCAGGAAAGTTGAAAACAACTGTTTTGAAATGGGGGAAAAAAGGTGACCTTGAGGGACAACAGGAGAAGTTAACTGGAGGGGAAAAAAACAACAACAAAAAAATGCACGCAGAATCAGCAGAGGCTGCCTGTGTCTTACAGAGTTTAGTGATTTTCTGTGTTACAAAGATGAAAAAAATATGAAGACACAAGACCCATAAATGTGCCAGTTTTGACCTTGAAGGAAATGATTTTTCTCCAGCACGGTACTCTAACCAGAAGTCTTTATTTTCCAAAATCATTTGCTAGAATGCTATGCTTGCTTGCCTGCCTGGTAGTGAACATGGGATAGAAAAATCCTAAACCTTCTAAAGAAACAAAACGTTCCTCAAACAAATCAAAAACCTTTCAAGCAAGCACAAACAAAGAAGGGCTTGTTACCTTTGTCCACCTGGTAGAGAAACATTCCTGGCCCAGGTAGGAGCCCACAGCCTTCCTAAACGAGAGCCTGGTTGCAATGTTGCTGCCACCCACCCAGCTCCTTTGAGCACAGCGATGAACAAGCTGGTCTCAGTCTCAGGCACTGGTTTTTGAAGCCAGCCTTGCCAAACAGAAGGAGGTGTTCGTGTAGCTCCATAGCTCTTGCCTGGACAGCACACTGGTTTTGCGAGTGCTGAGGAAACATGGACATTGACAGGCTCTTCTTGTTTCCCGCTTACCCTGAGCTAAAAATGGCACTGGGCTGATTTCTTTACATTTGAGGGCATGCAAGGACGCACTTCCCGTGCTCTCCAGTATCACCATTCTGTGGCTGTCCTATTAGTTTTGACTGTTGTTTGGAAGTGAATGCATGAAAATAAAAATCTATATGAGGTGAAGAAAAGAGGTTGCAAAAGCAACAGGAGGGTCATTTCCCTAGAAACTGCGGCTTCTGTTGGTCACTGCAGCTTCAGTGACCCAAACCTTAGAGGGCAGTGAGATTCCTTGCTCCAGCCAACACTTCTTGAGAGCATCTAATGCTTGTGAAACCCTGGGCAAGATGGGTTTAAGTATCTGCAGCTTTGAGGAACACAATGGAAGGAATGGAAGGAGAAGATAAAATGTATTTTACTTGAGGATGTTGGACAAGTATGCCAACTTGCTCAGGGATCTGTTAGTGCAGATCTGAAAGTCTGCTCTTTCACTACAGTAGGAAAAATACCCAGACATGTGGTCCATGGGAAATCTGAAGTCAGAGTTAGTAAAGGTCCTTCACAAATTAGGGCAAATTTCATCCTGGGAAGAGTTTTAGCTTTGAAAGGAAAGAGGGAAGATCACGACTTTACTGGCAATCTGTAAGCGACAGAGAGTAAGGGATCACTAGCCAGCAAAGTAGTCCTCCCTGGAATTAAACACATCCAGTGAGCTGTGAGAAAGGCTCAATATCCCACCAGTGAACACGGAAGATATTTTTTATTTTATTCAGTTTCCCTATTCTGGAAGCGGGTGGTCTTCATAGTTTATCCGGTAGCTGAAGGTTTTCAGAATGAGCTGTTAAAGGGGTAAGAAATAAGGGGGAACAGTGTTAGGAAAGGGTATGTTCACCAAACAAATTTATGGCTAGAGCATTTACTCTGAGAACTAGAAACCTGGGCTTATTGTTCTGGAATGGATGTGCACGCATGAATGGGTGTGCGCAAAGGAGAGCAGCTTTTCATTCCCCTCAGGCAGCAGCWGATGAGTCACTCTGCCAAAGGAAGCAATTCAAATAGACGTAAGGAGGTAACACTTAAGCCTTCAGACCAATGCAGTAATATTAATTTTCCATCTCATCTCATAAACCAACCAACTGCAGTTTTCACTACCTGGTGTGAATAGGTTTCAGCTCTAAAAACACCCATAGGACGTTTTCCCTAAAGGCACACCAGAGGTGTCCTGTTTTAAAATGCTTCAGAACCAGCTTGGGTGAGTTGAGTTTCCCACTTGCGTGATAATTATTTTTCTCTTTGTGTACTTGAGCAGGACATTTTCATCCAGCTGTTACAACAGAAACATAAACTACTTGTGACAACCTGACCCGTACAGCTTCTGCTCTAGACTATTGCAGGGGGAAAAAAAAGAAAAAAGACTTATTTTCCTCTATAACGTTATGTATTATTGCTACTCCATTAAATAWATATTTAGTGAAAGAAAAAGAGCAAGAAACACGTCATCATGGACCACTTGTAATCCCAGAGAGGTACTAATCAGGCACAAATTAGGTGAATTATTGACATCTTAGCATTAAAACTAGCAAGCTCATACACAAAATCCGAGTAGCAAGTCACTGGAGGAAAAGTTATTAAAAAAGAAAAGCTGCTTATGTTAARTAAACAAAGAAAATCTGCCTGTCTGACAAGGGCATCTTAGAAATAAATGCCTCTAAAATATGTTTCTATTTCTTGGTGTTCCCCAAAGAGCTAAAACACAGCTTCTATGCATGATACTCTGTCCCTTCTTAATAATTACATAATTTTTTTTTGGCCAATTTGACTAAATCTGGTGAGGATAAAGAGATCTTTAAACATGGGAAAACTTCAATGACCGTTAGCTTTCATGAAAGTAGCCATGGGGGTGAAGAAAAGAGACCCTATTTCTGCTACCTTTTGAAGACAGACTGAGGAGTGTGTTCAAAATCCTGTTAGACTATGGAGAATCCCTGTGCTCTGGAAAAAAAAAATGGAGAAGGTTTTGTCAGAGTTGTTCTTTTACAAAACACCAAGAAGCCCAAACATGAGAGAATAGGACATTAGAAACCAGGCTTCATCAGTACTGCCACTACCTGCTTACCCAGTCTCCAGTGCTTGTGAGGAAGACACCATGAGCAGACCCTCAGCTTCTCCCTCTCAGTACTGGAAACTCTTTTTACACAAGTTGATGCCTGGGTTGCAGGAACCAACTGGGAGGAATTAGCCCAAGTCCAAGGTCGTCATTAGTTTTACTTCTTCAAGAGACTTAGGTGGTAACGAAGAGAATAGAGTGAGTCCCGTATCCCTTCACGAAATGCATTCTCTGTCCCTTTATGCTTCCTCTAAATTTAGATTTTTTTTTTTAGAAAAGGTTTTAGTAACGACACATTAAGCCCTGTATTTGACATAAGCACACATCAAAAGGACAGCTTCTGCATATTTCATATTAATCATTTCAGGAATAGCTCCATAAATATTTTATATGCTTGCTATTGTAGACACCACTGCATTCTGAGACGCCTAAAGGACCCTGAGAAACATCAGGTAGGAAGTAGTGAGAAGACACTTGAAAACACTTCATGTTTAGATGAATTGCTGTTGAATATATATATTCAAGAACTCTCACTTCTCAACTATTAACAAAATACTTTTATTTTTCTGAAGTGATAAAGTTGGCTGTTTCCAAAGGACATATTTATTTATTTATTTATTTATTTATTTATTTATTTATTTATTTATTTATTTATTTATTTATTTTAGAGCAGGACTTCGCAATGTAACCACACAGGACCAGCAAGTTTATGAATAGTTGCATTTAATAATTTCTTAATACATCTTTCTATGGCCATATAAATTTCCATTTAAGTTTTGCTGCTGTATAGAAGGTGACTACATTACACAGAATAGCCCTAGTACGGAAACAAAATTGTGGTAATCCACCTTGAATAAAAAATATAGCAAGTATGTGCAGGAGAGCCATAGACACCTGATTCTACTTCATGAAAACAGCTGCAATAAATGTATCTTTGCATGTTTGTGCATACTTCTGCTATTCTTGGCAAGTGCCAAAAGTTGGCAAGTCTGTTTTAAGTGCATATTGATACATTTTGATTGTCTCACACTGCTAAGATATGAATTATTTTGCTGAATATTGCATTTAACAATCCAAACCTCATGAGCACATGGCTTACCTTGTCAGACTGTCTAGTAAGTCCCTTCTTCTGACATGAGAAATCAGAGGCATATAAAATAAAATTTACTTTATTTGTAATCAGACCTGTATCACATCTCGAGTAGCTTCTAGTCTCTTTTTCTCCAGAAAATATAGTCTGTCAGTGAAGTTACCAAATATATCTGCCTTCAATCACTTAGTAAGCATATAAGAAGCAAAGGTTAAAATTTTATTTTGTGCATTTCTCTCACATGTAGTGCAAACTTCAACTGTGTTTCCTGGACACAAGTGTTGTGCAGAATGTTCTTTTTCTATGAGTGTGGAACATGCTTTTTCTATAGGAAATGCTAAATGCTTGCCATAATTTAGAAATATGTACTATATAGATAATACTCATTTTTTGGYGCTGAGGAAAGACTATGCAATTTAGGCTAGACTGTTTGGTTTTCCATTATAGGAGACCACAGAAAGCTTCCTCAAGCCTCTGAGAGACTTCCTGCCCGTCTTAGATATCAGAGAGATTGGATATCTCAGATATGTCAGACTTCTGACATCACTGRAGGAGATGGACGTGATTTACTTGTTAAATAACAGTATGTCAAAAAGGGCTAAGATGGTGAAGTGAGCGTCTAGAACAGCCTAGTGAGAGGAGGAGTGGAATAGGCTTGCACAGAGTGGTTGCAGAAGGCTGGCTTCTCTGATTTTTCAATATTACTCTTTTTCTAATACGATGATTTTAAAAACTCAGGCAAACAATTTTCCAGATCACATTAAGATTACTGAAAAAATAATTAACAGTATAATAGGGGAAAAATAAATCTGGGGGAAGAAAGAAAGAAAAAGTAGAATAATTCAAAAGGAATGRTGAMATTGCTGTCCTAAAGCTCCCTTTCTTACAGAGCTATGGGTGAAYTTCAGCAGGYTTGCTATCCCTCAGCTGCTGGACTTTCATGTCCATCAGCCTTCAAGTTGAACCTTGATGTATGTTCTGTTTCTTAGGCTCTCAGATGCAGTGACTTCTTAGAAAAGAACCACATCCAAACATCATCAAGTGATGCAAAAGCTACAGGTAGAAAGATGTTAGGACAAACATACAGATGCCTTAAGAGCCAGCACTTCCACCCTTCAAAACTTTTCTTGGTGGGAAAGTTCACCCAGTAAGAATGGCTATGGAAGTGAACTGATTGTGTRCTTGCAATTCAATTCAGTTTTCATTATTAGAGGATTTAGAACAACTTTAATCATGTTGAGTTTTTCTTTGCATTTTAACTTGTGAAAGAAGATTGAGCTAGATCATTATCTGATGAGTCAGGACTGTTCATTAAAAAAAAAAAAAGAAGAAAAAGAAAAGGAAAATGGAATCAAGCAGATTTCAGAGACTTAATATTACAGTATATGTGTATTCATGAGCCTAGTCTCAAGGCATCAAAAAGAGTCCTGAAACTGTTTAACACAAGCAGCAGGACACACTAAGTAGTAGCCAATTACCTAAACCRAAAAGTCTCTTTGAGAAACATCTCACTATATAGAAAAGCAATTATAGAAGTTTGTCTCCTTCTTTGCATATCCTGTGCATCTGCTCCTCCATATTCCTAGATATATTATTATAGCAATTCATCTGAAGTTGAACTACAAGACATTTCTAGAATGAAATATACGGTTATTCATTTTATATACGTAATAGTGCAGTCATCACAGTAAGGGAGCAAGAAAGTTGAGGCTGCATTTATTTAATTTATATTCCAGAAGTATTATGAACTTCCCTAGCTGTAGAGAACATATAAAGGATAAGTTCTGTACTATCTGTTTAGTGCAATGCTGTTTATGGTGAATCTGTGTGACAGCTGCAAATATCTAGAGATCCTATTGAAAGAGTTTCTTTCAATAACAACAAAATTAAAAGGAGTAGTTGAGGCACAAGTGATATTTACACAGAAGTACATCAAATAAGTAGACCACAGCTTCAGTACTTCTTTTAACTTCTTGGTCCATGGTCTTGATTCATGGTCATAGATTGTAGTCATGGTAAATTCTTACTGGGTTGCTTTTTTTTTTCCCCTCCAGGATGAAAAAAAAAAAAAGAAAAAGAAAAAAAAAAGGAGAGATTGGCTGATGGAACTTACCAAATATACATCCTATACATCCATTTCGCATAAATGTTTAATCAAAATGAACTGTAAAGTCATGTTTCAAGGAAGTTGGAAAGCAATCTTTTACACTCTGCAGCAAATTACGTCTTTGGTGAAAACAACCCTGGTGAACCCAGTAACTCAGAGAAGAGTCTGGCCAGTAGAGCTGACGTGGACACTGCACACAGAAGCTTTTGCATATAAGTCTATATCATAATAGCTTGTGCTGGAAACTACTTTTATAGCTATGATTGTTTCTGATAAGAGGCACTGCATAATTACAGAGTTAATCATCTAATGCACTTAATATTTCTCAGCTGCGGACTATTGCAACTTTATCTAGGTGTTGCTTATGCTTTGGTTTGTGGTTTGCTTTACAGCAATAGCATTGCATTACCAATACAGCTGATACTAAGGAGAAGGCTGAAAATACTGTRGGATGGAGGATCCAAATAATCAATCCCCTCCTCTACTTCTTTTCGTGCTTYTTGGTTAACTTTCCTCTTTCCAGCTGGAGACTCATGCTGCCGTGCGCCCGCCTCTCCTTCTGCTGGCTCTCCTGGGACACTTGCTGCACGGCTCGCAGGATGACTGTCTGCACGATCTGCTTGCTGGCGTTCTGCAGCCTCACTTCGTCCTGCTCCGGCCCTGGCTTCTCCCCTGCCAAGTGACACACAAAGAAAGGCAATTCAGTGTTTGTGGCTTCTCTGTAAATGCATGAGCGCTAGAAGAAGAGAAATAAAGCTGGATATTTGGGAATGGTTTACTAAGTGGGAAGCCTGCTAATACAGAAGATGGTGTAGTAAGGTGGAAAGCACCCACAGTATGCTCAGACTGTGGGACCAGATAAAGAGGGAGACCTTAGTTCCTGCAATTCTGCTAGCCACGTCCAGCTTCAGGTGTGCCTCTACACCTGAAACAAGTACATCTCTGTTTTGCAGCATGGCAGGGAAGGAGTCTTTGCTCATCCAGGTCTAAATGGCATCATTTTCACTTGAGCTATACTTGTGAATGGAGAAATGGACTTCATTTTGCAGGCCTGAAGTTCTCCTTCATAGTGATATTCAAATAAAGCCATTTCCTTAACCTTTCCATTTACATCTAACTCAAATTAAAAGCCCTGTCCCCGGGGAACAGTTTGAAATTTCCAGTTTGAAATTTCATCTGGCTTTTTGATAAAATATTTTGTTAGGAATTTGTTGATTAATCCTTAATTATATCTTCAGAAATACCTGCAAAAAAAGGACTTTTTTTGCAAAAATAAGATAGAGACAATGTAAAGAATATGCTCTGCTTATCTTGTGGAAGATGCTACAAAGATTTGTGAGGCCAAATCAGCCACCAGAAAAAATGATCAAACCTTGCTTTCTGAGGAGAAGAAATCATTGGTTATGGTTGGAAGAGACCTTCAAGATCTTCAAATCCAAGCATAAGCCCCTCAACACTCTACCTGTTAAGCCATGTCCGTAAGTGCCTCATCTACACGTTTCTTGAACATGTGGATGATTGCCGTGGATGATGAATCCACCACTTCCTTGGGCAGCCTGTTCCAAGGCTTCACCACTCTTTCCATGTAGAATTTTTTCCTAATATCTAACCTGAACCTCCCCTGGCACAACTTGTCCTTTTGTTAGGAAGCCTCTCCTGATAAGGTCTGTGCTCCAGCCTCTGCACCATCGTTGTTACCCTCCTTTGGACACGTTCCAGCACCACCATGTTTTCCTTGTAGCAAGGGGCCAAAACTGAACACAGTGTCTGAGGTGTGGCCTCACTAGGGCAAAGTATAGGAGGATGATCACTTCCTTAGTCCTGCTGGCTACCCTGTTCCTAACATAAAACTTTATTTTAAAAAATATCTATTTTTGTATTTCTTTTACTTAACCTAAAAATATACTTATTTCTATTGTTTGTGCTATAGAAGTTACAAATATAGAAGTTACAAATAAAATACAAATGCAGTTTACTTCTATTGAAAAGAAATACTTAAAAAAAACACTGTACAGAGCCGACAACATCTAGTCTAAGATTAAGATGCTAAACCATGAAAAACCTAGGAAACCATGTCTTATGATGGAAATGCTGACAGATTGGAACCACTTGAATTCTTTGCACAGTCACCTTCCCCTGTTCGCTTTGCTCCACTCCTTTGTGTGTGTGTGTGTTCTTGATAAAATTCAATGTCACTTAAGTACAGATACTCCTCTATGACTCAAATATGGACTCATTTTCTGTTACAGAATGAATTATGTTTCTTGCTGGGTTGAAAAAGACCAGCCAACTCCAGCTGGTATTCAAAAGAATGTTTGCTAACAAAACGAGATGAGTAAATGTGAAATTGTAAGTACAAGAACATAAGTTGGAATGGTCTATAAGGTTACATGAGAATGTGAAAGATTTGCCAGATTTCATTTTCTTTTAGTCATAGAAATCAGAATTTCTTGTTAAAACATGCTGTCAGTAAGTATAGTGCTGCTGAAAATTACTCAGTTGTCCTTCTTTAAGGACATTTCCCAATTTATCTACAAAAGCGTGGTTACATTTGGAGAATCAACCATAGCAACACTAAGATAAAAGCAAGAAGAGTTTTCCACTGTTTTATACTTGCTCGTTTAGTTGCTTGCAATAGAGCAAAATGTACGTGAAAGCACCACTCCGCTAAACAAGACGTTGTTCACATCTGCACAACTCTAGCGCATTAGATGATGCTGGTATGTGCTAAGAAAATAAACTAAACACTAGTAGTTGTTATAGGGAGACTTATCCAAAAGCTCTGGAGTATTTCTGCCCTGCCTCTAGTGGCTGAGGTGTGCACAGAAAAGAAACAAGTCCAGGTTAACGCTTAAGAACTTTACATCCATATAGCATGTTCAACACGTTTTGAGGTGGGAGACCCAAAGGTGATGGCTACTTTGGAAACAAGAAGTAATGGGCTTTGAATATGGAGAAAGCCAAAGAGATTGGCCTGATTGATTGTCAGCTTATGCCAATCATCTAAATCAGAATGCAAGAAATAGTGAAAAAATAGTGAAAATAGTGCCCCTCTGGAAGGCATGTTTGACACTGTGGAAGATGGAGCCTACAGTGAGACGAAGCCCTGAAGAAAAACCTCGGCCTTGTTTACACATTCCACTCTCTTCAAAGCATCATGAGTTGTATCCTGACCAGCCCCGCAATCGAAGCAATCTCACATACTTCCCCTTGATATCCCCTGTGACCTTTCCTTTTCAGTTTGCTCAAAGCTAAATTTAGTAAGGCTTTTAACCACTCCTACTAAATAATACTCCGCAGCTGGTGGTGCTGCAGTGCTTCAGTTTGAGTCGTTCAGTTCATGACTTTCTCTGCCGTGTCTTTGCACAGAATAGTTGGGAGTATTTTCATGAAGTCAAATTGCCCAAGGCATGATCTTGCTCTTGCAAAGATGCAAGTCTACCACAGACCTACCGATGCCTGGATGGAACTGCAGGGGAATACAATAGCTTGCAGGAGGTGCAGGATGCAGATATTCAGCAGGAAACGGCAGCATTTCTCACATGGAAAGAAAGTGGGGCAAAAGGGTAAGATGTCTTAGAGAAGAACTTTGGACTCTTGGAGAATGTGGTTTAGAAGTGGTTTAACCTTGGACTCTTTAAAAGGCATGTCAGGCACATGCACGAACAGGAAAGAACATCTGATTTTATTATCTCAGCAACCTTTTTCTATTCTGAAGTTATCCCTTCTGCTTCCTCACCTGTATGTGGTTTCCATCGAAGCATGTGACATTTATGCAACTCATCATACATTTCTGCAGGTTATTCTCTCTTGAGGCACAATACAAACRTTGCATTTGAACAGAACAGCTTAGCTTGTATGGCAGTTCCAAGAACCCCAAGGGCTGCATATCAGGGTTAAAAGTTTATGTTCTGCTTCACAGGAATAACAGATATAGTTTCATTCCAGCAAATGCATACCACTAAAATCGCTCTCTAGCAGTAGAAAATAGTTTTGTAAACAGCTTTGAGCTCAACCATATTTAAAACTAGTGTTTTAAAAAAAAAAATCATATTCCTCTGAGCCTACCTTTGAGTGATTTAGAACTCACAATTACAGAAGAATTCATTCCCCTCCACTGACTATAGTTTTCACTGATGTAAAATTTCAGAAGCTGAAACAGCCATGAAACAAATATTTTTCATGTATTTTTATATCAGGTTATGCAGGTAATGAGAAAATTTACTACTTATTTTGTGAATATATTGCATTAGGTTGTAATGGTTTTTAGTTAACCTCAATGCTATTTTCTGCAGAATTGCAATATTAGCCTTATTTTTTTTTTCCATGTTTAATGAACCTTGCATGATAAATTCAATAAAAATATTGTTGCTTGGTAAATCTATGTCAATATTCTTACTACTAGAAGCTTTATAACCCAACCAATAGTACTAATGAACTTTTAAGGTGGAATGAAAGCACAGGTAAGCAAGACTGATGAGAAGCCTTCCTCACAAGATCCAGTGGAAGTGTGCAGGAGCTGCATTTATGGAAGAAGTTACAGGATATTGACTAAATTATGATTATAAACACAGTTCTTTCAAAAAATTAAAGAACTTGGTGAGTTTGCAATGACATAACATAGACATATATTGTGGTAATTAAGAGTAACATTCTCTGCAGTATTATTGAAATTCTATTCTAAGGAAAGATGTTTGGTTCTTTATCATCATATTGGCATTACATAATGATACATCTCTTTATCCTCCCAGACCCAGCAGAGAAATCCAAGTGAACCTCTTCTAGAGGGTGCTTTGAAACACATGAATCAAAATGCTTCAAAATCTATTTAAATTGCTTTACAGGATGCTACTACGGTTTCAGCACCGGTTTCGGTCTATTTTGGAGGAGGGGTATAAAATATAAGGCTGCACAGTATTCATAATCAGGAAATGTTGATTAATTATGTTAATCATATTCAGAATGAATGAACAAGGCAGACAATTAGGGCTGTGGACTTTCAAACATGTATGAACTTGAAGCACATGAGTGTTATTAAGTTATTTATGGGATTAGACACCCAGTTTGTCTAACTATTCATCTTCAGAAATCTTGTAAAAAGGTTCTAGAATGAAGTTGTTAATTAAACATAATGTATTTCAGTTATTAAAGTTAGTATTGTTTTAGATATTAAAGGTAATTAGGGCCATTACTGTTGTTTATACCCTAAAATGGAGCCTTGTGAGGTCCTGACTGATTGCTGCCAAAAGATGTAGGGCAATACTCAGATGCACTGATTCCTGTAGAGGGAGGGAGAACCATGAAGATGTCAGAAATGCGAAAAGTACTTTCATATGGGATCATCATGTTTTTCCAATTTCCTAACATGCAGTGTATAGATTTCAACACTGGCTTTCACTGGAGAAGTCACGGTTCAGTTTGCTTTTGTTTTGTTTTCTAATCAGGCTCCTTACCTCGTGCTGTGCAACCAGCATGGAAGAGAAACCAGCAGGGAAGAGGAACTCATCTGTAGCAGGAAGAGGCCCAGCCAAGACTACTTTACTCTTGAAAATGAAGGATAAGAAAGAAGCAGAAACCACCCTATGACTCTGAACACAAATCCAGTCCAGAGGAAAAGAAATGGAAGTGGAAAAGATCAGAAGTGTAGACTAAACTATCCAGAAGGACATAATATTACCCACAAAGTAATACGTCATCATAAATTTTAATGCACTTGCATCCAAACATTAGTTATATCTAATCTGATCTTTCATAATTTTGTCTGCTGAAGTTTTTCTTAGAAGAATACATAGGAATCTCATCGGTTTATTTGCTGTATCAAAAGTCTCCTGTGAGTTCTGTCATGCTACTTGAGATAAGCCAGCCAAAAGAAAGCTCCAATGAAACTTGCAGTAGAATTAGGATACTACTGTAACCTACAGATACTTTATCTAGTCTACAGGCTTTTCTTACTCTATTTTAGTAATATTAATTAAAATCATGGTCTTCAATTTATACATTTTCTAGGTGCATGAATATTGACAATTCAAATGTATAGGCTATGTTGTTTACCCAAAATACATATTTAAGAATATTGCCATTACAGACTAGACAGATTAATTGCATACAGCAATAATTTCATTCTTCAAGGACTTTTCATCTTTGAAGACTGGATATAGTTCAAAATAACTGTAGTTACTGGATATTTTTCCATACCCAAATTACTATTTATATGAAATTTTGGGAAATAATACTGGGCTACTGGTCAAAAATATGCCTGTTGCACAAATTCAATATTCAAATTTTGGCCCCAGGAGGAAAATTTCTGGATCTAATACTGTAGGCTAACCTAAACTGATGAGAATGTTTTACTTCTAGCATTCAGTGAATTAAAAATATGATACTTCATAGAGGACATCTGGGACCAGCTGCTCCAAAGCTAATGAAAAGCCTATTTCTTTTAGCAGACACACTTCAAATACTGAAATAAGAAATCTCTCTGCATCAAATTCTGGCAGAGGAAGAAAGAGATATGTAAGAATTAGCTGTGGGCTGCAATCTCTGTACCTCTCTCATGGAAGGAGAGGTACAAAGGCACAGATACAGCTGCTTTATACTCCATCCTGGTGATCATTCCCAGGGATTTTCTACAGCTCTTGGGCTTTGGTGGTTCAAGATTCCTACCAGAACAGGAAACATTAGGCACAGAGAGTTAAATGATATTTACAAATTCCCACTGAAGTACATATCTTTACTATGTTTTCAAAGGGATTTAATGTCATATGATTTTTTCCTTTAGAGACATGATCYACTTCCAGTGGTGTATTTTGTGGTTGTTATAAGTTTTCGTACATCTGCAATGTTTGTTGGTCTTGAACTATGTACAGCTTAGTTAAAATTCGCAATGGTGGAACCTGATCTTTATGAAAGTACAGGGTAGGGAGGAGATTATGTCACTTGTGCAAAGCCAGCAAACCAATGATAAAATTCTGACATGTTTGGAAGTATTTCAGTTTATATCAGGTTACACAAAGTCTAATGTCAAAAATTGTGTAGTTAAACCACAGCTGAAGGTGAGCTGAAAAAAAGAAGACAAATCTAAACTTGTACATAMAAAAAAAGCCTAGAAAAAATGGCCTGCTTGTTTTAGAGTGTGAGCAGAGCTTGAAAACTACACATGAAAGCTATTAGAAACTCAGGTTGAGATATACTAATATATCTGTATATATATGTGTGTGTATATAGAGATCTATGTATACACATGCACATGCATGCAAAATCGCAACAGAAAATGAATCAAAGATTAGGTAAATTTAGAGTGCACCTTCAACCAGTGAAAAGAAGAGGCTTCTTCATAGCTGTAATTTTCACAGATTCCATGTAAGTGTTGCCGGAAACAGTATGCCAGGACACCCTGCTTTTCTTCCCTATATTTCATTCTCCTACTTTTCTGAGAAATATTCGSTGCTCTATTATAATAACTTTCTTTAGGACAAAATGTAATGGTAATCTGTGRGTATTTTACAGAAGTAACAGATACATTACTCCACATTGACAAATGGTAAGTGCATTCACTTATCAAAGCAAAAAAGTACAGTGCCATTATATCAAATATGCATACAACAAATGTTTCATGGGAGACTGCATTGCCTTGCTATTAGAGAAATACCTGAGTAGAATATAGCTCAGTTTTCTTCTTAGGGTAGAAAATTTCAGACTCTCTTGGAGAAGGAAGACAGCAACCTCTGAAAACATTACTACAGGGAATTGCAGGGTCAGATGACAACACAGAGCTGACCTGTCTTGACTTCACTGCAAGGCTTTTTAAGGGAACCTGAAACATTTTACCGTTATTCAGGTCAGCTTTTTGTTTCTGCTAACATCAGGGTAGATTCTGCTTCAATTCCAATCCTCTGAAGCATGCTAGATCTTATTCTTGAGCTTGCAAATTGTTAGGTAAAGAGCATACCACAAAAATTGTAACCAACACTCAGAGAGGCTGTATAGACTCACAGAGCCTATATAGAAATTACTATTGTTTTGCTTGGAGATGATAGTTTTTGCTTAATTTAGTATTTGCAAACTTAATACAATGGATTGTGTAAAGATTAATAAAATTCTTAATAGACAGGATGGAAGGCGCAGGAATAAATCTATCTTTCACTGTATTTTCCAGTAAGTGAATATAATTCCATTTATCATGTTAAAGCACACAAGGTTGGAATCAGACATATTATTTATGCCTATAGCAAGTGGAACAGAGCAATACATCTAGAAAAATAATGACTCAGAGGGATAAACTTTAGAGGTCAGTGTAACTCATTCCCTTTGGACATTCATTGCTTGACTTTCTGCTTGGTACCTGGCGACCATACAAAGTGCCAGCAAGAATGTTAGTAACATGATTTGATAACCCCGCCCAATGCCTCCAAACTATGAGCAAGTCACTCAGTAAAGGCCACTACACAGCACCAGAAAGGCTGTGAGTTCCTCTCGCAGCTAACCTGAATTGGATTTGATCCAGTGATGTGGAACTGAAAAGTGCCATCCCCACTTGTCATAGTCTGTACCTTCCTTTCTGGTCAAAATAATCAGAGGTAAAAGCTAAAGTAGTCTTTAACACTACGTATATGGGTTGATTCTTGCTTTAAGCAAAGTAATATTACATGTAGCATTGCTAATTACTTTTTAATCTTCCTAATTTTATCATAGTTCTGAATATCTATGAAAAAACATTTATTCACTTCACTAATGAAATCTACTGGTGGATTTCCACAGCAATGGAAAGATCAATATATCATTAGACAGATCAGCACAAGACTTTTTTTGTCAATGAAATATGACAAGAAATTGCCTCATAGAATGGAATGCTTAAGGTTGGAAGGGACCTCTAGAGGTCATCTAGTCCAACCCCCTGCACACGCAGGGTCCCCTAGAGCATGTGGCACAGGGTGGTGACCAGGCGGGTTTTGAAGATCTCCAGAGAAGGAGACTCCACCACCTCTCTGGGCAGCCTGTTCCAGTGCTCTGTCACCCTCACTGGTAAGAAGATCTTTCGCAAGCCTCCTATATGAATTCTCTCTTCCAAGGGATAGAGGGAATTTTCCAAGTATGGGTAAGAGCTCTTAGAGCTAAAAATGTTTGGGTATTTCAGAGAAATGAGTCTGCACACTCAATGTGGCTTCACTATCAACCATTGCAAATTCTGGCCAAGAAAATGTTTTTATCAGACTACGTTGACTGTGCAAAATGGTCTTGCCTGACATTTGCCTGTGAAACATATCCATGACACAAACTTTGTCAACACAAAGCACAATGAGTAAAAATCCTACACATATATGTTCTTAAATCTTATATTAGCTTTTCTTTCACTTGATTTTTAACCTTTAAAAGATTCTAAGCTATATTTATTCAGAATCTGCAGCATTAATAGAAAATTGTACAACAGCTAACAGGGACAAGGATTATGCTCTGCCTTGTTATGTTTATTCTCATAGGTCAAAGACTCATCATAACTGACAATTCCTTTGTGCCTCGCCAGGTACAGACACTAGGGATATCCCATAGGAGGTTTCCTTCACAGAAGCAAAGTTGTAGGTAGCAGGTTTTCCTTTTATTGTCATTTGCTTCCTTCAGTGTCTTGATCGGTAGGTTGCAGACAGAACCTTCCACAGTACTTAACTGTAATTATCGAAAATGACCATGGAGATGTTCCATGTTGTAACTTCCCACAGCACACTGTAGCTTTCCTAGCTTTCCCATTAGAGAAGATCAGGACTATTCAGACTAGCAAGCACATCTGTTTCAATGTGCAGCTGCTATGTCCTCAATTGCAATTTAATGAGATCCCTAAAATGTTTAGTACAGGATGTGCATCTGATCTTGAGTGTCATTATGCAAGTCTGCTACACTGTTCTCAGCTTAAAAATTTTACGAACAGCTGTGCTACTGAAAAGACAGTTTAGTTGCTGCTGSAGGAAAAAAGGTGCTGATCAGCAAATATTCTGACATTTGTTACATCTAATTGTCTTTAACTCCACTTTTTTTAACATAAAGTATTTAAGATAAAGTATTTCCAAAGGTATATTAACATATGGTATTTTCTATTTTGACATAAAAGTATCGGGGATTTGTTGCAAAAGTTTTGAGACTGCAGGGTCATGACAAGAGCATGTGAGTCCCCAGTCAGGGAGAATGTCAGGTATGAAGGAATTCTTTAAATTACCTGGAAAAATAAAAAGCATCATCTGAAAGATGAAATCACACAATTCAAAGCTGCTGCTATAAATGATGCAACCTTTCTTGTGATCTTCAGATCAAGACCAATTCCTTTGAAAAGAGTCTATTTAGTCAAACATAACATTTTAACCAAACACTCTGCTTCAGTACTGACTAGGAAAAACATTCATGACCTACAATAAATGATAAGCTGGTGATCTTTTACCAGAGATTGGTCTCTTATTGGTTTTACCATTCACAGTACAATAACTGAAATAACTTCTTTAATGTTACTATTATTTTATCTTGCCATATGAAAAAGTTTTGGGGCTGAAAATGAAAATGAAAAATGCACAAGATTGTTTTTATCTTAAGTGACTGAAGGTAATTTGAAAGAAAAGTAGTATGATATTGATTAGGAACATTTGAAATTATTATTAAAATTTATGTGTATACTTCAAAATTGAATCACTGTTGATCAGGCTGATGGTCTGCTAGTGGAAGTGATCAAGTCTTTATGAAATAATGAGGGGGTAGCAGAATACAACTTGCTGCATTCTCAAGTCAGCTTTTCATATTTTCTGTTCATGTTTCAGAAGAGCAAAATGTTTTAATAACTGTTCATTCATTACCTTGCAAGGACAGATATTTAATCCAGGAAATAATTTATAATAATCAATCCTTTATAAGCTGATTTGATAGAGATCATTTTTTAAATCCTTGAATCCATTATATCTAAAGAATCATTAAAAAGCTCTGTCTTTTCACCAATTATGACTTGATGGTCTAGCCCGGAACATAGAAATTTCATGCTTCTCTACTGTAGTAGAGAAGCAGTAGTATCTGCAGTAGTACCTGCTCCTTATATACAATTGTAAGTAACACTTTCTTGTCTTTGCCTTGTCTACTACTACCAGAATAATAAACTTTGCGGTGTAGTACCCTGTTTATATTTCTATTACATATATCACACGCTTTTTGTAAAGAAAGTGTTCTAAATAGCTATGTCTTGTGAGAATCCTCTAAATGGGCAGAATTCCTGGGTATCTGATAGTTACCATTATATTTCCTATAACCAGCTCACTATAAGTCAATCACTACAGCAAACTGCAATGAAACACTAGTCAGATTAAACCAAATAAGGAAAATATGTCCTTTTCTAGTTTGGTTTACTCCTCTGGGCAGGTGGTATAGTTCCTTAAATCAAAACTCAAAGTTGATGAAAAGTGGTTGTGAAGATCACACAAATAGTATTTTTTTGAATACATGCGAACAGAAATATACTGCCCATAATGAACTGTTTGTTTTCAAAGACTAAATATTGGTCTTTGTCTAACAATTTTGATCCATCTGGCCTAGCAATATCCAGATTTTCTTTTTCTTATTAATTTTTTTTTCAGTAGCAGTCAAATATAAGATTTAGGGGAAAGACTTGAATTCTAATTAGAAAATCTTTATTCGGGTGACAGTCAATTGGTTTCACCTTTTAAGAAGTGTATTTAAACTTAGTAGACTACTCCTACTTAATAGCTCACCAACAAACTGTTAGGCCTTTATTATTGTAGTGTCTCAGTTACTATCTTATAGAAAAAACATATTCTTGTCTTCAGCTTAAACAAGGTATGGATATTATTTTTTTCTTCATGTACTTTTGTTACTCTAAGACGAAGGCATATATTGTATAAGCATTTGCACATATAGAAACATACCTCTCTCCGCCACAGAAAACAAATAAATGAAACAGAAAATCAGGTCATTCACACAGTGAGATAAAATAAGAAAGTGGAATCAAAGAATGAAACTCAGCTTTGTAGAATTCCTGTATGATATATCCATAGGTATTATGGAGATGCTAAACATTTATAAAACCCAGTGTGGTTTTTTTTCTATTTTTGTTTTGTTGTTTTTGATTTAGTAAAAGAGATCATGCTAGGACTGATTCATAGTGAAGAGTGATTAAAAAATGCAATCTACTCAGGGTTGCTCTGACGAATGCAATAGATTGTCAAGCTCCTCTGATTGCTTTATTATCTCTTCTATGCATTTTTATTTTGCTACTCTACGTATATTATCACAAGACTTGGTGTTTTTTATGTAAAAAATAGACTAAAGAAGAATGATCATACAAGACAGATTTTTTTTTTCTTCATGGATTAGAGGTGTGAAAATAAATTTTATGTAGTTCCTAATGAGATTTTTTTTTTCTTCAGCAGCAGCCTGTTGGGGGATAGAGTGATAGAGTGTGTTTTCCTTATTTTAGTGGTAATTTCTTCCTACAGTACTCCAGTGATGTGGTGCATTTCAACACAAAAACATTAATGGTGACAGACAGCTGGACTGCAAGATAAAAGGAATTCAGAAGAGATCCAGTAACACAAAAAGGTGCACCACAAAAAAACAGCGGCAGGTGATGAACAACTTGATACCTTGATTTACAAGACAAAGTGTTTGAGAAAGTATATAACTAGCCAACAACTGGGCATCTTGAGAATGAGCATTTTGATTGCTGAAAAAGGATATTAATTTCTCAAAAGGTTTGGATTTTTATTGTTAATGAAGTCAAGTCATCAACTCCAATGGCGTCTTTTTTTTTTTCCCCCCATGTGTGTTAAAAGCCTTCTAAATATATGGGATTTATGACCTTTCGCAGACCACATATGAAATTTCAAAAAGAGGCAAAACTTCCGTTAAGTTTAAAAATAAAGATTTTAATGGTTACTCATTGTCAAGTTGGAGATTTTTTTTCCCCCATTTCAGCGGACCCATTATTTTTAGTGACTATACACATATATGAGAAGTCAAAACATTTCATTACAGGAGATATTATGTAGGATATTCATATCCTGAAAATACTGAGCATCTCATTCCTTTCTGAGTAACAAGACTGAGCATTTCTAAGCATAACGTAGCAAGATCAATGTAGTTTCTCTACAGCTCTGTTCTTCCTTTTGTGGAGATTATCTATACCCCACAGCAGAGGTGCTATACCCTTACAGGATGAGATGCATTTGTCATGGGCTCCTGCTGGAGTCTTTAATGTTTTCTTATGGTAAAGACTGTAAGACTGGCCTGAACAAACTTTTTCTCTCCCATTCACATAGTTTAGAATGGAGAAGAGATGGAAATAGGCAGCATATCTCCATCCATTCCAGAGCCTGCCTCGTTGGCAATCTCTGCAGCACTGGTGCTGGGGTGTCTCCACTTCCCCTTCATTGACAGGTCATGGCCCCTGACACTCCTGCATGGCCTGTCCTGCTCAGCTGCCCACACGCTTGTACGGAGGCTCCATCCCGGACAGGAACCACAGGGCGAGCCCTCACATCTTCCTGCTCCTCCACAGAGGACATCCTTTGTCACCCCTCCYGTTGGAGCAGCCCGTCCCTGCCAGGCAGTGACCCCGCTCTGCCAGGTGCCTCCTGCCTCCTCCGGCTCCTGGAGCAGCCTCCCCCGCGGGAATACGAAGGTGACCTCCCCTGGGGTGACCTTCGGGATGGAGTGTCCCCCTTACCTGGCGCGAACACCATGACGCCGCCTGCCGCCGCTTCAGCACCCCGGAGAGCTCCGCCAGGTCGGTTCAGCACCGCGGAGAGCTCCACGCAGATCGGTTCAGCCCCGCGGACAACTGCGGGCACGGGGCTGGGCACCGCGGAGAGCTCCGCGCAGGGGTGCTCGGCACCGCGGAGAGCTCCGCGCGAGGCGGCGCGGCACCGCGGAGAGCTCCGCGCAGGGGTGCTCGGCACCGCGGAGAGCTCCGCGCAAGGCGGCTCGGCGCCGCGGAGAGCTCCGGGCGGCGGCTCCCGCCTCCACAATGCACCGCTCCGGCGGGGCGGGCGCCGCGGCCGGCAGCAGTGCGGCGCACCGTCCGCCCGCTCCGCAGACGCGTCCTTGCCCGGCAGCGCACAGGGCAGGCAGATCTATGAGCAGCTCTGCCCAGCGGGGAGACCTGTTAATTACTCTCAATTAGCGTTCGGTAAGAGCCCCCCGCTGCCTGACATTTCAGGGTGTGCGGCTTCAGGCACGAGCTAACTCCCCTGCTGACAGGTTCTGGCTCTGCTGGACTTTGAGGGCAGATTTCAGTTTCCAGCAGCTCAATTGCTGGAGAATTTGTTGATTTTGCAGGCCTGTTAACACAGACTAAGGGAAAAAGAAGTACTTTGAGTTAAAAGGGAATATGCATGTTCCAAAGAGAAATAAAAAGTATCAGGACCAAATCAGGTAAATAAATAAATAAAAGACGAAATAATGTAACCAGGAAGAGGGAAGTGAGCAGTCAACAAATGATCCACAACTTTTATATTCCATATTTAATTTGCTTTTATGAATAAATACCACGCATACTTCCAGTGGGCCCAGCTGTTCTACAGCAGAAGCTCAACAGTCACATGGGACAGAGTTTAGAGAAACCAATTGCCCCATATAAGCCTACACTTGCAAGAGATCTTTCAAAAAAAAGAAATTGTTTAAGCAGTGAAGATTAGAGAAGAAAGATTAAAAACCAATGTGCGAGTTTGCATGTGCATTTTTGCAACATGCAACATATGTGGTCATCACAACTACACACATATGGTGGTCATAGTACACAAGCACATAGTCAAGTATTTTACATGACTGTCCAAATAAACCTGGCATATTTTATTCTGTAAATAATCTCTTATTCTTAAAATATGAACACAGAAAAATCATTGACCTGCTCAAATAATTATGTTCATATAATTGAGCAAAAAGTCATGGTATCACCTTCAAAGAGAAACTATAATCTCATATTGAGAGTTTTCTTCTCTGTTTTTCAGAACATTAGGGAAGATCATTTCTCGTTGCGAAGGATTTCCAGATTCCTCTTCATATGCCATTTCCAGTATCTGTTTTCTAGACATTTCACAAGAGCTTCTCGTTAACATCTTCCGCTTTTTTAAAGTATTTTTTTCCTCTACTCTGCCTTATCTTTCAGAGATTTATCTTCTCTCAGACATCAAGTTGACTAATTTAAATGTTATACCTTTGACTATTCAAGAACTGGATATCCTCTTTCAGAATGGTACCATAATAAAGCTTTAACTATAACCCTTTTTTTCATCTCTTATTGGTTCACAGCTGCCTCAAGGGTAAGGACTATTAGGGTATCTATGGACTGAATACAAACAATTTTCTAGTAGGTAAATGCCCTGCATAAAATACAGAAAATGATGACAGTCACCAACAATTAGCATTCTGAAGAGGAAGTTCAGGAATGTCCCAGCATCTTTAGAAAATCAAGACTGATGTGTACTTTGGGAAGAGTGCAGGAAAACTTTTACTGGTATTGTTGTGATATATTTGTTATGTGGCCTCTACATACCTTGATTCATGTGTTCAGTAGAGATTCACCTATTGTGAAGAAATAACCATTAATGCATTTTTTCCCAAAAGAATCTGTTCATTGCATTTCTCATATATATCCTTAGAAAATATCATATATATATATATATATATTTGTAGGGAATGGGTTTGGAGATGGTGGAACTGCTTGTTAGGAGATTTTCAAAATAGTAAATTTGATTCTGTGATTTTAAAGCCTATGGGCAACCATAAATTCTAGGTGAGCATCTTTGACTTGGTGACAGAACCTACAACCTTTTAATTAAGTAATACAGATCATTAATTACAATGTTCTACATAAATCTTACTTCAACTATTTGCCACCTGCATTTAAGATAATTCATTCAAATAATACAGATATATTTTATTTCAGAATATTGTGAGCTGTTCTTGCTGAAGTTAAAATTTTCCAGCAACGAATGTTTTCTGACTGTGTTAAAAAACAAATGCTATCAAAAACTCCTTGGTCTTCTTTTTTCAATTACAATTCCAGATCACAAGTTCAAATGTACAAAAAATCCCACTTAAATAATTGCATAATACAGAGTTGAATAGTTAACTATCATACTCAGCTGGAATACTAAAGATTTTTCTTCCATTTCATAAAATTTTGGAAGGGATGTAGTAGTAATGAAGTGCAGTCACTGTAGTACAATAATAAATGAAATAGGGTACTAATAATTAATCTCATTCAACTTCAAATCAGTGGGAACAAAATTCAATTATGCCCAGATATTAAAAAAAGAGAGAGACAGAGAGAGAAAAGCCCCTGAGCCCCCTAAATATAGTGCTAAAAATGAGGTTATGTCACTAAAATATGATACAGAGTCTTGTTCATTTTAAGGTATATCATCAACTTATCATCATCATATCATCAATTGAAATAGACTATATGAAAGCACGTGCAAAAATACTTTATAAAATTTCACTTTTAATTATAGTCTCCCATTTTGTATCATTTACATTCTTAAAGGTTGAGGCTAGTAGTTACTAGCCTTTGTAGCCTTACTAGCCCTTGTAACATGCAGAGAGTTAGAAATTCTCATGTATTTATCTTCAAAGCCTTTTTAAGGAAGTTTTGACTACTCAGAAGGAACTCTATTATGAACTTCAATATTTTTTAACTAGACAGTTTAAAAGATCAAGTTGACTTGTGTCATTTAGATCACTTATTGCTAACCATAATTCTGTGGTTTTATACCTGATGCAAACTTTCTAGTCTACTGGAGCTGAACACAAATATTTGGTCACAAACTCAGAAACTTGGCAAATGTGTTTCAAGATGCCATTTTTTTTACTTAGACACTCAGCTAACATTTTATAGGTAGGAAAGTCAGAAATGAGTTAGAAATGAGTATTCACCTACACACAAATGAAAACATTTTCTAATATTACAAAGAGAGAAAGGAAAAGGAAGATGTCATATGTCCATAAAAAATTGTAATAAGACTTTTATCAAAAGGAGTTTTATTGCTGATTTTGAAAATAAACTAACTTTGAGACATTTCTTATTTCCTCTGACACCTCTTAACATTTATAAACAAATCTAACTCTTCAAGACAGTAGATTAATCAGATCACTAAATTGCTTGAACAACTTGATGAGTTTTGCTACACTGGGTATTATGATAGCCTTCTAAAAGCAATTAAAGTCACTGAATATCTTGCGAGTAAGCAATGAGCAACAAAAAACCCTCTTTATTAGTTAAGGTGTAATCCATATGATCTGAAACTGCAAGGAAGGTGTTTTAAGGAAACAATTGTGACTGACTGTCAGCAAGAAATATTTTAAAATTATTGATATGCCTTTCAGAAGTGTCAAATGGCAATTCGTACAGCAGGGATTATAATATTCAGTGTCTTAGTTTTAGACCAGGCCAATTAATGATTCTGTATGTCTCCCATAATCAGATGTACAAAATACCACAGAGATATACAGAGCAAATGAAGGGAAAAAGAAAAATCCAAACTAGTTTCAGTTAGGCAAAAAACAAAAAACCAACCAAACAAACAACAACAAAAAGCTTGTATAAAGTACTATTCTCTTGAAAAAAAAAGAAACCAGTTAAAAACAAGTTACCTTTTCACACGTACTCCAAAAGCATAACAGACACAGACTTCCAGCAGCAGTAGACATGAGACATTGAAGGTCAGCAGCAAGAACATGCAGCAGAGACAAAAAAAAGTGAATATCATTAGATTAAAGATAAATGTAGCTAATAGAGTTTCAATGCATTAATCTGGTCTTTCTTTCTTAATTTGATAAACTGCATAAGAGTACAGAGCCAAGACTTACACAGAAGGATTAATTTTGAGATTAGGAGAAACAATGTTCATTGTGTGTTACATGCCTCATAACTCAATATATTTATCTTCCATGCATCTGTAAGATTATTGGTATGCTTATTTTATAGATGGGAGCCAAAATAACAGAGATTTGCTCAAAGCAAAAAGCAACCCAATAAGAAACAAAGACCTAAATAAATTAATAAGGTCTAAATAGGACATTGAATGATTAAAACATATGGAACATTGGGAAGATCAGCGGAGTCAAAGTAATCGCTGCTCTTATCTGCTACCTTTGCAGCTACTCAGCCCTGTTACTGAGACAGATGAATGGGTCAAAAGCCCCAAATTCAGAGCCCTTAGATGCCATGGAAACTATGATACACATTTGAGCCCTGCTAAATCCTAGGCTAATGTCTGAGTCATTGAATCTAGCAGAGACACTGTGGAAGATGGAAGGATACTTTCAAAGACCTCCAATACAATCACTACCCCATAACATGGCCAAGGTCATACCACCTTGCACCATGCTAAAGACTCACAGGATAGGCTGGGTGTCTGCCACAAGCAAAATCCTGTTCATGAAACTTTTCCACTCTACTTGTTTATACATTTGTTACACTGAAACTGAGTATTATTGCACATTTTCCCCACTTACGTAAAACATGTGGCAAGACCCTGAACATAAACCAGCTTACTGGCACATATAACTTGACATAACTAAGAATTAGGCAGACATTCAAGACTCTTCAAACTCTTAGAAGAGTTGTGGAGAGAGAAAGAAAGAGAGAAAGAGAGAAAGAGAGAGACAGAAAGAGGAAAAGAGGGAAAGAAGGAAGGAGGGAAGGAAGGAGGGAAGGAAGGAGGGAGGGAAGGA
>PTEX01000039.1:2385550-2398487 GCA_003342815.1 Eudromia elegans | reverse complement strand
GAAGGAAGGAAGGAAGGAAGGAAGGAAGGAAGGAAGGAAGGAAGGAAGGAAGGAAGGAAGGAAGGAAGGAAGGAAGGAAGGAAGGAAGGAAGGAAAAGCATTTATGACTCCTGGCAAAACTACTAGCCAGTGAGTTAAGGTGGAAACAGAAAACAGCTTTTGAAACAAACAAAGTGATTATCAAACTGTCAAAAAAAAAAAAAAAGGTACATTCAAGTCCTGAATAAATTCAGCTATGTATCTTGGAAAATGTAAACAACCTAAATACTAAGCTATATGCTTAATTTAAAGGTCAAAGAAAAGAACAAAGATCTGTAATACATAAATATCAACATTTTATAATTTTAACATGTTGCTGAAGATGTTAGAATTTGAGCTTTGAAAGGAGAATCACAGAATGACGTGAAGTGACTTCTAGAGATCATCTAGTCCAACTCTCCCTGCTCAAGCAGGGACACTTTGAGCATACAGAACCACAAAGGAGACTGTACAGAATGATGAAATCCACCAATATTGTTATAAAACATTAGTTTTCTAACTTGTCTTATACAAGCAGAACAAAGAGGATTTCTTCTTCTATGGCTGAAAGTTGACTTAGTCAAATAGCAAAATTTAAATTATGCTTGTGAATATCCATTTGGTTACAAAAGGGAGTATTTGAAAGAGTATTTTAAAAGAAATTCATTATCCTTCAAAATCACCATTTATAAACTCTGAATTATATATGAGATAAAAGTGATTGTGCCTGAAACTAACCAGTTGAAGACTGAAGTTTACTCTTCACTGCCAATAGATCCTTCATTATTGTCCCACCAAAAACATTACATAACTAAAGATCAAAGTTGGAACATCTTAATGTCATGAAATGGATTCACTTCACAGGAAACTGAGTTTTGCTACCAACTCATTTGTTTCCTAACTTTGCTTTTACAATGGAAGAGTTTGGGCTTTCTATTTTGCGAAGCAATGAGCTTAAAAGTGTTTGTTTGCTCAGCGTGTACAATAGCACCAAAATTTAAATGAGATTATTTACTTTCTTGAAGGCATCTAGCAGACTATGCCTGATTGTAAGCGAAGTATGGGATGGCATTCCTTCCCTGGCAGTTTCTTACTTCCATCAGGTAAGAACTTCACTCTGATTGCATTTAACTAGCCCTTAGAATAGTTCTATGAGAGTGTTCTATAAATAGATAAAATGACTATGTGACTCGTTTAGAAAATTAAATCAATATTTTGTGCTGAATCTGGTAAAATGGGTAGCTTTAAACATAGCCTTTCTGTCTAAAGTAGCTCTATCTTTAACTGCAGTTTGGGCATTTTCAAGTAAGAATTTCTAAAACACTTCAGTTTTATTCAATCTCTAGCATAAGTAAACTATCTGTCATATATTTTTTTAAAATATAGATTTTAATCTTTACTATGTAATAGCTCTACTGTTACTCCTGTAAACAATCTCATGGAGACATGTTCAGACTTCTAACTCAACTAAAATATAAACAGTACTTACTATTTTTTACTTGTCAGGCAGATAAACTCTTTCCCTTATTCAATTTACAGAACAAGATTCTTGTTACCAGAGAAGTCAAGCTTTAAGGACATCAAAAACAAATAAACCTCGAAAACATATAATACAAAAATGATTTAACTAGTATCACCTAATGAAATGCAAAATCTACACTGGATTTATTATTTGCAATAACTGAAATGGATTGTATGATTTTATAGAATAAATGGTCTAAAACAGGCCTAAGCAAAAATCAGTAAATATAGCGTACTATTATTATTTTTAAACATTAATCTATGCTGTAGGAATAGGGTTTTTTTCTTCCTTTTTGGATGACAGCTTTCAATACAATTTTCATTAAATATCTACTCTTGTATCTTTAGCCTAAGCAACTTGTCACATCTCAAGGGTTTGCAGGACTGATGGATGAGAAGCAAACAAGAGTCAGGTTTATTCCCACATTAATCTAAATTATAAAAACCAAAATCCCCAAACTCAAATTTCTGTTTTACTGAAAAAAAAATGGAAAAATAGAACACAAGCATTTCACTCTTTATAATCCATCAAGTCCACCTCCAGTGATGTAGCATAGGATTTACATCTGATGCTCTCTGTTACCAGCCTGTTTCTACAAGCACTTTCAAACAAGTACTGTTTCACATTGTGCTTAATCTGGTGCCAAAACTGGGTAGTCCTGATCTATTTACTCCGTAACTCTAGCCATTTGATCTCTTGCCATTTGATTCTATCTTGAATCAAATGTAATGAACTGGTTTGACAAGATGATTCAACTGGAACTGTAAGCTCACATAACTGCTTTTCCTAAAGTCATACAAGCCACTAAATATGAGGCAAACAAGATGGAAGAAACAGATGCAACAGGTAACAGCAGACAGGAAAGGAAGGAAAAGGACAACCTCTTCTAGCAACAAGTTGTAGTTTTAGTATGGCAGGCCAAACAGAAGACCACTACTTTAAGATGCACTTCTACAGTAGCCTGTGTCCATCTAAGTTGGGACCGCTTTGGTACTGCCAAATTTACAATAATGCCCTTCCCTTCCACTGACCCAGGCACGGATGTAGTTGCATGACTTAAGGGAGCTAAACAGGTTAAAGAAAACCCCATGACATTGCATGAGGGCTACTGCAGACACAAGAAAGACTAAAAACACCAGCAACCATCACATAGATTGGTTTAAGTAGCCATGGCGCTGAAACCTTCTCCTTTAGCTTTGCCTTTAATTTGCAAACAAGGAACTAATCTCATGACTTAGCTCTGGCTTGCATATGAGGCCTACTGCCTTGTGCATTAGCTCTTTTTGTGGTCATCTATAATAGCTAGCTTTGAGATAAAAAGAGCGCTAGGACTCCCTGTGTTCAAACAACACTGAGATTTCTTCGAATACAAGCTGAGGGCCACTGCTGCTAACAGAAAAGCATGTGCAATCTATCATATTTGCTGGTGAAAGAAATACTAATTCTACCACAGCACGGGAAGTACCCAGAAAAATAGAAGGTGAAATACCTCTCAGCCTCACTTGAATCTCTCCACCCTGAGAAGTCTGTAAAAAAAGAAATAATTCAACATGGAAAAAGTACAGACATTAGGAATAAAAACGTAACAAATGTAATAAACATTAAGGTCTGTCAAACAGAGTGAACTAATATACTACTGCTGAAATATGAAGGTCCTACTCCTGCCTCTTCCACCTTCATCCCTGCTCCTGTCTGAATCTCCTCAGCCTCTTCTGCAGCGACACAGATGTTCACGAGACAGGACTGAAGGTAGAAAGGGAGGAGGCAGAAAAGAGTAGAAAGAAGAAACAAGACTCATCCTCTCAGCAGAACTGGGCTTAAGCACACAGAAAAATCTACTGTGCTATGAATTTAGAAGACTCTATTCTCGAAAAAAAAAGAGAAAGTTTTAGTGTAGAATAAACACAAATAACACAAAAGTTAGTTTGGAAACAAATCTAGAAAAATACTTCATTGTAAGCTGTCTTTCCACACAGAAGCCACTTTCTATTCACTTTATATGTTCTTGGAAGTAACTGAATCAAATCCTGTTGTCCCCAAATAGAAAAACGTTCCTTAATGTCCTAAACATATCTCAGGAAAATTAGCTACCTTATTAGGAAAATAAATCAAAAAGGAGGGCTTATTTGGGGTAATAAAAAAGTCTGTGTTCTGCAATATAACGAAACAGAGTTAAGTGCTATCTATATATAGTCCTTATAATCAGGTACTTCTGGTGCAACAGAACTACACAGGCATACACTTCACAAATACTTATGTGAATATCCAAGACATGTAATCTATACACTAATTCTAGATATTGGAGGCTAAGATAATGAAAAACATAACCAAATTATCATCTGAGGATATTGACTTTATAAATAAGTTTGCAAACAGCATGTTCTTAAATATACTGTAGTCTAGTTACAGTAAATACAGATTTGTACTTTATTTTTGTTTTGTATTTGTACTTGATTTTATTAGAAATGTTCAGACACTTTTTCTACTACAGTCTTGCATTTACTCTAACTCTTTTGAGTTTTCCCATGCTAACTTAAAGGACAAGACTCATGTGTGCAACAGGCTTTGACAGCATGCAAAGCAGAACTAATGGGTCTGCTCAGCTGAAGACAGGCAGTCCTGAGATCTCTACTCTGCTAAATTCAAATTATGCTGGTGAGCAGTACAAAGCAGACATAAATCACCACCAGAGGAACTGCTGCCCAAAGTTATTCAATAATTTATGTCTGCACAGTTCCTAATTTCTAGAGCAGCAAAAAAGAAATTATTCTTCTGTCCTGGCAACACTGCAGCCCATCCTCTGGTCTTGTGAATAAAAGGATCTTGTGAATGGAATTTTTGTCTTTAAATAATATTGCAAAAGTTGAGCCTCCATGCTATCACACATCACACATGCAGAAGTATGAATGGGCCACAAGGTCAGAAACCCACAGAAAACATAATTTTTCTAAATTGAAAAATGGTTGTGATAAAGCAGTCTAAAAAATTAAAAGGACAGTGGAGACAAGCACATTCAAAGGCATATACTAATATAATATAAGTCACTATTTTCAGCTGCCACATTATTTCACATTTCTGGTATTACATTTTAGAGCTAATCCTAAAAATAGATGTCTTGATTCTTTAGAACCCCACATTTAAGAAAATCTATTCATGGAAATCCTCCATCTGTACTGAAACAAATGAGCATGTTTTAATTGTTTTAGATCCATGTGAAGATGAATGTCAGACCAACTGCTGTAATGGAATTTTTAGTGAACTGCACAGTTCTGGCTTACTGGGCAAGGCACTGCCATCTATGAACTGAGACAGATGAAAATTCATTAAATCTTCTGTGCAGAATAACCCTATTCTGTACGGATATATAAATGTTTGTTTTCAGGAACAGCTCTTAGAGTTGGATGTACGTTTGTTCAGAAATGCACCTTCTGCAAGACAGAGGGATGTCTAAATTGAGAGAAAATGTAAGAGCAGATAATAAGCCCTTCAAAATACATTTTCAGCTTAGGGTAGATTTTCTAACATCCTCTGGTATTTTATTTTGTATTTTACCCACTTCTATTAATTTAAGTATCCTTACTGGCATCATGAATGAAGGCATCCCTGCAGGGTCTACATTAGAAAATCAAGGCTGGATCTCTGAAAGAACTCCAGGTTTCACAGCTAAATAAAGGCAAGACTTTGAACAGTACTTAGAAATGAATACATAACAAGGTGAACTCCATAAAATTTTGCTGCTGAAAACAGCACAGGAAACTTTCATAAACGCTATACAACCTTTAGAAGTCATCTTGGTCTATATATTTTTCAAATATTAAACCAGGATATGAAAACTTAAGTACTCAAAAGTGAATTGCTTCGTTTTCTAATTTCTTCTGATAAGAAGAGTATGATTTTCACAAGGCGGGTGGAGGTAGAGCAGGCCTGGAAGATATCCTTCTGTTCTGACTAATATCTGTTTTCCAGACTCAGCTGAATCAATAACCAGCAGTATAATCATGGCTAACAATCTGGATCAGATCAAAGTGAATCAAACACCAGAGTGCAAAATGTTTTGTCTTCTTTTCTCTTAAAGAAGCAACAGTTTTTAAAAGCACAGTTACAACCACAAAATAGCAAAGTTCTTGCTTCGAATATTTCTTTTCATCTGAGTTATTTAGGCTTTTAAATCACAAAGCCTTTTAAGTAAATGCTTATTTTCCTTATTATTTAGATTGTTTTTTAACTGAAAAGACTTTGGTTTAGAATCTCAATTGGTTTTAGTCATATAAACCCATTTAGGTCACCAGCACCACCTCATTTTACATCAGCTAAAACCTCTGATCATACAAACAAATAATCATACCCTGATTCCAAAACATGGGAGTTTCATTGAGCCTACTCACTCATTCAGCATCACAACATTTTCACATTTTCAATACAAGCACAAAAGAATAGCTGATTTTTTGCTTTGCATATTAATTTCATAATAGCCTGATTCCCAAAACAAGAGAAGGGGAGGTATATGTATATGAGTCTAGTCTCATGCATGATGTTTTTGTTAGTCAATTCTGTAAAAACAATGGTGAAATTTGCATTACTCAGACAGGATTTTGTCCAGAATCTCATGAGTTCTGAAGGAAGTTGCCAGGTTGGCAAAAACTGAATTAAAAAATGTGCCTGTTCTTTAGCCAGTGCCACAGTGGTCTGGAGCTCGTCCACATCTGCTTCTGCACCCAACACATCTTGGCACACACAGGGCTCAAGCTGGGACTGCAACATCTGAACGTGTGGTCAGTTTTACCTGAACTTTGGAGTCAGACCTCAGTAACACAAAATTACCACCCTTGAATACATGAATACATGTACATGAATACAACAGGATTAATTTTAACACATTTACTGTAGTGCACAACTAGGGTAACCTCCACAGATGCCTTCTAAAACCTCTTCTAGAACTTTGAGCTTATGCTGATTCTAGGTCTTATCTTTGTCTTGAACAAAAATATTTGAGAAGTAAATAAAAAACACTGGATTTCTAAAAAACAATAACTAAAATGGTAATTTCACATCCTTAAAACAGATAGCAGGAAAAAAAAAACACCACAAAATCTGAGACCAAGTCTTTGCTTTCCTGATTAATACCATCATTGGCAGTCTTGGTAAATACATCAGACTTATGAAACCCTGGTACTAAAAACTAGTAAAAGAGGGAACTTCAGGAGGGACTGAAAACTTAAGTCCCGCCTGATGCCTAGACCATGGGAACAATCTCATTGTTCTCACTTAATTTGTTCCTGCAAGAGACTGTTAAGACCAAGTCTTGTGTAAGGTGTTTATGTCATGTCCAAGTCACATGCAACAGCAACATTTGGTCCTACCTCTGCACACATTAATATCATATATATATATATAAAGCCATACTGTCCAATTTTAAAAAGCTACATACATCATGTAGTCCTTTATAGACAAAAAGCACTTTCAGTTGCTGATTTTAATGAGTGTTTTTCTACACAAGCCTCAAATTCATATTTGATATGAATTTTGTGCACAAATATCAAGAGTGCACAAATATCAAGAGTGCAATTTTCCTGTTGCATATGCCTTGAGCTCAGTCTTTACATTCAAGTGTCTGCTGCCCCAGTGAGATATATGCTCATTTAAAATTTCAATAACATTCCAAAAAACAAATTAAAGAGGACCTTGAGAGGTTTTTAGCTTACTCCTCTGACTCTAGGCAAAATTAACTATATTTAAACTTTGCATGCCAGATGCTTGTCAAAGCTGTTCTTGAAGATGCTCTTGTTCTTCAAGACCTAATGCAGGTCGCAGCTCTTCCCAAGGCACTCTGTTCTGACACTTCAATATTGTACCCATTAGAAAGGCTTTTCTAATGCAAATCTTCCCTGTTGTAATTTAAGCTCATTACTTTTTATGATGTAATCTATCTTCTCTCTGAATGGGAGATCTACAGAAAATACATGGATTTTCTTCCTCCTTATAGCTATCTTCCACACTTTTGAAGTTTTACCATAACAAACTTACTTTGTCTAGTCTTAACAAACTTGATTATTTCGTCTAACAAACAGTAAACAAAATTTTAGACAAGAAAACATAGCAAGACTAATATACTTAGAGAGAAAAAAAGAAGTAGATCCCATTTTGGACCTACCATTTTTATCTACGATTATGTACAGTAAAACATTTCAACAATGATTATTTATCATGTTCCTCAAGAGAACCAATAAAATGCCATGAATACACATCCTCTGATGTTGCACAGATACAAAATGTATAGTTTGTTTACAAACTAATATTACTGAATGCAAAAGGAAGCAACATTTTAAAAAAATATATTCGTAAAGGTCCAAAGTTTACATTTCTAAAATATTAAATTCATGTTTTATTTACAGACGAGCTTTCAAACAATTATTGGCATTTTAATATAATTGCTTAACCTGATGAGTACATGAATAAAATGAAGCTGTAAAAAAAAAAAAAAATCAATAATCAGAGTAAAGTTTCATCTAACAGTTCTAGAAATGCTATTTTCAATTTCTATTCAGAAATGCAAGAGGTCACCTACCACACAGTAACTTATCATTAACTGGTCTAACATTTTCATACGCTATAGGTATCTCACGTGACCAATGTACGCCAACCATGTGCACAAGAGTGCATTTTTGCCCATTCCAACGTTCAGTGAAGTGTTGACAACTGTTGTAGTATTTACACATTTAAAATAAAGACTTTTATCCTTTTGGATCACTTTATCACTCTTACTGTCTTGTTGACAACGCATAGCAGAGCGCAATCCAAACACTATGGATTTTGCTGATGCTGTGAGAACTGAATTAACAGCATCTATTCAAGGTTGTTAAAATAAAACAAAACAAATAGGCAATTCTAAGTAACAGACTACTAAGGAACACTGATTCTGCATCAATGACGACTGAACTCACTCCCCAAAATCTTCCTCTCGCTGAGAGGTAGTTTGTCAGAAGGCAGAAATTTTTAGACATAACCAGGACCTACTGGCTGCTATGACTACCCAAGATAGAAAGCTCAGCCTCAAAATTGCTGGCAGGGATCTGTAGCCTGTGGCTTTACATGGGAGCCTGGGAGGTCTGGCAGGGCCAGCATGCACGTGATAGTGCAGCTAATTCTGCTGTACTGCCAGAAACACTCCTTCACCTCAGTTTGTGCTGGGTTAGGTGAAGTGAAAACTTGAAACCTGCGTCATAGAAACTACAACCTCAGGCTGTATTAGCTTTAACTAATTTCAATAGCTTTAACTAATTTCAAATGGCTCTGAGCAAGGAAAATACATCCTTCCTGCTGCACCCTTCTTTCTATGTTGCTCTGTCCCATCTCCCTGGGACTGCATTAGATTTCTACAGCAAACACAGAAACAAATGGGGTAGATACTTTTCCCACAGAAGGGACAGGTGAACACAATGACCCTCCTGTTTTGCCAGCCTGGAGTCCTGTGAATGTGAATAACGCAGGGTTTTTTTTTTTTCAGGAAAGCAAACATTTACCACTTCAGTAAACTCACTAGCTTGCTTAAAACAAGAGGATATTTGATGAACTGGAAAAATAATTTCATTTGATCACCTTCCCCATTATCCTATGCTGTATCAACATCTAACATCTACAGCAGGTGAAAAAAAGAAAAGCCGAAATAAAAGAAATCCTAGGAAATCAACAGTTGTGTTTCACCAACTGTAGATATGACACCTTCAAAATTATGAAAATAAGTACTTCGTTCCCTTGTTTGTAATTTTGAGATGTCGGCATTTTTAAACATAAATCATTGTTTCTGATGTCTACAACGCACGCATATTAGATGAAATAAAACATCAGCCAGTGATGATCCCTCTGTTTTACAGAGAACTTGATCATATTCTTAAATTAAATCATGTGTTAGTGCATTATAGCTCTAATGGCAACAAAACGATTTTACGCTCTAAGAATACGTATCTCTGAATTATTTTAAAATATCTAACCAAGCAATGCTGTGTGTTCCTATGCAGCACTCAAATCCTCTAAAAATATGTCTTCTTGAAAAGATAATTATCAGTCTAAACATATGCCAACAATAAATTCCCATCAGTTTAATTTCTTGTACTATTTCTGTTAAAGCTGCTGCTTTTGTTCCTAACTGCAAGCTATAGTTTCTAACTGTTGCTCTGCTTCAGCAGCCATAGCTGCTGCCTGTAATTGTTCTGTTTCACTCTGGATGGCATTGGCTGCAGGAACTTGTTTCCTTTCACTGTGCATATTGTTCTCGTGCCTTTTTAGATCCGAGGCCTTAGCAAAGGCTTTTGTGCAGGAAGTGCAGACAAAAGGTTTCTCTCCTCGGTGTCTTCTCTCGTGGTCTTTGAGGTGGGACTTGTGCTTGAAAGCTTTGTCACACATATGGCATGCAAAGGGCCTCTCGTTACTGTGAACTCTTTCATGCTTTTTTAGATCCGGTGCACGAATAAAAGACTTTCCACATACCTCACAACTATAAGGCTTGTAACCTGTGTGTATTTTCAGATGCTCTTTCAAGTGAGCTTGTGTGGTAAAGCCCTTTGTACACATCTCACAAACAAACGGCCTATCAGCAGTGTGTAGCTTTTCATGTTTCCTCAGTCGCGCCTCATCGGAAAACGTCTTGCCGCAAGCCTGACAAACAATATGTTCCCTGTGACCATAAAGCAAATACTCAAACTTCATGTCCCCAGCTCCTGTTGTCCAGCCTGGTGTCTGTTCATCTTTCACTTCACTTATGCCATCATTAAATGTCAGTGCTTGAGGCGTTTGAGATCCTAAGTCTTTTGATTCAGTTGTTTCCATAGGCTCTACTTCCTGGCCATAACAGTTGACTTTTCGAACTTCTTCGCTCCCCAACTCTTTCAGAATTGCTTCTTGAACTCTCAAGGTAGTGGTAGGCGATTTTCCATCCTCCTGACTGGGGGGAGTTCCTTCCACTGTCACATCTGATGGGCTATCGTCGTGATCTCCAATTTCTTCCACCTCATCGTCCTGGGCATCGTTTGCTTCCCCGATAGGACGGTTTATTTTTAGACAGTACTTGCTCTTGGACTGTGTGTTTTCTTCAGGACTAGATACATCACGTTTCTGAGAGCAGAGTTTATCTAAAAAACGAATACCAAGAATCTGGCCTGAAGACATCATCAAATTTACATCCTCTTTCTTAACAGAAATCTTTGCAGTATACATGTAATTGAGAACTTCCTCAAAAATATCAGAACGAAGAAAATCTATTTCTATAACTGATGAACTATCAACTTCTAGTTTTTTGAAAAGCTTTTTGAAGTAGGTACTGCAGGCAGCAAGTACACACCGATGTGCTCGGAATTTAACATCCTCAACCACAATAGCTATGTCACAGAATTCTCCTTCCAAACGTTGTTCATTTAATGTTTTCAGAAACACAGTTTTGTGATCATCGTCATTATATTTAATGGTTTCAGACATACTGATGAAAAACTCCTGTAAAATAACAAGAGAAAGTTTTGTATGTTTTATAAAGTGGTCTAAGTAATGAAATCAAAACAGCCAATGCCATTTACAATTCCAAGAACTGTCAAGTGAAAATTTTGGCTTAATTTGAGCAGAAAGCCCTTTCAGATTATAAAAGTACTATTTTTAAAACTCTTTTAAAGTTGTAAATACAAAAAGGTCTTTCTTTAAATATCTCACAGGACACTCTGTGATTTAGAGCTGAGTTTTTTTGTAATATGGCACTAATTTATTCAGATGTTTACTGATTCAGTCATTCTAAATTGAAAACTTTCTCTGTGAAGTTGTAATTTCCAATAAATGTATGCTCCTATTGCAAGAGTAGTAATTCTTATAGCTAAAATATCTAAAGTAAAAATACAGTAAAATCCTGTAGCTAAATCCTATACTACAGCACGTGCTAAGAAAATGTATAAGAAATACATATTGCTACAACTCTCTAACGAGAAACTAACATGCATCAACACAGTTCAAACTAAGTGTGAAACAACAAATGCAAATCTTACCATGAACAACGCAGGAAATTTTCTGAATAAAATGACTATGAAAGTAGTGACAGATGACTACCACTCACAACGGACCACCTTCAGCCTGAAAGACAGAACGTAAAAACATGTAAGTGATAAAACTATTCAAAAAACAGTGTTTTAAAATAGCATGTTAAAATACAGCATGTTATTTTAACTTATACAATAAACAGTGATAAAGCGCGCAGTTAGAATGATCCTATCAAAGACTACATAAACTGATTTGTTGTCAAAAAGAATGCATTTTCTTCCTTTTTTCTTACCTGCTACTTACCATGCACTAGGTTTGGAACTTACAGAAACTTCCCTAGGAACACGTAAAATTGACCCAATAACCCATAAAAAAAGTGAGTAGACTTCTGCCGAACTCCTGAGCTGAAGAAGTCTAGAGGAAGGCCTGGCAGGTGAACAGAGGATGGGCAGTGGTGCTGGGGATGGATGCACAGGCAGGGCCAGGGGAGGAAATGTTGTGGATACCAGCCTAGAGGAACGTGCTCCCTCATTTTTGAGGGTAATGCAGTGTTATGAATGCTGGAGTCCATCTTTTATATAATAAAGTTGGGACTAAAGCATCTGTTCATGAAAACAACAAAAAGAGCAGCGCAGGCTCCCCTCCTGTGAATTAAGTGCTAAACACAAGGATAAACAAGACTAAGTGTCTAGGACAACTGGCAAGTGAACACCCAGTTCCAGCTAAGTAAGGAAGAAAACTGAACAGGACAGCGAGGAACAGTTAAAAATATATTATTTAAATTATTCAAGCCCAGACTAAGGCACCTAATTCTGAACTAGGGAGTGAGAAAATGGAAGCAAGGAGCGGATCCTCGTGTTTGTTTTAGACATGTCCCTCCCTTTCCTGGCAGGTAGCCACCGGCAATCCCATTTCATTCCAGTTTGGTTCCATACATTCTCCGTACTCGTCCCATACATTTTTACCTCAGCCAGGTAAGACATGGAGGCCACTGACAGATGTGCCAGCTTCCATGCCTGGAGCAGGGCATCTAACATGGTAGGGGTGCACTCTGTATCCTACAAGGTTTTTTGGCAATCCAGCATAGTATGACACAGAATACAAAAAAAAAAGGAAAAAGAAAAAAAAAAAATTAATTTATGAGCCTGATATAATCAGGCACGGAGGTGGTCAGATAGCAAAAGCATGGGGAACATCTGGAGTATGTGGAAGAAGACAGAAACTACAGCACTCTGTATCTTTCTGGGTCACCAACCATCCCGTGAGGGACACTGGCCCAAGGCCGAGAAGCCGCCCGGACCACGCTGAAATGTGCCCAAACTCCGCCCGGGTCGCGCTCGGGCTCCGCGGCGCCGCTCCCGCCGCCGGCAGCGCCGGCAGGAGGCG
>PTEX01000039.1:2269608-2384469 GCA_003342815.1 Eudromia elegans | reverse complement strand
GCGCGCGGATGGCGGCGGGAGAGGGAGGCGGCGGGCGGGAGCTGGTGTGCGGTAGCTGTGTGCGAAGGGGAGTGTGTCTGCATGCGTATYGGTGTGCATGAGTGTGTGTACGTGTATTTTGAGTGCATTGTATGAGTGTACATGTATTGTACATGTATTTGAAACGCATGACACCTTGCCGACGGGAATTTGACARTAAAACTTTTTAAGCACTGCAAAATAAGGAGCTAATAGTGCAAAAGGTAGCAGTGCTCCTAGGGAAAAAAAGTGAATTCACGATGTGGTAAGTGGGAATTGCAGCAATAGAAAGTACCGGGAATAACGTGTTCCTGCTCGGGGAGCAGCAGAGTAACTTTATCCATCGAGTTCACAACTCCTACCCCTTCCTGAGCTGTCCCTGTCATGTGTTTGTGTGATAGTATATGCAGTGAATTGCTGTCTAGCTGCATCACTCCATTTTTTTTATTAATTAGAAATACGTATGTTGCTTGCTCCCTGTTTTTACAGGAGGAGGTTATTTTCCCTGGGTGGTGAAGGCTGCCAGGCTTGTTTGGCCATGGCATGAGTGATTTGCCTTCAGCAAGCAATGCTAAAGGCGTTATAACATTTTAAAAGTGTTTCCCCACCTTGCACAGGAATTCCCCCATGGTAGGAGATGCTCCCCTTCCCCAGCTCCGTGACGTGGTGCTTTTCCCCTTCAGCATTCCCCAAACACCTCTGCAACACCCGTGTTGCTCTTAATCACCAGCTGTGGGCAGCCCACGCAGACCCACGGAATCAACCCACGCTGATCAGCAAATGTGCCGCAGGTTTTGTTTCTGCCATATTCACCAGCGTGCACTCATTTTATGGCAGAAACTGCGTTTTGTGGGGCCTAGCATGGTGTGTCTAGGGCCACGAGGAGCGCGCTAGGCCRCAGAGCAGCATTACCATGGGAGAGGCATGAGTAACTCTTTTGGTTTTCCGTCCTCTGCTTTGCTGTGTGCCGCAGTACTTCTCATTTTGCACCGTTTCGGACTGCACCACTAGCAGCCCTCACTGCCTTACCGAAATGCAGGAAATGACGTGTCTGATATCTGCGTTAGTTTGCCCTGAGTTGGGGGCAGTGAAAAATAAAGCATCGCTGATACCAGCTGTGTYGTTTTTATCATTACGTATTACACCCCAGGTATTGGTGCTGCTTAGCCAGCTTGSAGACAGATAAAGTCTTCCTCATTTCTGTGTGGAAGTGCTGGAACGCTGCCTCATTTCACACACTCTGGCTGATRCAGAGCATGTACTGTGAGCCGTAGGATCGAGGTATTCAGATTTAGCAGTACTGGCTCCTTATAGCAGCATTGCAGGTGCAGATGAAGCAGCTGTTAGCAAATAGCTTATTTAAACTGTCGCACACGAGACAATTACGTCTTGATGGAACTGAGGGAAAATGCACTTGTGCCTGTGCTCAGACTTTAAAGTAACAACTTTACAAATCGGAAATTAGTGACTCTTCAACTGACTAGGTGATGGAGATGGAAAAGAAGCAGGGACCGGTGTCACATAGGAATCAAAGTTTGGGGTGAAACCTGTGTGTGCAAAACACTCCTGTGAGCTTGTGTCCAGTGCGTCTCGTGAGCACGATACACGTGTGGGAAGCGTGTAGAACTGGTACATGTATGAAGTTGAAGCATGACAGCAGGTCCGAATTGAGGCATGTTGCAGCAAGCTTCAGAAACAACAGCAGCAAACAAGGGTGAAGGTCTCAGAAACTCCATTTTCGGTGGAAAGGGTTAGGATGGAAGTTGTGTATTGTTAGCAAAGGAGAAATGTGTAAGAACACACAACTTCACAGACATGTTTGTGGATACAGGCAGTCGTGTCAGTTTGCCAAAAGTAGGTGTTTTTCCAATATCATGGAAAACACCCTTGTGTGGAAAAAATGTAACCAGGAGGAAAAACAATCTTTGCCTGATGTATCCAACTAGTAATTTTCCTATGAAAATATCATGTACTCAGGTAGCAAATATCAATATTTAGGCTTTGAAGTACATTAGCTCTTTTCCTGTGTGGCGAACCAAGCTGCAGAACTAATAGGCATCTTCCTTTTGATGTTTTGATTGCAGGGATAGMTGTTGGGCAAAAAACCTCCTTTTTCTTTACAGGACATGTGTGCTTATTTAGAAAATTGTGGAGCAGAAGTGAAGAATGACGTGTCCTTGTTTATGCTCCTATGTGAGGTATCAGAGAAGGCATGCGCTAAATGCTGAAGATTCATATCTGTTGAAAGTGGCAATCTGTTTTAAAATGCGTAGTAAATATCAAGGGGCTCTTGTGTGTCGCGGTACTTATATTTACGAGGTATGCTTGTGTTATAAGAACAGATTATATTACTGTTTATGGCCTGTTTTCGTGTATTAAAATCGCATCTAGGTGTTGCAGAAACATCCATGCCCAGGACCTAGATTTTCCCATGTTCATTTTTCCGGGGATGGACTTTTCATCATGCAGAGTGTGCAAAACAACATGAATGTACAAAATACCCCAGATGTGTTAGTAGCAGAGCCTGTTASCATCTTCCCCCGTTCCAGCGGGGACTGCGGATCAAGGCTCTGCAGGCTGCAAGCGAGTGGGCTGGGACAGAGGAGCCCAGTCAGGGAGCAGATGCTGCTCGCAGTGTGCGTTTCCCATGGCAACCTGGCAGATTTCCCGGCAGAAATTTGCATGCGAGTTAGTCATGATTTTGCATCATTTACCAGGTTCTGTCTTTCCCGGCCTCCTCGCAGAGCAGAGACAAAGTAGGAGGGGCAGAGCGTGGGTGGTGATGGATGGCAGCACAGCCCTTGGCTAAGCTGTTGAAGAGAGAGACAGCGATGGTGAGGGTTGGGGACCACCCAAGCCATCAGATCATGCTAGAGTTTGCACTTATACCAGAAGAGACACAGTCCATTTTTTTTTTTTTTTAGAGGCCCTGATCACTAAAATTGTATTGAATTGGATTGTATACAAATTAGAAAAACAATTACATTCTCTTCTTACCAGTGAACTCCGTGTACACCTTGTGCCACAGTTATCTACGGTTGTTTACAGGAATACGTGATGACCCATGTTTGTCAAAGATTGTAGATTTGAGGTGTGTGGCTGTATGATTAGAGCAGTTCACGCTGTCATGCATACACACAAGGCACTCTGTGYTGTTTTTATCCCTATGCAGAATAACCAGGTTTAGCTACAGGTTGTAATTTTACAAACCTCATTTCTTTYTCTCTCTCTCTCTCACTCTCTTTTTCTCTCATTTTTATTAGGTTTGCAGTCCATTTTCCCATTCTCACTATTTCTTTCCTATATTTCCAGTACCTTCCCATTTTTTCTCCCTTATCATTTATCTTCTTCTAGGCCCAGTTCTTGACTCTAACTTCCTTATTGGATTCAAACAATATAGAGAGTGAGTATAGAAGAGTGTAGCAGGACGTGGGCTGTTTTCTGTTATCAAACATCAAGTGCCAGATAAGTATCATGGAAACTTCACTTTTTCCATGACTGGGTGATCTGTCATCCTTCCCCGCAGTGAGCACTTCCTGGGTTTCCTCTCTCCCTGTCCAGTTATATCCTCCTTCTTCAGTTTTGATTATGCACTCTTAATACTGAGATAGCAAAAAGATTTTAGTCTGTCAATACCTGCATTTTTGCTCTCACTAGTGAATTTGAAAAATTGCAAAAAAAAAATGGAAACAGTTTATGAAAACAGAAGCAGAGTTCAATACCACAGATCTCTTCTAGCAGCAAAATTGTTTAACAGCACTAGAAAAAGCAACATCACCAGAAAAACATCTGTACTGAGTTGGAATCAAGCTAGAGGCAAAACAGCTCAGTGCTGTGAGAGAAATGCTAAATATCATTTATTGCAACATGTTCGAGAATAAGGAGCATTAGGAAAATGAAAAGAAAGGAAGAACTTTTTGATTCATCCAGTTGGAATAAAGAGGCCTAGAAAGTCAAGAGTTATCGCGTACCTCTGCAGCAATAGGCAGTTGATGCGTGGCCTGTCAGCCTTCCCAGCCTCATGACAAACACACAACCTTCATAACCTGTCACTGAAAGCAGAGAACAAGAAGGAACATCTCCTGCAGCCACTTCTCTTTCCTGAACTGCCAGTCTGCTAGTTGTATTAAAGATAGCAAAGCTGTGCTTTTGGAGAAAGAGGGAAAAAAATCATTCTGTAATGTTAGTCTTTCAAATATTGTGATTGCTGGTCCGTGTAAAATAAAAGCAGACAGAAATAGGTTTTAAGGTGCATACTGTGGCTTGCAACCTCTCAGACAAGCTCTGAAAAATACAAGTCTCACATAGGGCCTTAAGGCAGCTCTCAGAGGCAGCTGCTTTGCACCAGCGCTGAAGCTGTTCAAGATATTTCTTTTATCTGTCTTTTTGATGACATGGTTGTAGGAATGCTGCAGAAGATGGAGGCTTTATCTGGCAAAGCCAGATGCTTCTCAAGCAGGAGAGGAATACAGAAAAGAAAGAGAGAAAAGTTCAGATGCCAGCAGAAAATAACACAGAAGTGAGGAGGTGAAAGGAGGAGGGCAACTGCAACACCCCAAGCAGTTTAGAGGACTTGCCCCCCTGATAGAGGCAGCCAGTCCCTCCCTGCCTGCAGCTGCTCGGGATGTTTCTAAGAAGCAGCATCCCTGAAGCAGGGCCTTGAAGCAGTAGCAGGGCCTGTGCTAGAGCTTCTTCCATACCATCCTCTTGTACTTGAGCTGCAGCTCTCAGTGGGCTTGGCTGTTGGATTAGTTCAGGTTTCTGTCATTAACATTCACAGAAGRGAGTTTAACAAGCCCCATGAGACAGAATGGGTCTGCCTGTGTGATAGGACTGTTTCACCAAGAAGCTGGATAATTCATGTGTGTGTGTTGATGTGATTGATATCACTCTCTATGGCCCTGTTGAAATGCAGTGCACAGCTGTCATATCCATATTCTGAAAAGGATGCAGAAAAAAGTATAGAACAGGACTTCTAGAGTTATTTTGAAGGGTACAGGAAGTGTTTTACAGTGAGAGACTTCATAGCAAAATCTGTTTAGCTTCCTCAACAAGCATACATTAGGATGATTTGATTATAGAGACTCAGACACTTACTTAATGGGGATAAAATACCAAGTGAATAGGGAGATCTGTAGTCAAGATCAGGCACCTAAACTGCCCACAGCTGGAAGCTGGAGCCTTGACACCATTTATAACAGTAGTGAAGCACAAGGGTTTTTTTAAACAGTGAGTGACTTAAACAGGGAGTGATTAATTGTGGTGATAAACTAGTAAGTAAACTAATAGATTGTCCAACTTTTGAAAATCCTCAAATGAAAAGCGAATGTCTTTTTGACGATTGTATTTAGTCACAGACTGGCAATTGGCTCAAACTAAAAGCAGCAAGTGACACAGTGTGACACAGTGTTCTGTTCTGCAGAGGAGGTCGGATTAGATGGTTGTGGCAGTTCCTTTTGGCTTGACAGCCAGTCCATGAAATACTGTAACCACCAAAGCTCTATATTAAAACAAAAATAATACTTTGGAGTTAAGTAGTCTAAGGGTAAAAAAGGAAGGATTAAGATTATGCCAGTGATTTTCACTCTGGCTTTCTGTGTTTGCATTATAATGCACTCTGGACTGCTCAATCACTCAGATCTTCATCTCTCCATGAGCCATTACCAAAGTTAGAGTCCTAAATCTTTATAATCACATTGCAGATTTATAATTGATGCAAAGGAGCACTTGCTAGCTTTTTTCTTTTATGTAGGTCAGGCCTTGGCAGGGAATGCAGCAGATAAATAATTATACAGAGACGTGAATGATGACATTGTCAATTTAATGAAATATGGGAACTCTGACCTGATCTTTAAGGATAGAGACTGTGTCATTAGGGATTCAGATTTGTCCTGAAAGGCAGCATGGGCAGGCAGATGGCAGATTCTTGTCATATGCAACACAAGTATTCTTTTCATAAACAGAGATACAGGATACTGGTCACAGCCCAATGCACTTTTTTTTTYYTTTTTTTTTTTTTTCTTTCCCCAAGATTATAATGCCTGTTTGCAGGGAGGAGCTTCTCTTGCATTTATGCGCGTTACCTGAAATGCAAACAAATCATGAGATTGGTGTGGATGCCAATGAGTGTGGTCACTCATTATAAGGGAATCAGATGTGTTAATTTACAACACACTGCAAAGATAAAACTGGCTTATCCCCTAACATATGGATTTTTGAACACCTTACATTATATCTAAAAATACATTCTATTAATTGAGAACAAGCATATAGCAGTATACAATTATCTTTTGAAACTACAGAGATACTCCTTTCTATGCTTTTGTACACAATGTAAGGTATTTAGGCAATGTATTTACTACATTAGGGTAAAATAGTGGTGTAAGCACATTTTAGGAAAAAAGGAAAAGAGAATTTCAATTTACAATTTTCTACATCTTTGTTTCTTAATTATCACAACATTATGCTGAATAGCTATATTTAAGAGCAGGAAAGTGAGAAATTGAGACCAACATTTAGTTTAATACTACTCTGCACCCCTTCTTTTATACTAYGACATTCCTGAATGTCATAGTATTTGGAGAACTCATTCAACGGTCACTAAAGTAAATGAGGTGGTTCCCACTGATTTCAATGGCAGACAGTGACAGGCTGTGTCATACCTATCTTCAGATGTGGTTGACTGTTATTGTGATAAATCCAAGGCTATTACTGAAAGTAACACAGTCTCATTACTTATTAAGTGAAAAAAAGAAGAAAATCTCAATTTGACAAGATTATGGTAAAATTAAAACCTCACTAAGCGTTACTGCCCTTTATAAGTATTATTACTGTATCTTTGGTCTCTGCTTTCTCTGGACTGAATTTTGCAAAAACTGTATTTAATCACATAAGAACTTCTCTTGAATTATATGGAAGCTACTTGCATCCTTCCATATTCCTCATTTTGAACAAAGGTTATGGAATGACTCTGCTGAATTTCATTAGATTTGCTCAATAAAGTTAAGGCATTCCCCTACTGATTGCTTGATTCTCCTCAAATATTCATAWTGGTATGCTCATGTGCTTTATCTCTGTATCATGTGGCTGTCTTCCCAGAAGAAACAATGCATTAACTGCTTAGTGGTTTTGCCCTCTTCTCCTGTTTACTCTTTTTATGTGGCAAGTTTATGGACAAAGAGTTCCCAAGTACATCTCTTCCCTGTTTTTTAGCCACTGTCATGTCACAGTTTTGTAACTTATTTTTTGAGGTGTAGGATCATGCAGGTAATACAAGGTTATGTCTATTTACATAGGTGTAAAAAATTCCAAGATCTGCTAAGCTCTTTGATTAGTATAATAAAATACACAGGCATTAAATATCATCATAAAAAGTAAAACTCATTATTTCTATGCACTGATAGATTGGGAACTTGCCTGGGAAGCATAAAACAAAATTTTATACTAGCTTTTTCTCTAAGAGGTAATAACTTTAGTCAGTTTGGCTCTGTTTCCTTCTTTTTCTTCCCCTAAGCTCTGCCTGTTTCGAGGCTTGGGTTTTAAAGGGCAGCAAAAGAGGCACAACCTCCAGCTACAGTGCCTTTTACACAGGAAAACAAAACAAAACAACAACAAAACTGGTTCCTTCTAAGCCCTTTTGTGATCTTTCAATATGAAGAGAGATTAATAGCTGCTTGTGGGATTTACTTAGGATACAGAAGAACCTTTCCTGAAGCACAAGCAGATATAGTGCGGATAAGAATGATTTCCATCATCTCAGAAACACTTGAAAAAACCCTTTACTTAAGACCAGAAGTCAGTATGACACTTAAGTGAAAACTATAGTTAGGATAGCTAAGCACAAAACATTAAAACCATTTATTTTGTATATATCAACTGTTCCCTGGATATAAATGTTCTGGATAATATCCCAAATACCTTTGCATTACTAGTATTAACTTGTAATTTAAATGCATACTGAGAAGGCAGGGACCATCTGGTGAGGATAGTAAATTTGTACCATGATCAATACCTCCTCCAGGAAATCTTCAAATTGGTTGGCCCTAGATTCTTAAATTGTTAAGAGAAACAAAGACACTTATATGAAAAGGGATGGTGGGCAGAAATTGCAAACTTGAGGTACTACTATTTAAAATTTCTTTTTTCCTTTTTTCTTTAATTTTGGCTGCTCAGCACTGTCCAGAGTCTTCTGTAAGTTTGCTCGATATTTAAGGGAACATAAAATGGTTGTAAATACATTGTATATACTGTTCAACAGAATACTTTTCTCTATTGTCTGTGTGGAACATAGTGCCAGTGCTACAGGTAGGCACAAGAAATATCAAAGGATCACATTTAAATTCTCCTCCTTTTGTAGAGAACTCTTTACATGGCCACAGTATTTGTGTCTGCTTACTCAAGGAATTACCAGATTCTCTATTCCCATCCCAAGATAGAATATTCCAAGTAAAATCACCTCTTTTTGTTGCACCTGTTCTTCCCAGAGCTAGACGAACAGCACATTGCACAATTCCCATTTTTCCAGCTCATTTCTTGTGAAATCCAATTCAAAGGATCCAGTACTGCAGCTTTTTGAACCTCAGCCCTGCCTGTGTTTTGCTGCTCATTCGGAGCACAGCGTGTCTCCTAATGTTGCAGTGTACCCCAGTAGCTCTACGTGGGCTCTGATGCCCCCTCAGAGAAGCTTCAGAATATCCCTGCACATGGGAGCTGGTCATGTTTAACCTGCAGCAAGGCAATCCTACGCTGATCTCTAGGACAACTTTCAGATGCCTGCCTCTGATTTAAAAGAACCCATATAGAGAGAAATAACATAAAACCCAACATAAATCCTTACGTATACTGATAAGCCAAAATGCCATTACCTAACATATAAATGCAGTGACTACAGTGTAAGAAATAAAAAGGTGCAGTCCTGCATAAGTGCTCTTAGATATGGCAAAAGGTTCAGTTTTTAATTGGTACATTACAGTAAGAAGTTAAAGTCTTGCTAAGTACCTCCTGCTGAGGCAAGACACCTGTGAATTTTCCAAATGCAAATATTTCTGTAAAAAGGTGAAATTGGAAAAAAAAAAAAGTGGTGGCGGTAGAACTGCTGCACAGAAGAATGGAAATAGGCTGTGGGCTACCACTTCTTAGTGAAGTGTTAAATGACTAAACTTGCAAGTGAAACAGTGTTGGTTGTTCAGCTACAGCATTACTGAACTTTAGGAAGAAAAGCCAAAACATACCTTTAGTAGCAGTTTTTATCCCCAGTATATGGGATTACATATACTACATAGTTTTCAGACTTGCATGTGAAGTTTCATGCATGTGGACTTTACATTCACAGTCAGATGGTAACCATAAGTACTGCAAAAATGCCATGTAAAATAGGAAATATAACTTGCTATAAGTTATAAGGTTTTATAAATTATTAGTCCCATGAAAATAACTGAAAGTCACATTTGCTTGGTTTGAACAATTTCTGTTTTATGATCAGAGTTCGTTAGAGTCTTTTCCACAGAATACATTTGAATATTTCCAGCAGCTGTGTCTGCCAGATTATGTGGAGCAAGTGAACATTGCTCAGTGTCTGTAAGTACAAAGAGACTTGATAACGATTGCGCCTTATGGTCATCCCAAGCATTATTCACATTCTTCTTTGTATAATGCATCTTTGGCTAAAGAATCGGGGCATTTAAGCCCACAGCTGTTGTGATTTAAATGTAGCCTGCCATGATAATATAACTTTTTATATATATATATATATTTGCTGCAATTTCAAAATAATGTAGAGTTGCAATAATCATTATATGTGTATGTATGCAGTATATCTGCAGTGTGATTTACAAAGTTACAATCTTAGTAGTTTCAGTATTTGCAACTAAAGAACTGATATGTGTTTATTGTTGAATCTACTTTCTAGTTTCTGTGTCACAGAATCAGAGAAATCACAGCATGGTTGAGGTTGGAAGGGACCTCTAGAGATCATCTAGTCCAACCCCCCTGCTCCAGCAGGGACCCCTAGAGCACGGGGCTCACGGTGGCATCCAGGCAGGTTTTGAAGATCTCCAGAGAAGGAGACTCCACAGCCTCTCTGGGCAGCCTGTGCCAGGGCTCTGTCACCCTCACAGGAAAGAAGTTCTTCCTCACATGGAGATGGAACTGCCTGTGTTCTGATTTATACTCCTTACCCCTCGTTCTGTCACTGGCCACCACCAAGAAGAGTTTGGTCTCCTCCTCCCTACTTTCACCCCTCAGGTATTTGTGCATATTGATCAGATCTCCTCTCAGTCTTCTCTTCTCCAGGCTAAACAGGCCCAGCTTGTCTTTCGTCATGTAGTTTCCTTTCATGTAGTTTTCTTCTGTATTTTCCTTTCCTATTTTATTTTGGTAAGAATACACGGAGATATTCTCATAAATATTGGAAGAAGGACACATGCTGAAAGAAAAGAACCTCTTTATGGAAAGCCCTTGAGTTTTACAACCAAAATACCAGCATGTGTATAAAAAATAGCAGCTCCTTAGAGCTTCTGAAAGGCCTTGCAAAAGGCACAATGTACATGCACATGTCAAGAATGATTTTTACAGCATGTCATAACATAAAAATCTAGGTCTAAGTCAGAAGAGACCAGGACAATAAGGGAGAACAACTTTTCATAGTATCAGTGTAATATCTATAGCTATTGTCTGTCAAACAGCCCCTTTTTAAAAAAAGTAATGCTTCCAGTCTGAATCATCCTCAAAGAGTCATTCTTACGTGAGTGAAGTCAATGGCAAGACCAGCAAGTACTTGAAGTGAAACTCTCTCTCTCTTCACAGGAAGAGCTTCTTGAAGCAGGTGTTTTTTCAAGCACCATCTCACTCCAAATGCAAAACCAAATGCGACTGCTGCTGATGTTCATAGCTGTGAGGTGGAGATGTGTGCAAACAAAGCTTGCAGGTGGCGCACTCCTCTTGCATCTTAGCTGTCATGCTCTGAGGCTTATCATCATCAAAGCAGAATTTTCCACATGCCGGGACAGTGCTGTCCAAACCGATAGCATTCACTGGAATGATAATCAAGGTTGTATTTCCACTTACCCTTTTAGCTGGAGATATTTTTCTTTAAACTAACTATAGTAATTTCCATTTTTTCTCCCTTATCAACAAGGTATATGGTTAAGTAATAGAAGTAAGCCATTTTTTTTTCAGGTCAACCTTATATGCATGTAATTATATACTGTCAGAGCTGATAGGATGGAGAACAAGAAAATTTACATGCATATTTAAGCAAATAAAAGTGCTAAGATAATGCTTGTTTCAAATATATTCATCTGAGCAAATGTGGCAGTTATTTCTGCTAGACTATCTTGTTTTACCTTCTCCCATTGATGTTTATGGGAATAGTCCTGGCATGCTCTGGAAACAGCTTAGGCCACATGATTAGGCAGCTTAACAACAGAATCCAAAATTTCAGAGAGATTTCAGCAGCAGGAATTTCAGACTGCAATTTGGTAGAAGCAAGGGTAAAATGGCAGCAGCTAAGAACATCAGTCATTTTAGAAGCAGAAGACCCTACAAGTAGGTATTTGATGTCCACAAAGCATTTCAATAGCCCATTCTTGGGTTTTTTTTGGGTTTTTTTTTTTTTTCCTTCACCTTATGTGGTATGCCACATTCTATCATCTTACCCCATTGGCATTTAGTGCTTGTATAGTGATACATTTTATACAAGTCACACACAGCTAGGTTTCAACTCTCATTAAGGACCAAATTAGAGGAAAAATGACTTCTTCCTCTTCCTTTTTGTTTTTTTCTTTTTTTCTTTTTTTTAGTAATGATCCATATGCATGCTCCAATATTTTCATTTGCTAACATAATGGACCTCATGCCTCAGATGCTTCAGGACAAGGTGACAGGACAATCTTTATCAGGCCATTAGGTTTAAGAGTTCAGATGCACCTGGATACTACACACACACACACACAAACAGAAAGTCCAAGTAAATTTATGAAGAACATAGAAGATAGGTCACAGTTTGGCAAGGTAATGCTGCCCTTTCTGATTTGTTATGTAATCGGTGACTTTATATTTACAATATTTAAGTATTTTGTGTAGCTGCTGGAGCTTTGAATCAGCACACTGTTAGTGTACTATGCAAAATATCAGCATTATTATATATGCTTGCATAATGCTGTAATAGTTGCAAGAGCCTGGCCTGTCAAAAGCTGCTCTGGTTCAGCAGTATTTCCTTGCAGGGCCACTTAACATGCTCATAGAATTTTTGCTTTCTTGTCTTGCAGGAACAATGTAGACGATGAGTTCTGCTCAAACAGTTATTTTGCTTATCCTAAAGCATACAATGTGCACAGGAGCTCCATCTAAGGAAAAATACAAATGAGTGATGCCTACTTGTCACCATACAGCTTTGTCTGATATAGACCCATGAAGGTCTATAGGCATTTTTCCTCTTCTGCACTTTCTGCTGCAGATCAGATCTGAATGTTGTGACAGTGTTCCATTCTTGCTCTTGTTATTTTACAACATCCTTCCCACCCATACAACCCATCTGTAAAAGACTTACTCTTCATTTAACTACACCTGGTTCTTCTCTTATTTTCTCCTGGAGACCTGGGCCCAGTTGGCCACTGTCTGTGACCGTAAATTACAGCTCTCTGTTCTTTGATCTTTGGATCCATTTCACCTCAGTTAGAGCCACAAAGTCTTCTGCACTGTTGCTACTGTCTCCTTCACCACGTCTTGCTAGTCCGAATTTATGTCTTCTCATCACCTCTTAGCTGATCTGATTCTTAAATGGCCATGACCTTTGGCTTCTTAATTTTTAACTTTTTTACCTCTTTTTTTTGGTTTTTGTCTTCACTCTGAGGTCTGTTCTGCCAAACTCTAGCAGTGCTTAATCTTGCCCTCTGCTTCTTCTGCTCCTGCTCTGTCTCCACAGAATATCTTTGTGGAATGCCCTTCCACTCTACCTTCATATTTGTTTTCAGACTACCTTTCAGGCTAAACAAATCCCATGTTCTACAAATCCCATGTTCTCAGTCTCTTTAGTTTCTCCTCGTGTTTTCCCACAAGTTCCTTATTTTGGGTTTATTCTGGGAATTCTTAATAAAACTGCACAAATCCTTGTCAAGCTCTCCCTAAAAACTCCCGTTGCAAAAAAGCTGCGTGTGCCAAGATCGTTCACCAGAACTATCCCCTTAGATTCATGTCTCTCCTTACCCATTTATCTCTTGCATTGCATTTGCATTTTACCAAACAGTAAGCTGTTTGGTGAAAGGCTCAATTTTTGCTCTGTGTTTGTGTTATATCTTTAAAAACAGAGTCTTGACTCATGACTAGGGTTTCAAGACAGTATGGTAAAACAAACTATGTATTACAATGATGATGAACCTTCACTTCTTCAGATCATTTTTCTGAAACATCAACCTTACCTCCCTAAGTTCAGATCTCATGCATTGCTTTAAGGTGTGCAATAAATTAGAAAAATACGCTGTTGTATATATGCTGTGAGTTTTGTAACAGCAACAAATGCTTCACCTTATTCTTTATTAGATACTCTTTTTCACTGTGTTTCAATCTCCTATGAAATAAATCAACAAGCATCATGCCTGATATACACCATCTGCTTGATATATTTACTCGTATCTAGTGTCATGTGATTTATGCAGATGCTGTGTTTTCTTCTAGGCCTATCATTACTCTTGCCCTCTCTGGCACTCTGGAAAGAAGTATGTGTTCTTCTACACCTGCATTATGAATTCCCATGTCTCGGGAGAACATCTCCCTGGCAGGCTCTCCCCTTGCATCTTTGAAGCTGTGCTTCCCAGCTCCCACTGCCATGCTTAATTCATAAATACTTGCAGCGGGACAAAAGATAGAATATGATACTGAATCAAAGTGAATGTCTTTCTATCCAGTTGGTATTTCCTTGTCACAGGATGCTTCTGGCTGCATGTGATAAGCCTGTGGACATGTTGTATGGTCTGTAAGGCAAATATATCCACACTCGTGTATTTACCCTCACCAACGTCAGATGACTTTCTCTGGCTGAAACAAGGCTTTCTAGCACTGTGTCCCCAGACTTYAGAACTCCCACTGTAAACACAAAACTGCTGTAGTAGTTGAAGTCACTKTGTGGACTTCAGGACAGTACAGGACAGTGGTACTTTCGTCACTTATGTGCAAACTTCATTAGCTAAGTTCTTGTTCTGTTTTGCTTGCATATCAGGTGACGATGGCATTTAATCAAGAAAATTGCCATGTAGCTTTCACTGCTGAGCTTCCACTAGTGCTGAACTCTGCTRTATTACTAGCAGTCTTTCAAGTGCTAAGAAGCAATGAGAACAGAGTAAGTGGCCAAGAATGAGACCTAGAAGGAGAAATTACTTCAGCAGCAGTGTTCTGGAAGAACTGGGAGCTCATAGTTTCTTCCCAAGTTTATTTTAGGCCCAGAACAGGGCCGTGGTAAGTCTGATCAGACAGCAGTCAGGGAGTTCTGTATAAAACATTATGCAAAGCTAAGAGATCCTAGGATTYGGAAGGCCCACCAATCTGGCAAGCKGTGCTGTAGAACAACATAATGCACAACATTAATAGGTAGAGGAATCTAACCTTCAGTTATAGCATCTGGCTGTCCTGAACAGGATGGGCAGCTTCTTGCAAGTGAGACAAAAATATGTTTAGAGGGTCACAGTGTTATAATCATCCTATGAGGCTGATGTTTATCTTAGTGCTGAAYAGTAAGTGTCGTTTCTCATTGGGCCTGATAGGTTTTGGCCTTTTCATGAGGTTACTGCATCCCTCTGGGGAAAGGTAACTGTCTTCATTGTCATTCATATCTGTAGTATTTGGGCTGGGGCTGTTCTTTTTACTGTTAAGACTCCTTATACATAAATTTAAGAGACAGCTGTCTGATTCTGTACACTGAATGATTGAGCTTAATCTAAAAGAACCTCTTATTAAATATGTTAAAGGACCTACTAAACTTGTTCTCCATCAGCTATGAAGTTAATAATTTATAGATTAATATTTGTAATGAAATATATTGAATTCAGGCTGAATGTCATTTTCCAAGTTACTATTATTGACAGTCAGAGTCACACAGAGTATTTATTAACTTTTGTCCATCACTTATAGCATCAGAATATATATAACTTCAAATGAGAGTAAGCCTATATAGGTGCTAGTTGCTGGTAAGTGGGAAGAAAAGTTGCACCTCTTTTTGAGAAATAAAGAAAGAAAATTCTGGAGAAAGAAAGGGTACTCGCAAAAGGGATTAGATTAGTTACAGCACAACCGAGCAGGATAGCATGTGAGGAGAATGCTATAGGTGAAATGAAGATATCAAGAGATCTAATGGCACATATTTTGAGGGCAACAGTTTGCTCTGTCAGAGACAAAGCCTGCACAGGACTCGGGCTTTTACCCATCCATTTCATCCCAAAAKAATCAAGAGACAAAATCTGCTGGCTTTTTCTAATTTTTCTCCTGAAAAGTCATGGGGAGATGGGAGAAAGATATAACAGAAAGTCTTAGACATAACTGTTCTCAAGAGAACATTATATTTCTGTCTGGCAGCAAAACACTGCTGGATTCAGGAAGGACATGGRTGAGTTTTCATTGCTGGCACCAAAAGAGCAGACATCATTTTGACAAATATTTGCTTTATTTACAGATATGGAACAAGTCTAGTTGCCAAGAGAGTTGAGCACATTGAAGTCTGCTTTGACCAGGCACAGATTTTGAGGTGGGCAGTTAACCAAGGATGTACAGCTAGACTCAGATGACTTTAGAGTCTCAGAAATAGTTACTTCATATAATTTCATGAAAGTAGTTTAGTGTAAAAATGCTTGAGTGAGCAGACTGCTGCATGGATCTAGACCCACTCTTGGCTTTGTTTATGTTTATGACAGAGTCATTAACAGTAATTTTATAAATCTATCAATGAGAGTTGTGTATARCCACTCTTTCCCCAAGTATCTGCCTATTTTAATTATAAAATATATAYTATAAAATRTCCATAAGATGTCCATTTCATCTGATGGCTGGACAGTCTGTCACAAATTTTAATCTCTTCTGGTACAGTGACACTAGTAACTCATAACTACATTTTTTTTTCTTAAAGAAGCAAGAAAAMTAAATACTCTGCGGATCTAGTAGCATAGACTGGGATATTATAGTAGTCKTCTTCTAGAGAATCAGTTACAAAAGCCATTTTCTTGATCTCAAACTATTGCTACCTACTTCATCTTCCATTCACATTTTATTTCCCAGGTCCAAAAATAACTCCTCTCTACAAATAATTCCCCTTACCTAGTGAATGAAGTACTCTTTATTAATTCTTTAAAACCATATGATCCAGAGCATCCTTATATTCTCAGGGCTTGCAGGCCAATCACCACTGCTTGCTGCACTTAACCTTCCTTTATTAGCCTTGCCCGTTGAGGAAGGACTTGGGTAGCATTTGCTCTTCCCACAACAYGTGAACCATATGGCTGCTGTTAGGAGGAATTTTGTTAACACAGCTGGTGATATGACTACTTCTATGACTAGCACTTTTTTTTTTTTTTGCCAAAATTTGCTTCATATAATGAAAATCCCTGTTAAAACTCACTAGAGCCATGGATTTTGGCCCGCCACAGCACTAGATGGCTTTTGTGACCCTGCACGGCTACTTGCCGATAGCGGATTAATTTATTTCACAGCAGAGAAACTGGAATCAGACTGTATAGTTTGTTTGTATTTCTGGCCAAACAAGAATATATAATTCTATAAAATCTGGGTAGGGAGCCAATGTTTGCTACTGATGTCCCAGCACTCATTAGCTTTAATTACTGGAATGATTGATGTACTTGACAACACAGATGGAATAGTTAGGGTGTCAGCCAGAGTTCCCATGCTGCACAAGGTTATGGCAGGACTTGTGATCTGCCTTTTTCTTTTTTTCCTGTCTTTTCACCCTCTAACCCATATGGAAACACATGGAGGAAGGAGAATCTAATGACACGGCTGCATAAACGGTGCTGAAGTACCACTTCAGTATAAATGCGTTGATACATTGCATTGATAATTAGTGAGTTGTGACCTGACTTGTAACAACAGTCTGTCACACATATGGTATAACTCTAATGCATCTCTAAGGGGTTATACAGCCCTGTGTCCATTCCTCAGTCCATATTCCAGCTCAAGTAGAAACTACCTGTGCTGTGCTGTGTCACACTAGGCCTCAGTGAAGATGCTCTTTCAGTGATGGAGTTTAATGGTTGGGACTTGCTTTTTTATTTCAGAGGTGTCAGCTTAGTGATGATGTCTCTTTATTCTCATACACTAATAATTATCACCCATTCCATGTGCGTTTCCAGTTAGCCTTCAGATGAGGGTAATAATGTGGTAATGGGAGTACTGACAGCCCTGTTCTAACTAAGTAGTGTTTCAGCTGGTAAGCAAACACAAATTAGAGAGAGAGACAGGTGGGAATACGGTTGAATCTATATCTATGGATAAGATCCCAGCAAGGAGATGAAAAGGGAGACTAGAAGCATATCATGAGCTCTGAGGACTGCTACACAGAACCAGAGTGGAAGGAAGGCAGTCTTGAAGGACAGGCTAACAGAGCAGCTAGAAGTTAGAAGGACTTTAAAGAGGTGCAGAAAGGATAGGACTAATAGAGACGTAGTGTATGTGTCTAACACACACAACAGGTCATAGAGAATGACAATAGCAGTCTGGTTCTGAGTTTGAGCCCAGAAAAATGAGAGCATGCTGTCTGGAGAGTGGGAAGGGCAGCTCTAAAMAGTGCAAACAGTCTAGCTGTAGACATGAAGGGAGAGAGAAACTGGGTGATGAAAGACCTATTGTTTTTAAATACTTTCTCTTCAGAAGATARGGGCAGGATCTCAGGCAGAGAGAAGCAGAGGCAAGAAGGCAGCAGCTGTATCGGCTGCTTGTGGGGCTTCAGTTAAATTGAGGAGTGTTRTTTATCACCGTTGAGGAAAAAAAATTATTGTAATGGAAGCAAACTCTCTGCGGGATTCCCACCACACATGCTTGTCAGTGACAGGTGAGAAAGAGGGACAGAAAAAAAATCTGGGAATGGGTTTGAAAGGTCTAAAAGCAGATAAGGCATCAAAGCTAATGGAGCAAAAAGCATGAAAGGGCCAAGTGGCTGTGAGAAAGAGCTGATTCTGAAAGACAGCAGTTGATGGCTGAAGAGGAAGTGGCTATTAAAAAGGAAAATCAAAGAAAGCATTGCTTGATAAAAGCAGTCATGGGAAAGGCAGTAAGGGTACGATGAGAAGTATGAGCCAACTCTGAAATTTGAACAGAGGATTGAGAGCAAGGAAATGTGCACTTAAGCGGTTGGATGTATTATTATAGTAGTTGAAATTGCTAAGGAAGAATGGGGATGACTGTAGAAGGACAGCAAGAATATCAATACTTCAAATTTAAAAGAGGTTAATGGGGAGGACAGGGTGTATCTGCASAATGAATGGGAAGAGAAGCAGCAAATGCAGTCTGCTCAAGAGAGAAAGACCACARAGAAGTTAGAGTATAAAAATAGAAAAGGAGATTGATCAAATGCAGTTGGGTTGAAATAGAGAATATGAAATAAACGTAAGTTTAAAATAATGGTGAAGGGGTTGGACGGCACAATGGTACGAGTTCTATTCTGGGAGTTTGCATAGCTCCCTTGTTGGGTCACAAAATCCCCTCATACAGATATTCAAGATAGGCCATTATTTCTGTGAAGACAGGTGACGTGCTGCAGTGTTCTCATGTGACAAATTCACTTTTATAGATCAATATGATGAAAAGTTTCCTTATTGTCATATTGCAATAAGTCAAAAAGGAGAAAAAAAAAAAAAAGAGTCTTGTCACATGAGAATCACCAGCTGGCATTTTGAAGAGAAAACCAGAAACAAAATCCATTGTCTGACGCATGCACAAGGATGATTTCACAGAAGTACTGTCAGAACAAATAATGGTCTGTGTGCATAAATCGTGAAGTAGCTTGGGATCTAGGAGCTCTAAGGATGAATGGGGAGAACTCCTGGGACCCTATAACAATATTCACATTCATCCAAGTTGTATATGGATTGGAGATTACCTCAAAGGAATATACGTGGCTTTAGAGGCCATCATATGCCAAATCCATCAACTGAATTTGGTCAGAAAACCAATATACCCAAGAAACAACCTTTTAAATACATAAAGGAAGGCTACCTGTCTTGTAGCAGTCTTGATTTAAGGAAGGAAAGAGCAATATATTAGCTGAACTCTTCCTTCTAGAAGATAAAGATGCTTTGAAGATTTCTTAGATTTGCTTTTGTACTTTCACATATGTATGTTTTTATTTTCTGTTTGCTTAGTTGTATGATTTATGACAGTTTTTTCCTGGGATGTTTAACATATTTTGTCTCATCTTTATCTTAACCCCTGCAAAACAGGCTTATGCACCAAAGAACCCATGCCCAATCCTTAAAAGCAACATGTGCAGCCACTGATTCCAATGTAAGGCCATGTGAATATGGAAACACGGAGTGCTAGTTTGTAATTTGGRCAGTTCCAAAGCTTCTGCTGGTTCCAGATATTTGAGAGATTAGTTGCCATCACTGCATGAACTTTGGTTATGTGAAGAAGTTCAGAGCCATGACACAGCAMAGATATTTATGGAAAATAAGACAAATATTTCCAGTAAATTCTGGACAAAAAGTGAAAACAATTAAAGGCCTTTTTTTTTTATAATAAAAAAACTATTTAATAGGAATAAAACAAAAGAAACAGAGCTGATAGACTGTATCAATGATAAAACTCAAACGTTTAAAAATGAAAACTATTCCCAGTGTCAATACCCTTCTTTTCCTCCCTTTGTGTTTTTGCTATGTCATGGTTCCTCTTGAAGACAGGCCATTAATCCTACTTAGAGTGATGGTCATTTTAGCTGTAAGAGTGAGGTCAGTGATTTATGGAGGTTATAGCTGCATTTGGGAACACGAGRTGAAATGAGAGCTGAGGTTTCTGCATAATGTGAGTACATCAGTCTTCGAACTAGGATTTTTGAAATGCTGGTGCTAACAATGTCAATTCGTTCCAGTCGAGAAGCAGGACTGAAGCTGAAGAGGAGACATGAGAAAGGGTGAGGGGAATAAATGTCATAAACCAGTGTAATTTAGAGAATAAACAAGGGCTAATATTACTTCAAAGATGATTCACTTTTTTATCCAATGAATACAGGAACTTGTAGAAATATATATATATTTTTCTACAAGTTCCTGTATATATATATATATATATTTACATATATATATATAAGCAGCAATACGACTTTATTTCAACCTAAGTCTCAGAAGTCTTAACAGAACTAGAGGATGCCTAATGGTCTTATTACAGAATCATAGAATCTTTAGAGTTGGAAGGGACCTCTAGAGATTATCTAGTCCAACCCCCCTGCTCCAGCAGGGACCCCTAGAGCACAGGGTGGCATCCAGGTGGGTTTGGAAGATCTCCAGAGAAGCAGACTCCACAGCCTCTCTGGGCAGCCTGTTCAGGGGCTCTGTCACCCTCACAGGAAAGAATTTCTTCTTCATATGGCAATGAAACCTCCTATGCCTCAGCTTAAAWCCATTGCCCCTTGTCCTATATCCAGCCACTATRGAAAACAGTTTAGCCCCTTCCTCCCTACAGTCATACMTCAGGAATYTATACACATTGATTAGATCCCCTCTTATCCTTCTCTTCTCTAGGCTAAACAGRCCCAGCTCGTTTAACCTCTCCTAATATGGTAGGTGCTCCAGTTCCTTAACTATCTTGGTCGCTCGTCACTGGACCGTATATTTTCTGGGAAGCCTGGCATGTTGTGTCACCCTGACTGAATTCAGCCTGAGCACAGGCAGCATCTTTTCTGATGTAGCTTTGCACTGAAGTTAAAAGACACAGTTAACCATCAYTTGCAGCACAAGGCTGATTTCATGATTATATTGTAGATTTAACAATTCATTTTCTCTTTTTCAAAAAAAATCTACCCAAATGCCATGATAATATATTTGTGTATCTAAAATAGTGACAATTACTACAATTTCTTGTTGTACTGTTGTGTTCACTCTTGCCTGATATGCTAAGCTCTGTCTAGTCATCAAGATCCCATTATTTCAGTGATGCAGAACAGCCAGTTCTCACAGTGCCCAGGTTATGACTCCAGTTGTAACACGAAAGGTTGTCTCCTGTGCTGGTGTCTGTGTTAGTAACGGTGCTTTCAAACACCGTATCTTTTAATAGTCTGTTTTGTCATCAAGAAGTTGGACAAAAATCAACAACAAATGAGAAGAGACTGAGACAAAAGATAGTTGGTAGAAACAGGCAGGTGTTCTTTATTTCATGTGGCACAGCATTAGGCAGATAACCCAAGAAACAGTTTCTAACAAACACCAAAGCTATCACTCCCAGGAACCATCTCCAAAACAAGGGTCTACTGCCAACAGTGGCACTGAGATGTTGTTGCCTGTCCGCTCTAATCTTCTCTTATTCTGTACATGCTTAGGCCATTTCTTAGCTGTGAGTATCCTTTCCAAGGAGACCAACTCCTTGGGAGATAGTGTCTTTAGACAGCATACATACTGTGCAGTATCACCAAAGTGCAACCTCCTCAAGCCATGCTAAAATATAATGCTAGCTCTGTAGAGAAGGCAATGGAACAGCCTCACATCTCTCTGAGGTAATATAATACTGTTTCTTAGCTGACAATATGTGGGACACCTGAGGGAAGATCATTATGGCTTCAGAGTCTAGTTTTAAACTCTTGACGCAGTAGCAAGAACCTGGAASGTGCTCTGCTGAGAAACGGGGCAAATACCTCTTCCATCTAGGACTGCCGGGGGGCCTGACTGCAGAAGAAAGCTGATTCTACCTTCACTGTGAAGGCACAGAATATAGATGTTCTTTTACAGATTGAAGGAGTAGGAAGAGGAGAGGTAAATCAAAGATGACAAAAGACTGTAGTCTTTGCATTATTTATTAGGCAGGAGGTAAGCAAGGACTGCGGTATGGGAAAGTTACAGAGTYAGCATTCTGGAACAAAGGCATGAAAAATGGCTGGCTGAGGGAAGGCATTTTAGAGTCTAAGGGCMAAGCTTTAAAAGCCATGGGATATTACTCTTAATTATTATCTACAGGTTATTTTGTCTATATATACTATTTTTTTCTTTCTAAATTAAGAAAATAAACATTTATAACAAGTCACTGGGTCAAATCTTGCTCTCCACTAAAGCCAAATCCATTGACTTCAATGGGAGGGAATCCYGTGTAAACAATGAAGGGCAAATTTGGCCCTTTATGTCCTGAAAAAATTGCTTGTATCCATTTCTTGCAATCCTGCAAGGCAATACCGGTTGACTGGTCACAACTCTTAGGAAATTCTCCTGAATTACCAGGGTAGCATCAACAAAATGCAGTATCGGAGGAAAAAAAAAAAAAAAAGAAATGTAAGAACTCCTTTGAGGAGAGAACTGTATCCATGTTTCAGAGCAAAATCACAAAAAGAGAATGGATCAGGATCAAATGTTACTGGCCCTTTACTTTCTAGGCAACCACAAAACCGTTCATGTAGCCTCAGTGAACAGTAGACAACTACAGAAAACAGAAGTAACCAAATATTCCTTCTCCTTTGCAAACACTGGTGAACATCCCTTTGGGTCCTCAGCTTACTCCAGCTGTCTGCACAGTGTAGTGTCAGCCACTGAAGACAAAACGTGTCTACGGTGCAGATGAATAAAACGTGTGGTATCTTACAAATGCAGCTTAATGTTTTGAATGTAAAAATGCTATGTTCTTTTAGACACAGAACAATACAATTTTGGATGCATTTACCACTTTTATTTCACTATGCAGAAACATACATTCACCATGTGTTGTGATGCAGCTGACAGTGTAATGGACTCTATCCCTTCAGTGGGTATTAAAGCTGAACACTAATGAGTTTTCAGTGGATGTTCTGTACAGGTTAAGGCTTGATTCTCAACTAGATAGTAAATGCTGACCAGATTCTCAAACATTTTTTTTTCCTCTGAGAACAAAAGGGAAATCAATAGAAAACCATCATGGTTATTTCAGATTAATAATTTTCTAATGCTGCAAACTAAGTAAAATACAGATTTTCTCCAAAATAACTACATATAATTTACAAGGTTAGGATCTGTGAAGGGTGACTGGAAGCTGACTCTGAACAATGCTGACAAACTTGTTAAAGTTAATATACTAAAATCATTACTACCTCATAAGGTATTCAGTCAGGTATACAAAGCACACTTTGTAAGCCTTCAAATATTTTGATAAGAGTAAAGATTCATCATTGTTTATCGGGCAGTAATAAAACCAGATGAAACAAATATAGGATTCAAGTTGTTTACTGAATAAACTGTGTTATTGGCACATCTAATGTGTGGTAAAACATTATACACAGTACCTATACAGCTTCTAGCATTTTGGGGTAATCTTCATTTACAATATCTGTAAACAAAAGGCTTGCCACCTAACAAATTTTAATTTGTTTAGACTTTCATAAACTGTGAAAGGCATGAATCGTTTATGTGTTATATGAAATCACTGTTTATATTGTTTATGAACGTGCAGGTATAGCTGAAAACTTAGACATTTTAAGAAAATTAAAAATGCTGCTTTTTTGTAATTTTATTGTTGCTTCATGCAATATTGTTTAACTGATGCTGATTCAGATTGCTCTCTATGGGAAGATATCTCTGCCAGTTTCTTTATTAACGGTCAAAATCAATTCTTCTGTACTGAAATTTTCCACAGACAGATACAAGTCAGTCAGGTTGGAACTGAGACTCCATATAGGCTCTCGTATTCCTACTGGTGGGCATGTCTGGATTCATATGCAATCTAAATTATTCCTGCAGGAAAGAGAATTGAGTTAATTATTTGACACAGTTACTTCCTGGCAAAAGACATCAAATARTCTGTGCAACACAAAGTATTTATTAACTGCTATATTCCCATATAAGCAACTGTTGGCTTAAGCCCAAAGTCCACTGAAGCCAAAAGAAAGAATTAGTGACATCAATAGACTTTTAACCAAGCCACATTACATTGTCTCTGAAATAATTAGCAGAATACCAGAAGAATCATAGCTACTCACTCCTCAGTGATTGGTTCCATCTTCCAAAATAAATAAGAGATACTGAAATTCAGTTTTCTTTAGGTCTCTATATCCAAAAGCAGGAGAGCAAAATAGTTTCAAAAGGTGCATCATACTCTCTTACTTACACCAAATGCTAGGGAATACATATTCTTTTAAAAATAAAATGCTGCTATAGATTTAAACAACTAGACAAGCAGCTTTTTTCTTCCTTCTGCATACAGCATTCAAAGCAATCTGTGCAACGGTGCTAGCATTAACAGCTTTTGCTTAGCAGGTTAGTATGCATGACATGTTTCTGCACATGGAATATCATAATATTARGATGTCTGTTTAGGCAACCACAGCTGGAAAGCATGCCTTCATTGGAAAAAAAGCTCAAGACAAGAAAAGCTGCATTATCATCTCATCCTGATAAACAATGCTGCTTTACAACATAAAATGTCCTTTAAAAGACAAGAAAGCCAAGACACCCAAGTACTAACACATCACTTCAACTTGCTTTAAAATAAAAATCAAAAGCAGATTGGACCAAATCTCTGCAAGTTGGRAATTAAAGTTTAACTTGTAACGTATCTGCATTGAACATTTAAAAAGCAACTAAAGGTATTTCCTTTGGCATTTTAAAACAAAATGCACACCTTTAAGAACAAAGTACTTTTGTTCTTAAATGACATATAAGCAGACAAGAGTTTTTTTTTGACTTGAGGACTAGAAATCAGACTGTAACAAAGCATGGGCAATGAGGAATTTCCAGAAAGCCAACAAAAGCAGATGAGTAGCTTCTGTTTCTCCAACTGGCATCATTAAATAACAGGATTCATACTCAGCACACATGTAAATTGGAAATGCCAGTGAGAGAAAGTAAAGAGTTAGAGGTGAAATATGGTAGGAAAATGACCTTTGCAACATGCCAGCTCAGTAAATGCCTAAGAAAATCATCTAGTCCTCTTACCTGTGGTCAATCCTCCCCATCTTCTGGTGTGATTTCTGTTTCTTTATGTACCACTACTTTGGTCACTGACATGTCAGGGTGCTGCTCTTTGGCTTCTTTAATTGCCTGAGCCAGCGCCTATCCCAAGGAAACCACAAAAGGGCAAAAACAAAAAGGAGGTGGAACATGCATGATCAGTAGCAAGGTGGAAAGATTCATGAGATATTACACAATTTACAAATGAAGAAAATGATTAAAATATAAAATATACCATCACTGATTTAACTACCAATCCAGTTTAACTTAAGGTATGCCAGTATGAACAGTACTGCTTAAGGCAATGTTTAGAAATGTTCTCTTTGGAAAAGCCTTCACGGTAGCCTTTATCGGCTTGCAGATTTTACCTGATCATGATCAATATCTGCATCTCCTGTGATGACTATCCGTTTTTCAATTCTTGTCTCTGAGATGCCTCCTTTCACAGTCTAAATGGGAAGGACAAATACATGTCAATAACTTACTTCAAAACGTGCCACTACTCATGCAGAGTGGTCAGCTCAGGAACCCAAACCTAATGGARAAGACAATCTCCATCGCAGCAATCTCAAACGCAGTGCACAGGAGGAGCAAACACAACCAGCAGCTGTGAAGCTGGCCTGTTATGAATTGGTCTGGATAACCAGTAGAGGTTCTTTCTGACCTAGATTATTTTATGATTGTCATAAACCTGCACATTTATCAGAAGAGATGCTTGTTTATGATGGCTTAAAATTGACAAGCATTAATGGCAAATTCATAAAAAATGGACAAATGTCCACACAGATGACTTGGATTAAGACTCAGTTAAGTCCTACCACAGGCTTCAGAAGGACATGCAGTGCTGTGTGGGCTTTATATTGAACATATATCAAGGGTAGATTTTATTCCAGGCAGATGATCCTCAGTCAACGCTGGCAGGAGAGCTGTCACTATACTAACAGGATTTGTGCTTATGGATGAAGGGAAAAACTGTTATTTAGATGTTATCTTGGAATTTGAAAGACCCAAAACTATTTGTCTCTTCTGCCGTAATTTTTTCATCTGACTCTGGGCAAGTTGCTTAGGGTAGAGCAACACAGCAAGGCAACAGCTGGATTTGAGCTAACTGAACATCCCGTTATGACTATGTCACATCTATTTAGTCTATAATTTCAACATTTTGCAGAGGTAATATTTCAGGAGCCAAAAGTAGTGCAACACAGTCAACATGGCTTCACACTCAGCCATATTATTCCTTCCCGGGTGCCACTTGATGACAGTGTGGTTAACTCAAGTCTCTCTGCATATCAATATTTTCTGCCTGTGTAGACCCTAAGGATTTATGGCTTCCAGCGCTGTTGTCAAGTCCTTGCATTCTATGTTAATGAAGACGGTATACCCAAAGACAGGTCAACGAAGACAGGTACCCAAAATAGACTGGGTGTTGTCCAGAGAATATAAGTATTCCCATGTTTTAAAATACGTAATACAATTAAAGGTCTGAAAGCATACGTCTTTATAAAAGAAAAGGACTCACTTTGGTGATATGTGTAGTGGTTGTAGTGCTGGTAGTTTCAGATGTGATAGTTTGTGCACTCATCAATACACCCGGTTCGGAGTCAGCACCACAGTCCACCTAGAGAACCAAAACAGGAAAACATTAATCATACACAAGCTCCTGAGCATGGAGAGACAATAACTCAATTGGCTGAACTTTATTTGTATATTTTTAAATAAAGTGAATGCCTAATGATAATAATTGCTCTTAGGGTGATCATGTGTCAGTATTTCACTGCATAGTAAGACTCTATTCATGCTAATATTTAATACTTGAACCCCTTAGAACAGTTTACACTACAGTATACACCTAAGCATGGGTTAAGAAACAGAGGTTTCTTACGGCCATGTTAAATTAGATCTTGAGCTTTACAGAATTTCTTACCTGTGATGACTCATACGTAATGGTTTTTGTTTCTGTATGGACGACTGGCACTTCCTTGGTTGAAATTTCAAGGTTTTCCCCCCCACCAGAAACACTGCTAAAACTGATAGTCTCAGTCTTCACAACTGGTGACTGTGTGAACAAAACAAGCAAACAAACAAACAATTGAAACATTTAGTAAGGCATTGGGATTTTGAGKTTTTTTTGGCAAACAGAAGGCAAACAAATAAAAAGTGCATTGCATTATAGGGAAAAAAATCTCTTCATTGTAATGGTACACACATGTGTATATAATTCTGGCAGTACTTTTAAACTATCTTGTATTCCATGACACCAAACCTTAGAAAATATCTAAATATTACACATCTTAGAATGAGAAGAGAAGGAATTCTCCTCTAGGCTTACTCTTGTGTTCAGTGCTTGAAAAATGAGCAAGGACACCCTCAATCTTTTAACTTCTGTGCAAAATAATTCCTGAAGTTCTGCTAGTGGGGCTAAAAATCACCCTAGACTGTTTAAAAAGGTACAAGTATTTCCGATTGTACCCGGTTTGGAAGAAAAGACATTTTCTGTCCTTGAGGACAACAGAATTTTGCAAATCTTGATGAACATTTGGAAAGAATATGCGAAATGAATTCTTGTTATCTGCCACCAAACTAGGTGTAGCATAAAAAGCTCTTTTAAAGCAAAATGTACATGGCATATTGCTAATATTGGACACCGGAAGGAAGCCTTGAAGGTGCCATGCAAGGAGGGAAGAAGAGGACAAACACACTGCCTCCTGCATAGACACATTCGTGCAACCTTTGCCCACTTTATTTGACTTTCCATTGCTTGCACGTACAGTGCAGAACTAACTGATAATATATCAATACATCAACAAATTACCTCAAAATGGGATTTTTTTTCCACAGTCTCTGAAACGTGGACTGTTGTGCGATGCTCCTCACCCTGCTCGTGAGCAGCAGCAGCAGCGACTCCCTCCTGCTTGGTTAGGGCCTTCTCGGCCTCCTCCCTCTTCTCCTCCTTGGCCCCGTCAGGCACAGCCGAGCCCTCCTTGCCCTTCCCGACGGCAGCTGCAGCCGGAGCATCGGCCGCTTTGGCGGGATCCCCGCTCAGCCCGCGTCTCTCCTCCACCACGACAGTCTCCTGGACCACCTTCTTCACCGTCTCCTGCTGCGGCTGAGCTGCTGGTTTCATGTCGCCGGAGCTGATCTCCTGAGATGTCTTGGTCTCTGTTCTCTGGAGAGAGGTARAGAGGAAAAAAAATCTCAGTTTCAGGAGCGGACATCCCTGCTGCCCCCTGTTCCTCATCTTAACGTACTGCAAATGAAATYAAAGACAGGGTATTAAACTTTGCCCATTTATTTCTCTCATGCTGTATCGATTTCCACTCGAAGGACTTTATCACAACAGTAGAAAGGAAAAATAAAKAAAGCATACAATTTTTAGAAGTGAAGAGAAATGCCACAGTGGTTTTCTCATTGGTATTACTGTGCTAGTTTTCTACAGGCAAAATACAACWCCCTGTATAATGACCAAAATAAAATGAAATGAAAGAAAACTTCCTTTTTTTTTTCCTCTTAGTAAAGGACCTATTACAACAAAAGAAAAGGCACATGAAGTATATATGTGTCATGCTAGTTATACAAGTCTGACGTTATGCATAAAGACAGGAAACAAAAGAAAAACAAAAGGCATCAGTGTGCAATGATAACATTCACGGATGGAAGCRAACAGCCACCTGCGCCCAGCTATGAGAAGAAGAGGTAACCCCTCCTATGAACTCAGTTGGTTTTCGGGCGGACTCTATYAAACTGAAGATATCTGACCCATCCAAGGTTTTCTCACTGCTGGACTGCTTAGTCTAAATAGACAAAGAAATGCAGAGTCATACAGAGAGGAAAGGCAGAGCTGCAGGCACAGTTACAGTAATTCACAAAACTGGAGGCAGGGACAGAAGAAAGGGAGAGAAGGTTGCAGGGGCACAGAGAAGTTAAAAACAGGAGAAGAATGGGAAAATAAATTAGAAAAAATTCATAACAGCTACAATAAGCAGTAATTACATAGCATAGTTGTTAGCACTTGCATTTTGCTGCTTCAAGCAAACCTTTTTTTCCCCCTGTTATTAACAAGCCATAGCGCCATACTACATTTCGGTAACATGGGTCTTTAAATAAATYGGCAAGGTTGAAAGCCTTACGTCTGCTTTAGACTGTGGTACGGATTTAAATTATGAAGAACAAAAATAAGCTGGGTTGGCCGCTCTCAAGATAAAGCCAGGCAGCGAGAGAACTGAAAGGCAGGGCGGTGTGAGGGCATTGCCTAAAAGAAGTCATGCTTTAATCTTTAAACTGTGGCATGAAGTCAAAGCCACTCGTTACCACTACTTTTGACGCAGACGATTCAGTAATATAGTGAGCAGTAGCAATGGTATATGGCCGCTCTCTGGAATATCTCCACTCAGACAGGCTCTTATCTCTCCGGACAACCGCCCCTGTTTTTAGAGCTTCACTGTCAAGGTGTCCTTCTGCTTTGCCAAACTGCAAACCTCCCAGTGCACCGCGGAGCTGCAGATCCTGCTCCATCTTCAGCGTCTTCTTCAAACTCTCGTCTTCGGGACTTTGCAGCTGCGACACTGCCTCCTTTATAGGCGTCAAAGAGTCGGACAGCTTCCTTTTGGTGATCTGCACATCCGCTCCCCTCTTGGCTTTTTCATCAGCGACCGGCTCGAGGATCTCATACTCAGCCACTACGGGAATGATTTTCACAGATTCTTGCACCTCCCTTTCCATTTTCTCCAGAGCTTCTGGTGAAGGCTGTACTGGTTTCTCTCCCTCTTTAACTTTACTTGTCATGGTTACAATTTTCCCGGAAACAGTATCATAGGATTTTCCTAAGGTGTACATTTTCTGCTTATTCTCCTCTTTGGATTGAGTCTCACTCTCCAAGTCCTCAAAGCTTTGCATCAGAACGGTACTGGACTGCAATATCTCAGGCAGAAGGCCAGCTTTACTGCTCACAGTCACTACTTTGTATGCCACTTTTTTTTGCGATTCACCATCAACTACCTCAGAGGGTACTTTGTCTATAACAACCCAATCCTCAGTGCCCTATATTTGAGATATAAAAGCTAAATTAGAATAGCTAAAGATTTAGCTACATTTCAGGAACACTAAAATAGGAAGTCATTCAAGAAATCAGTGCTGTCTCCTTTGAAAGCATGTAATAACTTTTACCATTCTATCTTGTAGAGCAGCCATCAAACAGCCTCACCTCGGGCAAAGTCTTATTCCTCTGTAGATCCCCTCCCCTTAGAGGCCCATATAATGGGGACACAAAACAAAAAGCCACTTTTGTCATACTATTTCTGTAGCAATTTGTAAGACAGTAGCACTTTTAATGTATATTTAAATAATTGTTGGAATCACCCTGAGGTTTAAAATCTTCTGTTGTAACAGGGTTGATAATGCTACAATTGAAAATGAATTCAAGTTAAAAAAAAAAMCAAAAAACAGGCCAAATAAGCCCATTCAATTGTTTCTCAGCTGTCACAAATATGCCCTTGTTTTTAGGTTTGAGAACAGTAGGCATTTGCATGCACTGCTACTCCGTGCTGAATTTCCTTGCAACTCCCTTTAGCATTATTTAATAGTACAACACAGTAAACGCAGACTATTAAGACACTGTCTGATAATGTGATGTCTTTCTTTCTCCATATGCAAATATGCTATGTGATTTGTTTTCAATATGCAATCAGCGTTCAGTATATTTGACCATAAGACCATAAATTCTGTATTTARCTAAGCAAATGTGGTAGTATAAAATAAAATGAATTATAAACAACCTCTAYGGACGATGGTATAGTTTTCTGGATAATGATTTGATGAGAAGTAACCAAAGTGTCAGCAGATTCTCCTTCCTGCAGCTTCTTCTCTATCACACTTGGCTAACAGAAAGACCAATAAGAATACAAAGTTCACCATCACTCAGTACAATCTGAATTCACTTGACAGTATAAGGGAAATTCACTCTAATGACAAAGTGCCCCGTTCATAGTAACGTTCTCAGTGAGACTTGTGCTAGAAATGCATGCACAGCTGCAAACAGCACCCACAAACAGTACCGTGCAAGTGGATTTGGAACTTGTAGAGAAATCAACCAATATTAGGTAGCTATAAATTCTGGTGGGTACTCGGTCCTCAGAGTTCTGACCCCAGATTATAACTGCCTTTGGAACTTACAAAATAAAATAAATGTGGCTTGGAACAGGAAAAATAGCATAAATAATAATAATAAAAAAATCCTTGGTAGCCTATCTGACTGTGTTCCGAGAAAATATGATTTGTTTTTACCTGCAATTCAAGGAATGTAGTACCTCCCTTCTGCAAAAATATGAGTTTTTCTGATTTTTCTCTTTCTTCTTTGGTCTAATGAATAAGAAAGTGTCAGGGGAATAAACGGTTTTAGTACATGAAGGGCATATAGCACAAATACAAAAGCCTCATCAATATATCTCTTCTCTACAAACTACAAATAGCATGGTCAATTAGGAAACAGAATTAAACAGAATAATTTTACAGCAAAGAGGTTTTCAAGAAAATCAGTGTATCTCTGTTCAGGCCATTCATATGAATGCAAAGCAAGTGTGAGCATAAAACTTGGGTAGTAGGAACACTAGTAAACTTAGTAACATTTGGGTGTGCATGTAATATGCCTATTTCATCTCAGAGTRTTCATTTACTCCAGTGCCAACTTTCATGGCTTCCATCAACAGCCTAAAGCAGCTCACACAGCCTTACTTAGGATTTAGCTTTCTGAGGCTTTGCAACCCTCTGTGTTGAAGCAGACAGAAGAGCTACTCTGAAAAGACTTCAGGTTTCCCTTTTTCTTTATGGGTACAAGGCTTACCATTGGAAACCCAGGTCTCAGAGTCTTTTTCACATGCAGCAAGCTAAATATTGCTGTATTGCTCTCTAACAAGACACTGAAATCCTACTCATYTTTATTCTCTTTGTGCCTCCATAATGTTATAGGAAAAGTGAGGATATCTCTGTTACTTGGCCAAGTGGGAAAGTTAAAATGTTGGTAGAGGGGATGTAARCCAATCCCCTCAGATTTGCCTTTTGAGACTGGCTGTAGATATCTGTCAGGCAGATACCCTTTGCTGCTCTCCCAGCTTCTGAGCTGGCAATGGCTATTCCTATGTAAAGTACTACAGTTGGTACAATRAAATGCCCTAAATACCTCATTTAAATAGGGCAGTATTTAAAACACATATACTCCATGTATTCAAGGAAAAATGTACACAGCTAAAGAGTATACACAACGTCTTAAAATTAGACAGAGAAATCCTGAAATGACCTTGCCTAATCGACTGCAGTGATAAGCATATATATATATATATATATGCTCAGCATCATACATATATAAATTTTATATATATAAAATTTTTTTGAAGTGGGTGGTTTAATCAATCCAGATCAGAGTTCATTAACTCCAGAGTTAGGCAATGATAGTTCATATCTACTCACATTTTTCACCGAAACACCTTTATTTGGGTGAGATTCTGTGGGACAGCCCTGTTTTACTGAGACTCGTATAAGACTGAGTAACAGGACATTGCTTTGCRCTGTTCCTTTCTTCCAAAAAGATAAGATACAAGGTAAGATACAAGGGGATTGTCCCTGGCACTTCTCCAAGTTAGAACTATGCAATGCTTTGCTACTGCTTGTGTGTTTTAATAAAAAAAATGTTATTACATTTGTACAGTAACAAAGAAAGGAAATGAACTCCGGAGACTTATCACGTCTCTCTTTCCAACTCAGCTAGCAAGTCCTTTTCAACTGTTCTTTCCATCTTTAACTGTTAAATACATCTTGTTGGTTATACTTAGAATTTGACTCTTGAGGAAGAAGATTCCTATTTTCAACCAACTTAACAGAGTCGTAGGATTCATTGTAATTTGTGAATAGGACACCAGGAGCAACATCAGGACTCCTTAGTCCTCTTTCCAGAAAGCAAGCTTTGGGCACTAAGCTTGCTTTTTACCTATTTTAATACAACCTGATGGCTATTCTAAAGGATGTCAGATGCCAGTAGCAATCACTGGACAGATGGGTACAATGCTAGAAGAGAAAACTAGTGCCTTTCTTGGTGACACCCCTTAACTCTACCAGGAAGGAGAGGGTGACATATGTCACCATATGTAGATGACATATCTGCCTGCCACCAGGGATTCTCCTTCCCTAGAGAGTTAAGAGTCTTCAAAGCCTTGATGGAAAACCTGAACTCTCATTTGAACTATAATTTCTACTCAGTTATTGCTGCATTCTTCACAATATTACATTATCACGAGGATGACAGAAGTAGCTTCTGTGACTATTTTTTGGTCTGTAATTCTAAAATTGAATGGCAATCATAAACATGGTTCCTGTGAGGAAAAAATATGACATTCACATCAGAATAAAACAATTTGACTTTGTGCAGAGCATACACAGCAGATTTTAACCTACTGGATTTTACCCAAGACATGCTCCACTTTATCCAAACATCTACGTAAGACAACATTGATGTTACAATCCCAGCTCTGTATCTCATTACTTTCCCACAAACTAAGTAAGAAAAAGCATTTTGATTGGAAAGTTTCCTTGCAAACATTTGTGAATACACAGGGAGAAAGACTTTTTCATGCATACATAAAAATGCACACACTCAATATTGACCAGTGCTGGATCTTCAATGAAAAGTTATCTACAGACTACAGCAACTGTTACTCCCCTACAGAATTGACCAAGTAACTCTAATGATCATCATAATTTCTTCACCATCTTCAAAACTCTACGCAATTCTACCCTTTGCTCTGTATTTTCCTGTCAAGGTTGGCCCTGTACCCCCATGTGACCTGCTGTGCACTGCTCCCAACCACAGCCACCTTCATTTAAAATTTCCCCCTATCAACTTCAGGTTTTCATCCATGGGTGGCTGAATTTCCCCACGCTCACTGACGCCCGCTGCAATGAGAGCCCTGCACCCTTACAGAGACCCAATTCCGCTACGCCACTTCCAGCAAAGCCAAGACTACAACTGTACTTAAATGACTGCTCCTCCCTGAGCACACAGTTTGCTGCAAACKGCGTGCAAAAGCCTGAGTCCTGAGAAATGGGAATACCTGCTCTTTCTGATGGGAGTATGGGAAGGCCTCGAGCACCTACTGAGAGTTACTATAAGGCAAAATGAATACACAAATAAAACCCGCTTTGGATCGTACTGACCTCTTCAGGCACTAGTGGTTCGATCATAGGAGCATCTTCTTGCCTTGCTGCAAGCCGAACCGGAGATGTGGAAAGCCTCTTCTCCCACTCATTGGACACAGATGTTTCTGTGGAGGTTTCCAAGAAGGTTCGTTTCAGCTCACTTATATTGGTCTGATGTTTCATCAAATCATCTTGGGTTTTGTCTAGGTCCTAGTTAATTACAAAGAAAAATACAGCAATCTGTTACACATCGTAAGCCATCCATATTTTAGAGGCAAAACACGCAAGTTTGTTAGGAAGGAAGGAAGAAAGGAAGGAAGGAAAAAAACATCTTAAGGAACCAGGGAGCACAACACTAGCACAACACTCTGTGAAAATGTGATATTTTAAAAGATAACAGCATAGCATCTCTCATACAAGTGAGTATAAAAATACTCTTAGAGTTTATCTGTATCGCTATAATTTACAGCAGATAAAGAGGAGGCTTCAAACACACACACACATATGCGCGTGGATGCACACACACATACGTGCACGCATATAAATATATATATTTAAAGAACTAGGTAGAGGGGGGACCATAGTTTGAGAAAAAATATCTACTTAATTCATTAGCAGGTGGGAATACACGGTTCATGCATCATAGTGCAGATTCACAGGTTTACCACTAAAACTAACACACAGGTACGCACATGCACTGGTATATACCAATACCAACCTCTAACATAAGATTACTATGTTTGACATACACATTTTCACCCTGTATTCGTTTAATCAGACTATTCTGAAAGAAGTGAAAAAGAAAGGGAAAGGTAAGGGACATAATATTGAAAGGATAAAAAATGCTGTTTCTACACATTTCTTCACAGAGAAATGACAATAACATGCTGAGAAATATGAACACCTTCAACATCGCCTGTTTAGTAACATCTGGACTTTCTTTTCTGTACCTGCGCCTTTAGGTCTCCATCTTCCTCTTGATCCGACTGCCAGCATAATAAAGATTTGGGGAAAAAAACAACACCTTACCCATTCATATTATGGAAGGCTTACAAAAACCGAACAGTGAAACACACCACGTCAAGAGCATACATTATATTTAGGGCATAGGGGAATGAGTTGACACATTAATCAGCTTTGAATGGTTTTCCTAATTCAAAACAAGTCTCTCCTGTGCTGTTTTTAAATTTTGAACCAAGTAGCATTAAGCATTTTCCTTCTATATAAGCCACCAGCACATTCAACTTTCATAGATTCTCCACCTATTTGAGAAGCAGCAGTTGCACCCTCTTGCTCAAATTACCACTGCTTTCAGATCGAATGGCAATAGACATCCTTGATCCCAAAGTTTCAACATATGGCATCTGCTGGGCCCACAGGCAGTTGTGTATATACGCAGCAAGTGTAAACAAAGTGCAACACTTGCTACAGAACAACACATATTTTATTTGCTTAAAATGATCTTTCCTTAACCTCTGCCCCTTTCTGTGCTTACATAAGTGAATTTCATATTTAGTCTGTCTTACACTATCTATCTGCAGGGGCGGCCTTCTGGAACTGCATGCAGTGTGTTCGCTCGAGCTCAGATTTTCAAAAGCAATGCTAAGTAAGTAGCCCATTTCGTGGCAGTTTAACTTTCTGGTGGCAAGTGTGCCATACTTTCTGAAAATCAGGGCTCCGTATGGGAAAACAACATTCCAACAATCTTTTATCATAAAATAAAGATGGCAGATAGGCATTTTTGCTTAATTCACTGAACATTTTGAATGTTACGCTTTTAGGATAATATACAGCTTTACCTAYGCCTCAAAGCCTGAAGTAACAGTGCGAGAGGCACCTCAAAGCATTTTGTACTGCAGACAAGTCTCAACAGCCATGGTGCTGTTGCTCCAYTTGGCTTCTTTGCATGCTCGTGCTGCTATTTTATTGTTGATTTTTCATATAGTCTTAATTAACCAAATGTTCCATGGGCAGTGTTTTCATCTGGTGATTGTTTTACAATCCGGTTCAAGTCTATTCTGCTTACACCTTAGCATGAGCAGCTCCAGCACRTCACACAGAGGATTCTACTCTAATGATATTTTTACCTATTTGAAGCATTAGTGAGATTATACTGAAAGCCTATGATAGGGTTTCTAGTAAGACCATGTCTTCTACCACATGTTGGACCAGATTTGGTTCATGTTTGCAGGTGCAACCGTGCTGTTTATGAAAACATTATATATTTATCTGCTTCSCTCAAGTCGCACAGGGTCAGATTTGCTCATTCAGCCTACAGACCACGTTGCAGTTTTGGTGCAAAGGGAATTACAGGTTGCATATGCTCATCCTCTGACGACGGTACCCAGCTACTGTTGGACAACACATGCATTTATGAAGGTGACAGGTGAGATCATGTTCAAAGCAAAAACGCAGCTGTCTACACTCTGGAAATACTTCTTTATACAAAAATGGTTCGAGGGCCAGAGCTCCCCACAAGCTCCGCAGATGCCCAGGAAGGACGCAAGGAACATGGAYCCAAGGTGAAGGTCCGGAACGCAGCTCATCCTGGCAAGCGCCATTGCGCACATGCAGGCGGTGCAGGATCCCAGCCCGCGCGCGGGGCACGGAAAACATGCAGCTTAGCACCCAGGCGGAGGGCCACGGAGAGACGACGCGAAGGGCGCGAGCGGGCGCCGAGGCCGGGCGGGCGCCTGTACACACCTCGGTGGCAGTGGTCTCACCGTCGGCGGCGGTGTCCGTCTGCTCGCTGTCSGTCTGGTTTGGTACCCACGCAAGCAGGTCCCAGCGGGCAGGCAGGAATAAAGAACAAACCCGTCTYGTGAGTGCGCGCGGGCGCCGGCGSCGGCGGCTAAGGCTGCGTCCCTGCGAGCCGCCTTAGCTCTGCGCTCCGAACCACGCGCGAGTTAAAGCAGCAGGACAAGAATGCCGGTATCAGCAAACAGAACAGACTCAGAGGAAGACTCAGGGCGTACTGCACACAGTACGTGGCTTTACCGCAACAGCTCTGTAAGCCAAACCAAACGGTACTGCGAAAGTGCTATTTGACCAGGAGTTTTTTGGTTTTTGGGTTTTTTTCCTTAAGAAAGACAGGTGGCTTCCAAAAAATGTAGAAAAAATCTGCTATAATTTTTCTAATAAACTATTCTTCCCTTTTTTTTTTTTTTTTTGGTAAAGAATATTATTTATCTTTTTTTGGCTCTTGCCAATGGAGATTAATGTGGCGTTTGCCTTTTTTTTATCTGGAAGGAGGAAAAGATGATCATTAAAAAAAAAAAGCTACTTTAACAGTCACCTGACTTTCAGCCCCTCATTTGTACAGAAGTTGTTCTTGCCTCCCATTTGTATACTATGAGACTGTCTGCATTACCAAGGAGTTCAAACAACCATACCCCCAGGCACCTATGTTGTGCCTATAGAGAAATTGTAAGGCTCAGACCGCTCTTGSTTCCAATGAGAGCAGCTGATGTTGCTGCTGATATTTAAATGAAGCAAAACTGTCCTTGCAAGAATCAAAATACTCCTCATTCCAATTATAAATATGGATAAAAGCAGGAGAAAAATAAACACGCCCTCCACAACACTTACTAGGTACAAGTAATAGAAATTAAACAAAGCACAGCATTGCACAGACTGATCTATCCCTATTTTGGTAGATCCATCTACATCATGAAAAAYACTTTTAATGCAGAACACAAGAGTTAAGATTGAATAGAGTCAAATGCAGGTTACTACAGGGCCAGAAGATGGCTCAAATTTTTATATTTGATGTTATGCAAGCTTATTAAAACCTATTAAGAAAACACTCTGTAGTGTCCCCGACTGGCACATACAGCTTCTTTTAACATCAGTGAAAACTCTTTTTTGATAAGTGATTTTCTGTGGTCCTTAGATAATCCAGACCAACACAGGAAGGTAATTTAAAGCTAGGACAATACMTCTCATCCTCAAATCACATCAATACAAAGCACAAGAAAAAGGCAACATACTGCAAGGCATGGATGGAGTATCAGTCTTAACTTTGAATTTCCTATCTTCTGTCATTTTCTGACAACTACAGCCTTTGTGAAAAGGGTTTTTTTTTTGAGATCTTTTCAATGCTTTCTTCTCTTTGAATAATACACGTTATTTGTATGACAGACTGAACAATAAGCAGGCATTTTGAACTATTGTGCAAGTGCATGAATGCCGGGTATATACAATTTTCCAAGCAATAACCACTAACTGGACAGACCACTTCTATTTTTGYATGAAGTCGTACTTCTAAAATAGCCTACATGGCAAGTCAGACTGCTTTCATCACAGTGTCACAAAATCCTTCTCTGAAAATGGCTTTTTAGCACAGAACCTCATATCTTCATAGTGTTAAAGATATAGTAATTTGTAAAGGTATAGTGATATTAAAAAAACCCCAAAACTATTTATTTTCTGTGTCTTACCAAAGAAAAGAGGAATTAATGAGCCTAAGTGTTTAAAAGGAATTAAAAGGTATTTATTAAGGCACTGTTAACACTTGAGTTTGGAGCAGGCTATTCTTTTAAGAAGTCAAAGCTGGGTACGCTTGTAAAAAGACCACAGAAATGTTAGCTAGTGTAGGACAAATAGAGCAGCTAAGGAAATATAAAGGGACACATTCCGGCTCCAGATGCCCTGATTAAGGGAGAACGGCTCTCACCACGAGGTMTGAGACTGGTTGGGGGTACCAGTTGTCACTCTCACGTGTGCCCTCCGCATCACACTGTGTGCACGTGTCTGTGAGCTGGAAGCACACTCGGAGGGGAAAGAAARGAAGAAAGAAAAAAAGGAGGTTCTGTTTCTTGCCCCGCACGAGCAATGAGATCCTAAATGGGGCATACAACTCAGCTTATCACAATGGTGTACACGTCTGTCAGCAAGCTGGTCACCAGCCAGGGAGTACAAGTCAGCACTGGGGAGCGACTCATCAAATAAGGATCTGCGGCTACTGCAGAGCAGGCGATGGAGCATTAAGAGGCTCAGCAAGGCGGGCGTCCTGCGGAGTGGAGGGCGGGAAACGTTGGCTCGAGTGGGAGACGGGCCACAGCCGCTCGCGCTCGGGGGCCGGCGAGGGTCTCGCTCTCCCTCGAGAGAGCGGCTCTGCGTGTCCTCTAACCTGAGATCGTAACTGCTGTGATTTGTTTTGSCAGCGTAATGCAGACATGCCCAAGGTTAAAACATATTAACTTCTTTTCATGCAATATTTTGAAAAGGAAAAAAAAACAAAAAACCCGGATTAGGCACAAGTCTGTGTTGTCTGCCAGGAGGCACTTGCCAGAGTAATCATCACTGTGAAACAGCTACACTAAAAAAAGGCCTGTTTTATGTATTTTCATGCTCAATACTTGTTAACTTTACTACAGAAAGCAGCGGTCGTGTCTGGGAGGAGAACAGACAAATGCATTACATAAACACTGTCTCTCTATTGCCTCTGGAGCTAGCRCTGTATTAATACTGTTATTGCGGTTAGATTAAGCCAAGTGCAGAGCCAATGTAAATTGAGACATAAATGCTATCTCAAAACGAGGACATGAAGTGGGACAGCAAAATTTTTCAATGCCTTTGAGCAGAAATCATCTTAAATATTATTTATTAAGCATTACAGAGCCAAAAGCATCTGAAGACAATGTTCTTACAAGGTTAAACTGATGTAACTCTTGGCATTCCATAAAAAGGAAATGAAATTGAGCACCGAATATTATAAAAACTGCAGGAGCAGATTTCACAGAAGTTTAAATGCACAACATACTTATTGAAGACAACTATTGCAACAGCATGGACAAATGGCCAATACAGATTATTACAAATGGCCAACATGTCTGTTATTGTCTGGTGGTTTTATATACAAAACMAAGTGGTATCTGTGCACCTGAAAAATGAAGAAAAAAGAAAAAAACAAGAAAAAAAGAAGGATGGACTCATTATTTTGTTCTGTCAACAAAGAGTAATTAGACACCAGCAAAAGAGAGACACCGTTTACTTTGTTACTTGATGTCCTTTCTTCCTCTGGATATTTTATTATATCCATAGTTCTTAGAAGTGCTATGGACTCTTTCTGCCTCTGCAGTTGGTTTATCTATCCGGGTTCACGCTAGTGACTCGAGGCATTCGTTCTGCTAGTGCTGGCGTAACACTGCAAAYGGCAGCGAGGCCACATGTGCTCCTGTAACAGCTGCAAAGCAGTTGTCCCAATCTATACCCTCACTGCTGAGGCAGATTTGAATATGGAAAACCAATTTAATGTGCAGAAGGGCGAGGATCAAGGCATAAAATCCAGATGCAGATCTGCTGATTCAGAAAGCCTTTTGTGGGCTCCTGCTACAATTAATGACTCCTAGTAAAATGCAGACCCTACCTGAATTTGGGACAACATGAAGTTGGTAAGTGTCCATTATAATTGCCTCGATATATGTAAAAATATAATGCATACATATATATACACACAAATATGTATGTATATATAACAGTGAGTGAATTGCACTTAATTCCCTTTACTGAGACAACTGTTCTAAGAAAACCTAGTATATATTGGTAGGAAGAAAAAGACAGATCTTGGTGAGGTCAGACGCAGTAGTTCAAAACTGCGGCGTGGCCATTTGCTCAGCGCAGATCCCTCGGCACCAGCTGACACAGTTTGAAACCGAGCCACTCACACACAGTGTTGTGCCTAACCCCGGCCCCGAGCTGCACTCCCAACACGAGAGGGAAAAAAAAGGGGGGAAAAAAAAGGAAAAAAAGAAAGAAAAAATAAGGCCCCCCCTCCAAAATCCCATCTAACAAATCAGCACAGACAGAAATGAGGCTCTGAAAGTAGGAGCACTATTGCAGCATTCTAACACTGGTTAGGACTGAAGCACTGAACACAAAAAGGAGTGTGTTCGATGCCGAGGTACACACCTCTTCCTCTGAACTGTCACTCAGGTCATTGGCAAGTGAGGCACTCAAGGAGGCCGCCTTGGGCTCCAGGTAGCAGAGGCACATAGCCAGAGGGAAGGAGAGAGTGAGGGCATATGGCACTGAGAAAGAGGCAGAGAGCAGGAAGAAAAAGATGAAGAGGAAGCAAGGCACGAGGGACGGGGAGCGGATGGGCAGGTAATGCTGCACGCTGGCAGGCAGGAGGTTGGTTTCGGAGAGGTTAGGGAGCGACAGGTAGCCATCGTCATCCAGGAGAGAAGGGAATGACTCTGGAAGTTGCAAGGAGAARGAAAACAACGTTCCGCCTTTGCGGGCTTTCTGCTTATAGGCAAAGGCCACGTCTTGCTGAGCAGAGCACGCTCTCCCTTTCCGGTCAGGGTCCAGGTCTGGCTCACCGTGCCTCTGGGCACTCTCTTTAGGTGACTCACGACCCRCTGGTTTTCGAGCGCTCTCCTTGCATCTCCGGCGCAGCCTGGCTGAAGATGCATGGGGACCACCACACTGGGAGGACGGGGAGGACRGGAATGAGTCAGTGCCAAGCAAAGATGGCTGGTGACAGAGGAAGAGCAGCAAACAAGGCGCGGAAGCAAAAGGACAAAAAGAAAACTGTAATTAGTTAATTTTCTTCCGTGATTATAAAAATATATAAAGTCACAAACATTTTTACAGCATATTTTTTTTGCCGAGTAAAACATTGCACGCTCCCATGCTGCACGCCACAGGTATTGGTGAATAAGGCTAYGGCTTACAAAAGGCAACTTCTTCGTTCAACATTTGTCTAGTCATCTGCAGTGCATGGACTGAATAAAAGCCTTTGTGGCCCTGAGTGGAGATTCAGATGCTGCCAGATTGCCACTTTTTGTCAAGCTTGWTGCAGATCATAAGGTGCTTTCCAACACGAAGTGCATGGACAACAACAAGGAAACAAGGGGACATAGTCCTCACGCCCACACTTGACACATATCAAGGAGAAGTTTTTAGAGAGAAAGCAAGTGGCAGATGTCACCTAGGCACTGGAAAGCCTCAGCTGGAATAATGAAAACCCCAAGGATTTTAAATCAGGGGAGGGGGGCTAATTTCTCCATTACATTATTTAACAGAACACTATGCCCTAAAACTCATCAAATTGTACGCACCTACGGTATCATTCCACTTCACTAACCAACCAGCTGCACACCCTGCCCCTATGCCTATGCATGGTGAGGGCTGACCCATCCCTGGAAAGCCCCAGTGGGGTTGGTGGCATTTGGCAATGCACTGGGGGACGGGGGCTGAGCTTCTGTGAGCAAGTAGATCCCCTGCCCTCACTGGGGATGCCAGAGGCTGCTGGGCTGCTGAGTTCCTCAAATACTGTCTTTTAAAAATTAGTTTTTGCCACAATTTAGAGGCAAAAATATAAGTGGAAATAAATTCATAATGAGGAGGTAAAAAGGTAATCCCAACCTTTTTTTTTTTTTTTTTTGCTATAAGTTTTGCCACGGTGCTAAGAGGATCAACTACCAACAAATAGGATTTGCTTTAATGTAGTGTTAGTAGGGCTTCAACAGGTCTTTWAGATTACACATGAGAACAAAGGGACAAGCAGGGAGATGAGGCAGAAAGAGGGGGSCATCACCACTAATTTACTGTAAATCTAACGTGCTCCTAGCAAAGAAGCTCTACGTTTAGAAGTAAAACAGCAATCGCTACCAGCCTGCACCAGGACACTAGACCTGTCACATTGGGCCTTTTGGCCAAAGTCAACTTAGGCCGGCACAGCTAAAGCAACACACTGGCTCCAGGACCAACCACAACCACCTGCACTGCTCCTCTACCACTTGCCGTCCTGCTGAAAATACAAAGCCCATGTCCCCTGCCCTCACACTTGCAGCTTGCAAGAACAAAACCAGGCAACAAGTAGCCTCTGTTTGGGACACAGATTGCACAACTACTACTTCCCAAGCCTAGTCTTTCCCAGTTATACTAACAGCATGGGCRGGATTTATGTCAAATATTTACAGAGAAGAGTTCTGTCCCCTCCCCTTACTATTTTGCTTCTCTCTCTTCTCTAGGCATAGTATTTTAAAGAAAATGCATCAGTCTAGGCAATCTGTATTCAACGGTTTAACAACAAAACCACATCCAAAGTCAAACTTCCTATGGATGTCTTTTCTGTCAACGATAGTTGAAATTTAATGCTAACAACACCACAGCACTGTGTGTCAACCAAACAAGCCAAACTTTCCCTCATATTGTAAAAGCCAGAAAACCCACTAAGTAGCTTTCTTCTTTGCTAGTATACACTATTGAATATTTGACATTTTTGCAGCATTCCTTTTTAGAATAGCTTCTGCTGTTTAAATACATATTGATAAACTAAATGAAAAATGTCTGAGTGAAAAAGCCAAAAACCTGAAAATCTATGTATAAAKTTTATATGCCCCTTAGGAAAAATTTGATTTCAAAATTGCTCTGTGTTTCTCTAGACCCTATTCTCTTTATTATAAATGACAAGACAATTAGCAGGCCCAATGGAAGCAGGGCTAAGATGCTCATAGAACTGAAGTTGTTGCTAACAGGTGGTTTAAACAGAATCCTCCTTTTAGGAGGGAAGAGTCRCTCATCTCTGCTCTTCAAGTATCATCATAATATTCTAAAAACATCTTTGACTACTTCTAGCCAAATCTAAGGAACACAGGATCTCTGAAAGGCAGCTAAACCTTCCACTGCCCTAAATCAATAAACCTTTGGACCAGAATTTAGTTTCTAATGGATATTTTTTGCATATTTAATTTTTGTCAATATTCTGCCATGCATAAACTACTGCTCTCCTTTTAAGGAGACTGCAGACAAATTTTAGAGATTTTTGTTTTAATGTTACAGCTATAGTCAATTACTTTAAACAGAAACAAAATCTTTCTTTAATACTATCTTCAGTAATTCAGATTTTTATTTTTTAATTTCTGTACTCCAACTTCGTCTCTTATTTCAGGACTTGCACCTTTAACTATTTTCTTAATTGTGGCATTGCATCATATGGTTAGAAGTTCTAAGCTATGCACTYATAATCAGCTTTGTTGAGGTAAAAGTAAATACCAAGTTTTTTCCTCATAAATCAAGAGGGTAAACCTTATCACTTTTCGAATGATATCCTACATTCAGCATTTCACAGTCTTTTTTTTTTTTCCCTCCTCAATGTAAAAGAAACAGGACTTTATACACCAAGTCATTTCTGATTCTATCTTCACCATCAATTTCTCTGTTCCTCTATTTGATTTGTCCCATCTCAGTGACACAGCAGATATAATTCACAGCAGACTATGGATTTGTATGTGTGCAGGTGTGATGGGGCACGGATTGGAAGCAGCGGCTGACAAATCAAATTGAATAACTGAATAGAGGGCCAGYGATAAAAACAGTTTTCTTCAATGCAAAGCTTCAAAAGAAGGAAGCACATACTTTTGTAAGGCAGAAGTAAAGGCATACAATAATATATTAAATCTAAAAGTCAAAAAGTGCTCATTGAATATATGCAGGGAAATACAATGCTATCAGAAGGAAATGAAAAAAGTACAGTAGTTTAAAGCACACAGCTACATATAAGTAGACAGAAATATTTTGTTGCCCTGCCAAAAAAAACAAAAAACAAGAAGCCCATATCCTAAAGCCAAGCAGCGAAATGTGCACTTCCAGGCTGCTTTCAGGTATTTCCCCAAGAGCTTTTTAATGCTACAAAACCAAAAGAAAAGAAAACAAAACACCCCACCCAACGCACGGACTCTTAAATGCATTTGCTTTTCAACAAGCAGTCCAAGGCAGGAACTGACTTTTACAGTATTGGATGACATGTAAAGTAACTACAAAAAAAACTGAYTCAAGGCACATGTATAGACACATAYGCAACCCTGTACACGCTCCTTTCTGTTTACTGAGCTTAGCATGTTCTCCCTGCGTGCCAGCCCAGCGCTGCTCTGAGCACCCTGCAGGCAGCCCAGGTTARTACTCCCCCTCTGCATAACTCTACCTTTGTGTCGTGGCGGGTTGCAGAGACCGGGGTGACCTCCTCTGCCCTCTTCTTCCTGCCCTCCTCATCGTCCTTCTCCTCTTCCGCCTTCTTCTCCGGCGTCACCGTGGTGATCAAGTTGGTCTGCGAGATGCCCTTTGTCGTGGCGTACTGGCCCGTACCAACCTCTGCAGCGGACACAGAATCCTTCATGTACATTTCATGGTTCTCATTCACGGACGCTAAAAGCAAACATTTAAAGAGATAAAGTCCCAACGAGCCTTGGCRGASAAGCTGCATCAAGCTAAAAGGCAARGGTTAGTAAGACTTGCAGCCCTTTGGCTGTGCACCCAGCCGAGCTGCGTTTCGTGGAGGCAGAAACACATGCACACGTTTAAATAAAGGGTGCTGGTATCCGTATGCATATGCACACACACATCCTGGGTATGCGTACGCACACCTGACTGCACCAAGTGTGGTGCATCGCATTTGGTAAACGCCTGCAAGCCATTAGGAACGCTACTGTAGGAAAATACCAGGAAAAAAGAAAAAAAAAAAAAAAAGCATTGCCATATTATCAGTAAGGTAACATAAGGAAAACAGCTACGGGGACGGAAGAGATTTTTTCTGAGATGTGTCAGAATATAACAATATGGATCAAATGCATGGTAAGTAATGCATTGCATTAGGGCGAATGACAATATTGACATAAAATCAGAGAATCAGTAAATGGATTTTTTCTGTTATCTCAGATTAAAGTCTGCCAATGCAGTGCATTCATTCTCCTACAAAATTCTGGAAGGAAATGACATTCAATTCAGTGGACCAGAATAGGAGATTTTAGTTTTTAACATACAATAATTCATCAAACTTAAGTACATAAAAATGATTTGAAAATAAACAGTACATTYACAAATAGAATGCAATCACAGTATACGCCTAGATCCTGCTCTTGACCTTTCAGTAACTTATTATCCCTTCCATAGGACTATTCACATACATAATGYTACTTGCATATGTAAAAAATCGCAGGACCAAGATGACAATATAATCATGTATGATGCAGATTGTTACCTCCATATTTGTACTGCAATAGCAGCATCTGTGAATAAATCATAAATATTGAATAAAAAAATCTCTTCTCCCCACTTGCACTTACGGCAAATTAATGTTATAAAAACCTCGCAGAGCCTAACAAATGAGTGGGAAAAGCTTTTAGATATATCATGTCTTGGTAATGAGCTTAGGAAGCAGGACGAAGCAAAACGAGTAGAGCGAGACATCTTGTTTAGGTATTATAAACAAAACAATGCAGAAGAATAATTTGTGCTTTGAGACACATGCACAGCAACTGGGTCACCAGTTGCTTGGTAACATGCAAGAAGCACATCAGAATTAGAAGATTCCAAAATTATTAAGGATGAGCAGCACTGTTAGGGGTAGAAAGGAAGGCTTGTCACTGGTACTTTTAAATCAAAGCTTCCGACCTTCCCCACCATCAGCTACACTCACTGTGATTCACTTGTACATTCTGTAAGAAAATTCCCTTTTTAAAAACTGTAGTATATCTAAATTTATTAATATGTTCCTTCACAAAAAATAAACTACAAGTAATATTTAATTGTGAGGTAACATTAATAACAACTGATCAAGCACTGTGATCACATATTGCTTTAGTGTAAAAGAGCAGTTGAATCTTGACTTCCCTGAACTACAGAAGGACTGAGAGAGGAAGAATGACCTTTTAACCTACTCCCCAGCTCACATCTTCAAAAATAATGTATGTAAAAAGTACTGGTCACGCTAAGATTCTAGGTAATTAGAAGTGCTATTACTTGATTAAAATAAATAATTCATTCTTGAATTTGTATTGTGTACTTAAAATAAAACTTGTATAGAAAAAAAAAGACAAATTAAAGAAAAAAGCAGAACAGTTAATCATGTGAATCCCGCAGACAATGTTGAAGGCTGATTTCCTGCGTAGGGCAGGGCTGTGCTAGCAGACTTCTCCAAAGCCCACAAGTGCTTTGCAAGTKTGGGTGTACAATACAGCCCATGAAGAGCAGACCACCAAGGATATCCCCCCAAGCAGAGGTTTTGCAACTACTGTGGCAGKAAATTTAGTCCATGCCAGGATTCACCTGTTCATTGCTCCTGGTGGTGCACACGTAATTACCCCGCGCTCCTGCTTGTGCCAACCTGATGGCCACCTCCTTCCCGAGGTTGGTTGCGCACCTCTGAGCAGTCTCACTCTTTGCCCCTTGCCCTGACCTGTGTGCCTGGGGAGCACCACTGCCTTCTCTTGTCTTCAAAAGAAACACGGCACATGAAGCAAAGGGTATTTTCTCCCTCCTGGAGAAACYCAGAGTGGAGGTGGAAGGAGAGGGAAGACAATCCCACACCGGGACAGTCAGAAGAGTCTCGGGACCATGGTTTGGCCACCATCTCTCACAACCCAAACCAAAAGCAGCCAATAGAGGCCATGAAGCAAAGACTTGTTTTTGATTCGTCTTCCTGATGACCGCTGTGCGCTCCAAATGCAATGGCAGTTAGCAGGGAGGTCACAGGAGAGCCATCAGTGACAGCTCCTCCAAAGGATGCAAAAGGCTTGTTGGCTTCCTGGGCTGGGGTTGACTCCTGAAGAACAACTGCTGACAGGAATTTCTAAAAAGACTTCACAAGAAAGCAAAAAAGTCCCTTTGAAGGTTAGCAAGCCTTGTAGGACCATCTGATATCCTGCTTACTTTATCTGGGAGGTATCTCTGTATTGTTCAGTGTACACTATTGTACTGTTTATATCACCTAACATGCCTCACAAAGCTAATTTTCTAAGTCCAGCTAYGCAGAGAACTGTAAATACCACTTCTCTTCCCACATAAGCCTTGTGCTGCTGACTGTACTGACTATAGGAGCAGAGGGGCCAGCTGTATCGATACRACGCCTTTTTATGTTAAGTAAGAACGTGCACATACTTACAGTCTCCACTCAGCAGAGGCTCAAGGGATAGGAGATTACAAGAGGTTTATATCTAATCTAAATTAAAGACCACAGTGACTATAAGTTCAGAAAAAGTCCACAGCAGGCAAATAAGGGCATCTTACCACCGTCTAAGCTCCGAGACATAGTATAACGTTTACTAGAGGAACGCTCAAAATAAGGTGCAGGGCGGTCTATTAGCGCACTGGCTCTTCTAGTCTGGGCCTGAGTTCGGCCGCTGTAGCGAAATTTGGAGCCCAGCGTGAGGAATTTCTTTGGAGGTGCTTCTGGCAGCAGGAGCCTAAAACACATCAAGCAGGGTATGTTAGTCCACTTATTCCACAAACAAGCCCATTACTTCTGTAGAGGAGACAGAACACTGCCGTGCAGCATTATCCATTGTAACCTTCGTCCCATGAGTCCATTTCTAGGAAGGAAGCAATGATTGCTCCACATTACAAAATCACTTGGATAATGGATTAGAAAAGCTGAATTCTTTTTAGTGGGCAAGAATAATGCTCATCACACAATCAAGCTCTTCCTGCCTGAAAATCAGACTTATTCTTTTCTAATTATCAAGACTGAAATAGCAATGCCTCTTATATCAGAGACTTAGATGTGGGCAGAAATAGTGACATATCTCTTACATTTGAAATTTATGACAATGCTGCTCTATCAAAGACAACACCAGAACAGATTTCCATGAATGCAAGCCATATTCATTCACACAGTGCAAACATTTTTCAGGTTAGAGCCTTCCCACCATCTGTATTTACACTATGGGATTTTGCTGGAGAATCTATTTTACTATTATGGAGTTTACGCTTTAAAAGGCGACCTTCCACTAGGCATTTAAAACCACCAAACAAATGCACATTCATTTACTTTGAAGCCCTTGTGACACTTCACATGTAACCAGTAAAGTCACAGAAGCCTGAGTCTATAGATAGCTTGAACTAATAGTTTTAAGAAAGAAAAGAAATTCCTGTGTTGTCCCAAACATGTAAAGAGAGATGGGTAAGAGTTAGTTGCCCTTTTGAAACATTGAAAATGTCACCCTTTTGGGTTCTCTGCTAAATATTTCATTGCTGATTGTCTTAAATGCAAGTAAAGCACTGCATTTATTCCACTCAGGCCTTCTTAGATGCCAAAACCATAAGTGAATATGTATAGCTGCAAAATTCCTCAATGGGGTAGTAATGAAAACTAAGGRCATTTCACTGACTACATCTTGCATTTTTGTATTTAATTAAACCAATTTAAAAAAAAAAAATTAMTTCCATCTCCCAGTAATTTTCCATACAAGTTGTTCTTTCTAGACAAGTTGGATGTGCAGCAGGGTTACATACTCATTCAGCTCCTTCATTATGGTGGCTGATAATATCATGTAGAAATAAAGCAAAAACATGAAGTTAACTATTTGAATTTGATGATGTTTCAAATTGYTCAATATCTGTTTGAAAAAACACAAATAATTTCTGTGAAACCCGAATTTTTAAGGAGTAGCAACCTTCACGTGTCTTCTTGGAGACACTCAGTCAGAAAGACAATTTAATTTGAAGGCATTCGTCTCTATTGACAGAGTTGTTATTTTTTKGTCATCTTTTATGCTACACCTTTAGAAAAAGAAATCCACGTACCTGAAAAATGTATGGTGTTCAACACACACTTTCCATAAGCGCTTTGCAGCACGATGATTTGGCAACTTAAACCCAATAGTGCTTTCAAACTGCTCAAACTAGGTAGGAAAGAAGAAAATCAAAGCATGTTTCTGATGCTGTGCATCTGCATTTAGAGACCGTGCATGGGTATACAGGTTCATTTCTTCCATTTATACCACCTCATTGCAAATGCGAACATGTGTGTCCATGTATATAACTGCATGTATGTATATTTTGTAGATATTTGTGAGTCACAATCAAAGGGAAACTTTGAGGATTGGTTTTGGGGAGAAATCTGAAGAATAGGCAGGATATTTTTGCTGGTGACATTGATGTTTTATGGACTACAGTAAGGAAGAGATCGGTTAAAATTTGGGAGATAGCAAAGAAAAAAACATTTAAGTATTTTAGCCCTGTTGTTTTAACAACATGTAACAACTGCACCAGTTTAAAAAACAGTGGGAAGCCTGATAATAGCCTTGAGGGGAGCAATAGTTCACCAGGACTAATTTGGTCTCACACAGCCTCAGATTAAGGAGATTGATAGTAAAAGAGTGGGAGTCAGTAAATCACTATGTTTTAGCTGGTTTATCTCCTGGGAGTGGGGATGAGAAGTGCAGGCAACTGAGAGAGTTGGCTGCAGCTACCAAGACACCTTTCTAGGTTGTGCTGCAGATCTATACTCCAGATGCAAAAGCTGTGGCAGCTACAGCAGCTGTAACAGGRGGATGGCTACAGGTGGATAGCTGAGTAGGTGCAATAGTGTTGCTGGGATCAGGGGAAGGCAGGCAGGAGGACGGTTATAAGAAATCTGCTCCTGGATCTCTGCAGGAGCTGAGGCAGCCAGACAAGGCAGGAAAAATGATGTAAGCGGCACACGCGATGGTGAATCACATTATCATCAAATGTGATTTGGAAAGAGACTGCACTGATTATTTTGCGGAAGTAGCTATGACCTGGCTACACGCAGCTACATATCAAGACGAGCAGAGCTCATCAGAACCTCAGTGGTGAAGAGACTGAGTGCAGGCAGTGCACTTTAGGCATTCCTAAAAATCAGCTAAGCGCTTTCTGTCTTGCCAGGTAGTTCCACCCTCCAGAATGACCATGTTTTTTCCATCTATCTCACTGATCACTGTCCCAGCAGCTGAAACGGAGCCCATCCTTTCCCCATGGTGATGTTGAACGCTTCCTGGGATTTTTGCTAGGATGTATCATTTTACTTCCTTGTTAGTGCATGCTTKAAGCATGAGGTAAGGACAGACAGGCACGTCATTGAGAGCAGGTTTGCGATGCATCTGAACATGCCACGAGAGGGCACTCATCGAACGAGCTTTCCCATCACCTTCCTCAATGTCAGCACAGGAGCTCCTATGGGGCTGGAGGGGCTAATGCGTGTAGCTACCAATAATGCTGATGAATGGATGCTTGACTCCATTTTTATCCATCTCCAGATTGCTGCTCAGACTTTAAATTTACTAGTCTGATGAGCTCATAAAAATTGGTATGGCCTATCTTCATCCTTTAGAGGGTAAGATGGATATACACCGATTCAATATGCAACACGATGGTAGATGATGAGCAACCCATGAATAAGAATAGTCTACAACTGCAGCAATAGGRTACTTAAATTCCCAAAGTATTCATAAAACAAATGAGCTTTTTTGTTTTACATGCAGATGACTAAATTTATTCTTTATAGTAGTTCATGGCTGTAAATGGAAAAACACCAAAGAAGGTTTTTACCTGTATTTTAAATATTTACCTATTTTTTCCTAAGAAAATCAGCACAATTAAAAACATATAAATGAAGATGAATGTGGAGGGCTTGTAAGACTTGACAAATTAACAAATCACTACTGAGAACATGCTTTTCTTTTTGAAAGGCTCCACTCACAAGGGAGGCCTGGGAAGCTCTTACCTCCCCTGGTCGGATTTTGATGTAGAAGTTGTTCCTCTTGTATGATATTTTCAGAACCTTTGGCCAGGCAAATCTATTTATTCTCAGTCTGTCTCGATATATCAAGAGACCACTTGCACAAACACCTAGCATGATTTCCACTCCTTCAGAATCCTGCAAAAAGAAGCAGTGAGCTTTATTGAGTACTTCTCACTTTACACCCCAAAGTTTTATAGATTCTTATTTTTTTTATATATGTATTTATGAGTCATACATTTTTTAAAACATCTGGTGCAGTAACCTCACTTTTAAAAGCCAGCCTACCTATTCTACTTATTATCTGCATTTATGAACGTAATAGTAAGGTTAGGCAGGGTGAGAGTGCCTAAGTGTTGCTGAGTATTACCGTACCTTTTAGAAAGGCTTTAAAAGGAGTGGAGGAAAATGTAGCAAGCTATTAAAATAATAAGATTATCCATAGAGAAAAAGGTTACTACTTCCCAAATGTCATTAGCATAAACGCAAGATAGAAAGTAAGTGGGACTTCATACAATTTACTTGTCCTCAAATCACTCATGTCCATGACTAAGCCCTGTGAAATCTCAGGGGTTTTTTTCCCCCTTTTTTCTTTTTCCTGCAGTTTCCTCCTGTTGACTTTCGTAGGTTTGTTAGTTTCTTTAAGGCTGTTATACCTTTGTCTAGTATTTTTACATACTCACTTTTCTGCAGTAATATATGAAATGACCAGTAGGCAGATTTCTCTCATTTTGAGAAAGTGTAATTCAGACATCTTAATCTTATAAAAGATCTGGCCATAATCCTATTAAAATACACCCATAAGAAGAAAGAACTTCTCTTTCCTTCATAAGATTTCAAATAGTCACAAGCTATTGCCCTAGCCTGTCAAGGATATAATTCTAGGGGTTTTTTTTGTGTGTTTTAAGATAGCTTAAACTTACAAAATTCTAAGAACAGAAGCTATGGAGAGGTCAATCTATGTTAAACTTGTCAAGCTATGACAATCATGACCGTATTTCATCATTTTCCTTTAGCTTTCCCAACAAATCACATTTCAGAATACAGAGAAAAATCTGATTACATTTTAAGATGAATACAAAGGCACACATAGTCAATCTGGATGAAAAGGTTACAGTACAGTCTGAAATATAAAAAATTGCTTTAAGTTCAGGGACGCGATGTACATACAATTAGTGCCAAAAGGTCACCCCAACTGTTTAAAATCAGATCAATAAATGATACMTGCTCCCACAATAATGATTTTGCCTGTTAAAGGTGGCTTATTTCCCATATAAAATTCTGATACAGTTTCAATGTGAGGTATTGCAGAAGATGCTTTCTTTTTTTCCTCTTTGTCAGTGGACTTCAGTTTTACAGCTCCCTAAGCAGTGAGTAAATCTTTAAACATCATGAACACATTAAGGAAAAAAAAAAAGTCTCATTGCCTGAAATCATCCTGCCTGGCAGATGCCTGAAACGCACACATGTTAACATATGGCACATGGCTGCATTGGCAGAGGGGTAATTCTCCTGAAATATTTTCTTGAAAACTTTCTGAGAAAAGCTTTCTTTCTTCAAACCCACCTCTGCAGCAGATGTAAGTGTATTCAAGGCTCCTTCTATTTGTTGGTGTCAATGATTGTTTTTAAATGTGATACTCCTGGGGTCAAACCTGAATGAGGGGAATTTGGCATTTTTTTTTCCCCAGGAGTGATGCCTTTGCATGGCACAGAAAGCTCTTATCCATAATGCCAAACACATGAGAAACAGCCTTGCAAATACCTCTAATTCTGTAGGYTAAGTGGGAGATTTATTGGAGTTGTGAAAGCTCAGAGGACAAATCTGTCCACTTGAATGCATGTTTTAACTACAGTTTTGTGTTTGGCAATTGAGAACGACTTCTAACAGTCGCAGTGAGTCCAGCATGTGTTGAATACCTTTTAAATGTGGACAGCCTTAAGGAATTGACTTTTGACATCAATTAACATGCAGAGATCTGCCAGTGTCTGACTGAAAAGAGCCTCACCGAGGCATTTGACCCACCTGATGGTCTGATACTGTCAAACTCGCTGGAAGACCTAATTGAAACTAAAATATTGCTTTTCACACAGATTTAGCTCAGTTTCCAGGATTCTGGATTTTTTTTTTTAAGTCCAGAAACAAACCGAACTTGGTTATAAATGCAGCTTTTTTAAATTATTAAAAATATATATGTTAAGAGAGTGATCAGCTTGCCTACCAGCTTCTCTTGCTCTACATCTTTCCATAAGAAAAACGGAACAGTAAAACTATATGCTGACTCTTTTTAGGGGGGAGAAAAGTTATCTYGGGATAGCTTACCTTAGATTTCAAAGCCTTTCTCCAATATTCCCCAATTCTGAAGAAAACAATTTGGCCTGAATGGCACAGTATGTTAATTTTTCAATAATGAGGCAGAACAGAAACTTTTTTTTGTGATTTTACAGAATTCTTTGTATTGGACAGGGCTGTTAAAAAAGCTACCGAGTGACATTTGCCAGTGCATTTCCAGCCTTGCTYCGAATGTGCCTCAAGACTAGGTGCCTATCTGCAAGCGACAGGAAAGCTGCCGCCTGGCCGAAAGCTGCCCGTTGAGCCATTCTCTGATTTTACATTTTCAGGGAAGGCAATTAATAGCACACARAAGATTGCTTTGCATTCTGTAACACGCATGCCCAGTTCCTATGCAATGCCCCAGGGACGTGGTTTTAGGCCCTTTAAGATCCAAGCTGTGGACTTGTCTCAGCGCTTGAAAGGGGCCGCTGCAGAAGGAAAACGGGCTCCCAGTAAAGTGACCTTTAACAGAAAATGCAGGGCTCTCCAGAGCCCAGGATTCTTTGTTCAGCGCTCATTTGCTAAGCATACTTATTAACCTCAAAGATGTTGAAATCCATTAGTCTTACTTTGAAGGGTGAAGAACAAATAACAGTTATTTATTTGGGAAAAAAGAGAGAGGAAAACAAACACCACAAGATTGTTAGGTGGCTCTCTCAATCTACAGTAAGAATGACCATTTTTGACCAACTCGTACACTGCTGCTGATCAGAGAAAACACATTATCTCAAGAGAACGCTTCCAAAAGAAGGACTGTCCCTCCAGTTAACTGCAATGACTGCACTTCGGGAGAGACACAAGCCTCTGTCTCCTTATCACTATCAAATTGATCAGGTTTCCAGCAAGGCTAATTAAGAGCTTCAAGGTTCTTTGCAGTATTGGAAATTACCTGTTTCTCTCTTTGAGACCATAGGTGGCCTTACAAAAATGGAAACTGGAGTTGAACAACTTTTAATATTCTTGCTCACTTCTCTGTCCATTTAGTATTTCTGGCAAAGGGTGTTTTTTTTTTTTTTTTTAGTCAACATGCAACATTTAAAACACATCCACCAATGGATGACAAGCAACATCCTAGAAACCATGTGCTAAGTTATGTCACAATTGCAAATAAATCCATGCTTATTCTAAGCACCATTTTTTCCTGATATTGACTAGTGATTTACCCCACAAAATGCTCTTTTTTTTTTTTAAACAAGAAGAAACCAGGGCAAACATTAAAATCAGAGAACACTCTATGATGTGAAAAAGATGACCACTGGAGGCTCCAGTTTAAACAACTATAGCCCATACCTTGGCATGATGGAGATCCACTCCATACATCGATAATTTTTTGGCATTTTCCAGGAAATGCATCTCAGCCTCCGCCGGAGTCATTCCCCTGAAGAAAAGCAACCGAGGTTAGGGAAACGCAGCCTGAAAGAAAATTCAGCACTTGGAAAACATTTTCATTCTGTCTGAGCTAAAGCTGCACCCCTCAGACAGCTTGGTATCCAAAGAGGGAGAGAGAGAGTCGTCTTTTCCTACAAACCTCCTTACTAAGTGCTATCATTTCTAGCAAGCCATGGCAGCAAACGGGAACATTTCATGATGGAACTGAGCACCGGAGACAACCTTCACGCATATTCTCTGCCCACCTGTGGCTCTTGTGCAACTCAATGACTTTGTCTTCCAGYTCTTTAGTGTGGTTTGGTGCAAAGCGGAACTCGCTGACGTAGTCGCTGCCGTATTCATCGGGGTCGTAATCGCCGAGCTCTGACTGCACCGTGTAGGAGCCCAGGAGAGCGAGCGTGACGAAGGAGCAGGGCAGCCGGCCGGAGACGATGTCGTCCCGCAGCTGCAAGCAGAGGTAGTACCTGCAACGGAGCGGGGAGACAGCTCAGACAGTCCCTGCCAGCTCTCAGGAAAGGAGGCAGCCCCCGACGAGGGGACAAGAACACCTCAAGGCTTCTGTTGCTTCTAACTTGCTGAAAATGCCCAAACATTGCATTTTTCAGGCATTAATGAGGATGAAATAATAAAATCTTTGCCTAAGCTGTGGATACCAAGATGTAATCAACTAGTCTTTATAAAGCAGCACAGAGATTTCTTAATAAAATAGCTTGACATTTTGTTTAATGCTATGTGAAGAATTCCCCATTAAACACTCTAGAGTATCTTTATACAGCTACTCTGGCAATTTTCTTCTTTAGATTTACARTGTAAGAATTTCCTATAATAAATAGATAAAACTTAGATATATTTATATATATATATATATACACACACTATCTGAGGAGAAATAAGAAATGCTTTTTAAAGGGTAGATGAACTACAAGAAAGAAAKAAAAAAAAGGCTCTCATTAAAAAGTTATGGTGCTTTCTCAAAATGCATTTAAACAGTAAATGCTCTTAAAAAACATTATGATGAACAGTGCAAAGAAGTACCAGATAAAAGGAATGAGAAAAAGTCAAAAATAATGCCTGTAGGCTTTGTGGCTGAGGCAGAGAAGCCTTGGGGGAGTTGTAAGGGCGAGACAGAYACCTCAGCCACCACCAGTCTTAGTGTACGCCTGGTGCGCAAGGGCTCCAGCTCCGAGCTGGGGGGTAATTCTTGTTTTCATTTCCAGGTCCTACTCCAGTGTGGAGCTGATAGGGGAGTGGGATGTGTACCCAAAGCCAGGAATTAGGAAATATTCCTAAATCCTATATTGCAGAGATATCCCCTGTGTGTTCAATCCAATTWTTCACGAGAAAGAAAGGAATCCTTCCTTTCTCCCAGACTGTGTTGAACTGCGAACTTTTTTTTGTGAAGTTCTTCCTCACATGGAGATGGAGGGAGCTTCCTGTGGTTCAACTTGCACTCATTACCCCTTGTCCCCTCACTGSCCACCCCCAAGAAGAGTTTGGCCCCCATATTCCATTGTCTAGTTCAGGGGAACCCTGTTCTATGCTGAAGATTTTATCTAAATGCTGACTTAGTTGACAGAGCAACAAATGCCTAAAAATATTAAGAGGTTAAAAAATGCTAGAATGGGCTAGGGAACAACATAAAATCCTTCATGGTTTAGAAGGTTGTTTAGTCTCACACCAAGCAAAAACCCAGATGAATGGTTTTTGTTCATGCTTGCAGTGTCACTATTACAAGCGGCAGCTGAGGAGCAGGCTGCATCTACTCAACTGCTCTGTGTGCATCAACTGCATGTCAAGCTAGAAGTCATATAAAAATTACAAACATGCTCATTCTTATCCACACTCTGTCTTTTCATAGTTGTGATTTCAATGACAATAAGAACTTGTGGTGCACAAGTTACAGTGGTAACTGGCAAGACTGGACAGTGGGCATGCCTGTCAATATTTAAAGTAKGATCAAATCTCAAGAATATCTATACTGGAAATGCTTGATTTTCCAGTCACTATGAAAAAAAAAGAGAAAGTTTTCTTAACTCAGAGTAGTAAAAACTGTTCACAGCTTCTTTTCTGCCAAAGCATCACATATTTTCCACAAGCTCCTAGCAGTTAGGAAGCCAACTGCAAAGTAAAAATTCCTCATCTCAGATAATTAAAGTGTAGGCACTATCCAAAACAGCTTTTAAGCCCCTTCTAGAAAGGTATTTAATGTTTAAAACACCTGGTAATATCTTCAGATAGCTGGGCAGGGTCTGGAGGGTAGAATTTCACATTAAATGCAAACTGCCAAGCACCACCTGGAAAAGAGTAGAGCATTACTGGAAGTACACAGCAAGTGCAAATGGAGATGTTCATGCTGTTATATAACCAGCAGCCTTAAAAATACTACAGTCAAGCAAAGTCATAAAAACAAGCTATAGTAGCTTTTTTTTCCCCCCCCGTATACTGCTCTGAAGATAACATTTTTTCCCCTCACAACTATAGTATTAGACTAGATCTTTAGTAAGGTTTTCAGTGAAGCAGGTACCCAAAGAGAGCAGCAATTCATTGCTACCTCAATACCGTGATTAACCATCTGCAAAGGCAGTCTACACACGAGCTTTGAAATCAAGAAACCCAAAATGCAACAGCACTGGAAGCAAACTAGAGCTTAAATGTTTAAACGCTGCCAAAACGTAAGGGGAGTCACGCGAGCTACGCTGAACCCCCTCTGCCCATAAGGGCTTATCGGCCCGGGGCCGAGTGCTGCCTCAGCACACAGCTCCTGGCCCCGCCGACACAAACTGCTGTGGGGACAAAGCTGCAAGGACAACCGCAGGGGCTGTCACTGCATAGCGGCCTTTGCAACCGAGGAAATCTTCTCTTGGAAATTCAGTGGGCCTAAGTGTCCCATGGGATGCTGGTTTGCGCTACAGCAAGCATTTTGCAAAATATTTCTTCCCTGTGAGGTTAGCTTTAAACGTGGTAAGAGTATTAGGATTAAAGCTAAGAAAAAATTAAACAGCATGACCATAAAAGCTGTTCTGAAGAAGGTGACAGTTTATGCTAGCACATGTCTCAACTACAAGTAAAAAGCACTAACAAATTCCCAAACTGGAATGCTCTAGCAAGAAACATGGTGGTGTTTTAGTGCAAGAGCTTCTCATCTAGGCCTTCCATGTGGTATACTCCTCTCTTTATTTCTGTCACTTAAATCACAGTATTTCTGCAGTCAAGAAACCAAAGTCACGGTAACCTGTCACTTTTCTAAAAAGCGTTGACACCAAATTACAATCTACCTAAAAGGGAAAAAAAAAAAAAAGTTAATCCTCCTTCTGAAAAGACCCATATGGGGTCTTTTCCCATATGGGAAAGTGCTCATGGACTCTATGAAACAGGACTCTTCCATATGAACCTTATGGGTGTTTTTCTCATGATTCTCAGTTCTCTGTCCCCTTGCACCTTCTGACGACCCCAGGTCTGGAAGGCCAATCTGATACACATCACGGTACAGAGATTCTAAATGAGACACAGTAACAGTACACTGAAGCTTTTCTACCTCATTTTATAGCTGACTATGTGAATATCCAGCAAGGTTTTCCAAATGAGATGCCTGGGAGCTTTTATTTAGGCATTTCTGTCTCCTGTGAAGCATCACTCACTTTGCCCCACCATGCATCCACAGAAAACAGTTTGAAGATGCTGAAAGACTGCAGTGTTTACCATGAGGATTTCAGCTCCTGATGAAAGTTTGGGGTTCCTTCATCTCAGGACTTTTTCTACTTTTTTTTTTTCCCCTAGGATATGAATAGCTGCTCAGCAGAGAGATTGTCCCATATGGGAATGGTGCTGAGTTGAGAGCCAGCCCAGCAAATGGACATACACTGGAGGGCAGGGGGCTTGGATGCCCTCTTGGTTAATCTGCGTCTGGCCTGGCACACACCAAATAAATCAGGGCTAACATGTATCCCTTAGGAGCTTCTCTCTCCTCATTCATACATCTCTGTTCAGGGTTTCAATGGGTTAAATATAACATACCCCTGCTGAAGCCATCAGTTTCAACTGGCGGGGTGTGATCTGGAGGCCTTATACACAGTGACAGCTTAATTTTGCAAACACCGTAATGAAAAGGAAGGCTTGTTCCTTCCAGGGAATCAGGGATCTCCGAGTCTCCTACCACTCCACCAACATTTAGCAGGACTGCAATTTCTTTTTTTACGATTCGCCATTCATGAAAATTGCCATATGTATGAGTCCTTCTTTTTCAAAATTATCCTGTTCCAAACTTGGCAAATGAATTCTATAAAGCAAGCAAATTATCACTGTCATCTTCTACAAATACAACTGTCTGCTGCGTCAAGTCCAGGACTAGACTTTTCTGCCCTGGTTAATCTCTCTCTGTCACAACCTTTCATCATCTAACTCACARCTCAGGCACATATTAAATGCATTTCAAAGCAGGAGTTTGGGGCTGAGCTGTTTTGCTTGCACTGGCAATCAACATAATTTGACTCATCAAGGTCTGCAGCACTTTTAGTAGAAAAAGAAGGGATACAATAAAACATTTTTTTTTATTATTTTTCATTGCAGATCATTTACAAGAAAGTAACACTGATGGAAAAGCACAGTTAGGGCTCTTAGTGCTTAAAGTGCTCTTAGTGACTGTGCAAGTTTTCCATTCAGTGTAAATTAACCCTTCGAATCTTGGAGGGAGAAGTGACTTTTGCTAGATCTGAGCCAACAAATTTAAACTATGAGGTGCACTTGCTTGTAAAAGTACAGTTCTAGTAGTCATTATTCACAAAATGCATAGACACAAAACTACTGAGTTTTTCCTGCCCACACAAAAGAACACATTTCATGTATTTTTTTAAAGAAAAAGGGTGGGGGGAAAGGTAGGTCATGTTTTGAGACTGGCAGCCTTGACACAATTTTCCTTTGAGACGTTTTTGAATCTGTAATGCAGTAGACAGCTAAATTTACCAGTTGAGCTTTTTAAAATATTCACATGAAGCAGAAAATTGGCTGGTTCTCTGTGAACTGAATGGTCATTTTTGGAGCAAAGTTCAAGCTTTTGAAAGGCAGAGATGACAGACACTTTAGATGGAGTGCTATTTACTATGGGACGCTAAGTGTGCCTGGAGATGATCTGAACAACAGTAATGCAAAGAAATAATTTATATCTGTGGCCTAATCCCCTAGGGTTACTTTGCTTAATGTCAAACTTTAGGCTTTTTGCATCTCTGCAAATGTCAAGTTGTTTTTAGTAATGCCACTTCATGCTTTATGATCCTGAGAAACTGTCTGATCTCTTTATGGGATAAAATATCTAAAACGTTCAGGTAATTCACAGGTCCGGGACGAGATGCAGCAGAAGGACGTGCAATTTAAGCTCTGCAACAGGTCAGAGGGGCCAAACCAGCTTCGCTCTGCCCCTTCCCTGCAGCAATCCTGATGCTCTGGGGCTGGGGAGAAGGGCTCAGTGCTCCCTCCAGCCCTTCCTATGAACCTCTTGGCATCTCCTACGGGAAGCAGGGAAGGTATTTACATGAGCCATGAGCCAGGGTGAAAAGTGCCCCCATTGCAGAGGTGTCTGGCTGGGCAGCCTCCCTCTACACAGTGCAGCCAARTGGCATCACCCACTTAGACCATGTGCATTATTTATAGCTCAGAGAGAGAGTTTGTCCTTGGCCCTTATCCTGTTTTGAGCCTCCTTGGGCTTATACAGCAGGTTGTCATTGCGGTCTGGGAGGAATGACCTAATCCCRTGTGTCTTAGTGCCTGAGTGCACATTTGGTTGGTTTTCTGACCTCAGGACTAAGGTCTGCAGCTAAGCAGCGAATGCAGTAAAACAATTAAAGTGGCAGCTCTGAAAGCAGGGCTGCTGGTGCTTGCCAAATCGTAGGGCAACTCACTTCAAAAGTGAAGTTTCCTCACAGGGGGCTTTACTACATTTCTCTCTTCATCACGACTGAGAATCAGAGCAGATGTGGAATAGGCAATTGAGTCCACACGCACAGTCTGCATGAAATGACTCTTTGCTCTTTAAAAGTCCATGTCGACTGAGAAACTAAGGCTGTGTCTAGTGTCCACAGTGGGTAAGTCAACCAAAACCATGAGCTGCTGAGCCTCCCAGGGCCACGAGGTGATCACCTAGACCCAGCAGTTCGGAATGAGCCCAGCTACTTAAGAATATGCCTACACACCCRTAACAGATGATCAGTGAAACTGGGTGTTTGGTGTGCCAGGAGTCTCACTAGGATGACGGGGAATCACTTCTCCATCTCTGCCCCCAGTCTGGCTCAGCAGAAGCCTGAGAGCTTTGCAAATATGCATCACAGACTGTGAGCTCTGGATAAACCAGCATGAAAGTTCTCTGGATCTCTCGAAAWAAACACAGAAATGATAACAAACTTACTTCGGATCTGCTTTTTGATTTCCTTGGCAGGGTCCAACCAATTCTGCAAAGAAAATGTTTCCTTTTTCAATTTGAATTAAAAAACATAATAAACATTTTTTAAAAACAGTGCTATGAGACAGTCCTAGWAAACCCAAATGTCCATCCTTTACTCTTTGGAACAGCAGTAGGCAAAAATAGCCTTTAGTTTTAACCTGTGCCCCTGAGTAGAATCAGGATTTTACTAAGTATCCCAGAAGTGTAAGAGCTGAGTAGCTTAAAATAAAAAAAAAAAAAAGTAATAACAGAAAAAATAATCTGTAGAAACCTTTTTCCAAAGCATCTTCTGGGAAAACGCCAACTGCACCTGCACGAGCTTGTCACGAAGCAGCTCTGACCTAACCCTCGCAGGGCAGAGCCCGCAGAAACGCCTCGCTCTGCTGCCCGTACGTACACGTGGCACGGGATGCACCCGTCCTCACGGGCGGGCACGAGCACGAGCGGGTACCGCAGGGCACCAGCCCTGCCGATGAGGCGCGCGCGGCGCGAGAAGACCCCGTCGGGGAGGTGGGAATTATCCCAGCGAGGGGTTACTGCTCCCCGGCTGCCGCGGGGCGCTGCTGGCCCCGGCACAACCCCCCAGCTCGCTGCCGCTTGCTGCCTCAGCTCCAGGCAAAGCTTGAAGCGACTGAAGCGCCCTGCGCTTTGTGCCCACGGCTTCCTGCCCTCGGATATTGGGAGGCAAAGTCCTCGTGCTCCCGTGCTGTCTTCTAGTGGAGTTAAATCAATATTTAAAATGTGCCACGGGGTCCAGAACAAAATGTTCGCTTCCCCTCGGAAAGTTCCACCTTCTCCAAGGAAAGACAAACAAATGTATCAGAGCAAAAATATTAAAGAAATAGCAAACAAGCAAACCACCCAAGCAAACCACCCTCATCCAAAACAACCAGCTCACAGCTGTCCAAACTCCAAAGCAATGCTAATCAAGAGGCGAAACGAGTTCCAACTGTTTCTGAGTACGAAAGTGCATTATGCACCAACAAATTAAAGATGCATCAGGATTTCTATTTTCAAAAGTGACATGTGATGTGGGCGCAGATATTGTCTAGCTGGAAGATATTTGGCAGAGGGTAGAGGTGAATTCGTGAGCACTCCAACATCAAGAATATGCACATTATTGATCAATAAACACAATGTCAGTCAATTACTCTTTTAGCTGTTCATCTCTTTAGAGGAACTGGTGATCTATAAATGTTCAGCATTTCTAAGCCATCTAAAAATGAATGCATTTTTTTCCCAATAAGGAAAGCCTACCTATTTGGAAATGCACTTACATCTGCCTAACTTTAACCATAATTCAAAATTAGGCATATGTTTAAGTGTTATCTAGAATTGCCATGGACCAAGCATCTGCTGAAGTGATTTTCTATCTCAAGGACAGAATCCTCATATTTAGAAGTCTGGAAGGAGAGGGTCAGAGAATATTAAAAAAAACCCCACACACAAAAGATCAGACTGATTTCTTCTATATCATTTACAATTGAAACAATGGGAAGCCTAGAAAATAGAAACATTCTCACATGACACAAACAGCTAAAAAGGTAGCAATAGGTCCAGCTACCTAAGGGCAGACCTTTGAGGCCATGCCAAGCACAGAATACCTCCAACTGGCAAGCTCTGCTGGGCTATGGCACAGCTTGCTAAGGAGTTCTGGTACTGGATTCTTTTAAAATATTTACCTCAGAACATCAAAATACACACAGCATATTTTAAAATTAACCTTTCGTATTCCTTTTTTTTAATAATAATGTATTTACAATAGTGTATATATGTATTTAATATCGGAACCTTAAATCGTCTTGCAGATAGCTAATGTCTTATTTAATGCTGAGGCTGCAATATAGATAGACAGAACACAATTCACTCTTGCCAGTAACTGGTTCTTAAGAATTGTGCCTTCAGCCAAACCAAATCAACAATAACGTTAAGACAGAATAGGTCAAAACTTCAAGCCATGCTTTATCTTTGTAGTTAGCAGCACTTAGATTGAATCGCCTCCTCCATATCTTTATCTGAACCATAGCATTAAACAAGTCATATTTGAGTATTATGTGTTCAGTAATAAATCTAGGTATGTAAATCTGATTTTCATCTATGGTATTAATGAAATAAATCCTACTAGAAAGAGAACCTGCAACGTGATTAACTTCTTTGATGTCATAAACAGCCAACAGAGCGGGAAGCCACAGAAAWGCAGGGCATGTCCTCAAGAGGCATCAAAAAATAATAACTCTAATTACATGCATGCCAATTGGAAAGAAAAATTTAGATTTCTAGACTGTTTGTGACTATTCAGGGGAAGTGTCTAAGGAGAAATCTGAAGTCCATATGCTGAAAGTCCAACTAAAGTTTGTGCGTTACCTTTTGGTTTTCCGTGTCTCTGTATGTTAGCCCAAAGTAGTCCTTTTCCAGAAGGTTCAGGTGCTCACACACTTTGTCAAACAGCATTTGACCTCTGGAACGTTTCTGGGAAATAAAAAGAAAAAAAAAATCATTTGTGCAAAATGATTGTGATATAACCATTAAAGTAACACTTTTTTTTTTTTTTAATTCCCAAATCAATAACATCAAATTGACTTATTTAAACTGACCTGTCTTTCAAACCCATTGATCTGGAGCTTCATAAAAACCTGCTGAATGGGATAAATCTGTTTTTCATAAAGATTCATGTCCTGTAGCAGAGTTAGAAATAAATCAGTGGATGTCATGTTCCAATTAGAAGATTTCTTCTGCCTTCCAGAAATTGCTACTTCAAATTTATGCCAAGGTTGTGTCTCAGCAAAAATAACGCTCAGAGCTCTCTCTGTATGCAACAGTAGCAACAAACAATAGTACAAATATTCCCAGGAATGTATTATCAAAGCTGTGACTCCGAGGTAATCCGCTGGAGGAAAAGGTGAATGTGGAGATACTCTTTGCTTTAGTAGCACTGTGGACCATATCCAGGATCTTTTTTATTCTGTGTGACATACAGGTAAATACAACACACCATCTTCTGAAGTCAGTGAGAGGAGCACAGTATCTCACTTGAATGCCATTGGGTAATTAAGTGTTCCCCTAACCTTCTTTATTGTTTATCTTTATTGCTAACGAGTATGCAAAGATATTTCAGTGTCAACAGCAAAAGCCCTTACCAGAACCTCCAGGTCAGCCTCGTTCTCAGTATCATATATGGTATTGCAAAAAAATAAAATAAGGAAAAGGAATAAAAGTCCTTATGAGCTTCCTTTGCAAACTTCAATAGGCATTAGCTCTGTTAAAGAATTCARAAGTATTTGTGCCATGTTTCGCCAGGCACCATGTGCCTCTCTGAGCGCATCTCAGCTGAAGGAAAAAGAAAACATTCTCTCCACCTTATTTCAAACACACGCACATGCATACACATATATAAATGCTTCACCTTAAACTTGATGTCAGTGAGACAGATTCTTTAGCTGTTCTGCATGACTTTAAGCAGAATGGAAACACGCTTATTACTTCAAGTRCAACAATGAAGCCTACGACAAGATGACAGAGCACTTCTTTAGAATTTATCTTCATTAAAATAACGAGGGTAAATCCAGGACATTGCAGAGATTATTGTTTTCTGTGTTAYGCAGCGACTATTTGTGGTCGAGTGACCCTGGGAATATTCATTACAGCCTGCCATTCCTTAAAGGTCAGCCATCTGCATCCACGTCTCCYCTACCCCACAGCACCCCTGCCACTRCAGCTGCTCTATCAGGGCCCCTTGGCGGGCATGCAGCACTACTCTTCCTGGGCTTACTCCCTCAACATGGAGAGGAGAAAAACACTCTCCTCTCTGCCAGTTAAGCTGCACCTAGGCCACGTTGCCAGCGCAGCAATGTTGGCTGGAGCGTGCGAATATTTCACAATCCAAAGTGACACMGCTATGCCAACAGAACGGCAGGGCCCAGAGCTGGCCTCAAACTATTTTAGAAGTGGTAAGCAAGCCAATAAAAAATAAAAATAACAAAAAAATTGAGGGTTCCTGTCTAACACCTCGCAAAAACATGATGAAAAATAACACAGTAAGCTGCACTGCATAACCTAATTTATATTTAATTTTGTATTTTTATTGACGATGTGATGGTACATCACAGAAAGGAAATAGCATTTAGAGTTTTATTGACAGCAAAACTGAAAAATGAAGTTGATAAAGTCTAACAAGTGTTYTTCAGCTGAGAGGAAAACATGCCACAGAAGTGTATTGCAAATGCTGTATACTGCCTTAACTTCACTTACTGTGTCTTTTCATATCACTTGAGTAAGCAGCTCTAGGGCCTTATTCTCCTTTTCACTTTCCTCTTCCTATATTAGGAAGCACAGCTATAGCCTCAGTTGCTCTACGACTTCAAACAAATCTTCAGTTAATTCTTCAAGCCACAAACTTGGAAGTATGTAACAGAGGCTGGCAGCTTTACACTTCAAACTCCATGGAGATGAGCAAACAGATAAAAAAGGAAGTTCCACTAGTGCATAAGAGGAACAAAGTCTTAATTTTCAAGCCAAARTAATTACATTTCTGCTGCAAGCAAGCTATGCTGTATTTTGCTGAATTTCTTGCTTTTCTACTTGATAGAAAACTAAGCATTTATCCTGAATAGAGAGAACTGAATACAYGAAATATATGATAAATCTCTATAATATCCCTTTAGGAAACAACCTGTCTGCATCATTTACATGCATTTGAATTGCCACACTTCAATGCCCTGTCTTAAGAGTCACACAAGGTCAAACCAGGCGCTGTTTCATCTTGCTGATCCAAGCAGTTGCACAGATGTCAGCTTTGAGAAAGAGTAGCCAGCAGCTGCGAGCTACGAGGTTTCAGTAGGGAACTGTAGGTAGCAGTTGGGGCTGTGCTGCACCAGAAAGGAAAGAAATCCCCTCAGGATTATTGCTGTATCTGTGCACATACAGCATCACTGCATACAGTAACAGCGCAGACAGCCATGCAATGTCAGCATATATATTCTCCTTTTAAAATAACCTAGGCAAAAACAGAGTGAGGAGGCACTAGTGCACCAGCCCATAGGCTGACAGAACAGGAATTAAGGGCTTTAGTTAGGTAAAAACAATGAAAGCAAATGAACAGACCTTCCATGATCCTACTAATTGCTTTTATTTCACCATATGCCTAAATAAGCAAGAGAGATAAGGTATGGGTATCATTCCTTTACCAAGCAGTCAGAGAGCAAACAGGGAGAAATGAAAGTCCAGTTACTACATCCTTAAGTGCATCCTAAACCTCTGCTTTCCACCATTTTGGAGTGACAGTTCTAAGGGAAGGAAAAATTGATAGTCTGTCTGTTGGTATGAATGGCAGCTTAATTCAGGAAAAAAAAAATCAAGCCATTCTCAGCAACCCAAAATGAGTTCTAAAGTGTCTTGCTAGTGTCTTGAATGGACTGAAAAACATATTTTTTTAAGTTCATGCTATACGGTATTAATCACCTAAATGGAGAATCATTCTGTAAGGTAAATATGGCAAAAATCTGCTCCCTGAAATTATATAAACCCCACGATTCTCATTCCTAGTGGGAATTGGAAAAAAMCAGCTTCCTGGTCAAGCTCCCAGTGAAAAGAGCCAACAGCAGCAAACTTGGCAAGTTCACACCCGCCAGCAATTCCCACATGAGACGGAGAGGAGAAACTGTGTCTTTCTCCGCCAGCTTCTCTTCTGTTTTTGGCCCTGAGCCTCTTCCTCCTCGGGAGGCAGAAGGCTACAAAAGGCTCTCCCGCTCCCCTAATTGGCTTCCCCAGAATCAGTCCACGTTCAGAGTCCTCCAAGGCAGCTTCTCACACGGCCTCTGCTCTGCCTCTGCCTACTGCAGCTCCCAATCCTCAGCAACCCAGCCCCGCTGACCTTATCTGACATCCCCCTTTCCAGTCTTCCTTCCATCTCCTGATGCRTGGTCTGCTTCTGGGCCTGCACTCTGCCCAGTGCGCCCCCGCACCATTCCCATATTCCATCCTCTCCCTTGTTCACATCTAGGCCATTAATGACTGTGTCTCTGCAGCACTGAAAATRAGGAGTGACAGAGCTAACACTACTAAACACACTGGATGATGAAAAATTACTTATTTCAGCTAACGGCCTTAGGACTTGGATGATGGAACAAACGTGTATTTCCCTCGGACTTGTCTGCGACGTCTCAAGCTCAGGGATCTTCTTYGGGCGCTGTCCCTCCAGCACGCTGCTCTCCCGCACGCTGTAACGCAACCACCGGACCAAGACAACTCGACATGGCAAATGAGGAGCTCGACAATGAAGCTCTTCATCTTAGCACTGCGTGTGTAACAAGATTACTGCAAAGTCAATTATTCTCACTGGTGAACTTCTGGATACAATGCCTAGTATTTCTTTGTGCAGAAAAATAATGAGAAAGTTTTTCTTCATTATGGTTAAACCCATAAGCCGTAATGTACTTAAGATGAATGGATGTTATTAAAAAAAAAGAAAAAAGCTTTAGTTAATAGATACACAAGCATTTCAGCCACAAAGTAAGTACTGTGCGTGCATATAATCACAGAGTTACAGACTATCTGAGGGCAGCCCCGTTGCTCAAGCAAAGTCATCTAAGACAGTTTGCTCAGATCTGTGTCCAATTGRGTTTTGAATCTCTCCAAGGACGGAAGCTCTATAACCTCTCTGGGCAACAGGTTCAAGCACCCTAAGAAGTCTTTTCTAMTGTTGAAGTGGAATTTCCYGTGTTTCAGCTTGTGCCCTCTGCCTCTCGTCCCATTGCTAGCACTTAGGAAGAGTCTGGCTCCATACTCTTTACAGCACCTCCCAATCATATATTTACACACACTGATAGATYTCCTCTGAGCCTTCTCTCCTCCAGGCTAAAGGGTCCTAGCTCTCCTCGTCTCTCCTCATTTGTTAGATGCACAAACAAACTCCTTTAATCATCTTTGTGGCCCTTTGCTGGACTCACTCCAAGTAGGTCCATGTCTTGGACACAGCACTCCACCTGTGGCCTACAAACACACACTGCTGACTCAAGGTCAACTTGTTGTTCATAAGGACCCCAAATAATACACTGTACCATGTCTGTCAAGCTGTCAAAGCCATCTGCTATGGTGATAAGCCCTTAAAAAAGCTACTTGGAAAATCGATAACAAAACAGTTTTCTTGTCTTGCAAGTGCTATTAAGACCACAGGAACCATCTTTGCTAGGTAGTATCACCATTCGGGGTTGGGCCAGTGCAGGAGTCAGTCACAGCATAGGGTATTTCAGTATCTGCCATTGCCTCCTGCCCCAAGGAGAAGGTCCTCATGTATGGAGATACCCAAAAGGAACAGCAGCTGCTTGTGGGGATTTTACATCAGTAGCAAGCTCCCCTGCATGAAGGGGGCAACATTTTGCTGATGCTTTTTGATGTCCTCTCTCCCAAAGCAAAGCACTTGCATGACAACCACCTCCTAGTGAACTGGCCATCTCTTCCGGCTTTAGTCCAGCCGGGAGGTATCTACGCTGGAGGATATTTCACACTGCTCTGTTCCAGGCAGAATGCAGGTCTACACATACAAATTACTCACCAGAGGAGCTGCGTGGTACCACTAATGGTTCCTTACTGAGGCTGAGGAACTGCCACCCTTGGAGCTGACCCGACCTAGGTGTCAACTATCTCAGTGTACACACGAGTGGGTGGACCAGCYGCCCTCCCCAAGCTCCCTCTGCCGACACGGCTCTGACTCTGTGATCTCTGCACGTCTCTCTGCGGGCACTGCAGGGTTAATGGTCTTCCCCTCGGTACCTCTGACTGAAGTGCTGAGTGCTCATCTACTCCCCTGCTCTATTTTTACTCACTGGCAGATCACCCTCCTCTCCCTGATAGGGAAAAAGCATGAGTGCTTGAAGAGCAGAAAACAGCCCTCAGCTTCCTAGAAATTAAAGCCACTGCAACCTCCAAAGTGACGCATTTCAGAGCGGTGCTATTTCTGCATACAGTGCTGCAGTCTCACGTGAATACAAAATGCTGAGCAAGGGCTGGGGGAGGAAGCCGTCTGCAGCGAGCAGGTACACGCTGCTATTTGAAAGCAATTTTAATAGATCACATTCGGGGGGTTTAACAGGCAAGGGAAAMCCCAAAGCTAGAAAGAGTGCCCCACAGCCAAGCAGCTCTAAAAGGATTCATTTCTGCCACCAAAAGCCATCATCTCCACTGTATAGTGACTACAAGGTCAGGGCACTCGAATGAACTGAAAGTTACCCTCCCTTTCCGATCAGCCAAGGAGTGCAGAAAGAGACACAGCCGCCACAGGCTTGGATTTTAAATGGGGATTGTCTGTGTATTTCTTTCTGCACGAATACATATGCAAACACAACACAGCTACTTTCTTTGGAAAAGCTGTCAAGCTGCCAGTGCGCAAAGCAACACTAGCACTAGCCTGGCATGAAATTCAGCACAATTACTGTAATAACTCCAGTGGGCACGATCGCTGGAACACGGACAAACAGATTAGTTTCATGAAATCCCGGCAGAAATAATTGGACTTTAAATGATGTTGAGGTTAGCTGGTTCACATTCCTAATTAGCATTTGCACTTTCCAATGGATCTTAACAATATACTGTATAAATGTGTGTGCTTGCGCTAGTCTTGCATGCCGTAATGTGTTTTGGCATGTGATTGAAAACCTCTTCTTTTCCCTCATTCTTTTCCATGGGGAAATATTAGCTATCTTTTTCATTTATAATGTGTACCATGAAAAAGATTCCAACTGTGTCCAAACCACTGCATGAACTTCATTTTATTCTTCCACTTTGGAGTTATCCTGCATTTTGCAAGTAWATGGCATTGTACAAGTTATTTCCGTAGCTATTTCAGTTTTACATTGCCTACATGGTGGCCTCTTCTGTTCGAACAGAAAGGAAATCACACATAAAAATTAAAACGTATATGGCAGCAAAAAAGTAACATGCACAAGGTGGAAGTTTCAGCTTTCCCATGTTGCAGCTTCTGCAATTATTCTTGTAACACGAACAAGTGTAAATGATTAGCTGGTTGTCAGAAACACTTCATATTTGCTGCAGTGATCACTCTATTCCCCCAGCTGAGACATGTACAGTCTCTGAACTGCTGAATACCAGTCTCCTGCTAACACATCCATTCTCTTTCTTTCCTTAGGAACTACACWTCTTGCACATTCTTTTGCCCAATCTTGGAAAAACAATAATTTTCCTTGTAGTTGTTACTTACAAGTTAAAGTTGTCAAGTGCATGGAAGTTGCCAAGAGAACTTTTTCTATTGAAACTCTTACCTCTGTAGGGGGTATCTCAATGACACACAGATTTCATAATTTAAAACTACACTAACAAGCTTCTTCTTTCACAGAATAATCACATGYACACATATGTGTACATATGCAAACATATGCAAACACGTGAACAAGTAAATGTTCAGTGTATTTCCAAACGCAGAGGAGCAGGGATCAATTCTGTGTCACAGTTGTTCTCCAATAATTTAAAAAAATATAAAAAAAAGTAATTTCAAAGAAGTTTGTTTTCACTTCTACATATTTGTATTTTGAATCTTCAGAGGATGTCCTCTCCCACCACTAACTTTCCTCCATAGTTTCTCTACCTCAGAAAGAGAGAAAGGTGGCACAGCAGAAAAGCACCCCCACWTTTTTTCAAATCTATCTCCGAAGCCAGCCTTCTCAGAGAAAGAAGAATAGGATGGAGAATCTTTCCTGGAGCACTAATTGCAGAAAATCAGCAAATTCTCCTCAGGTTTAATAGGTCCATTTTACAGACAGTAGGTATAACTTGCAAAATGAGGCCTGGCATTATTAAAAGGAATTCAACATTTAACTGATCCAATTTAAGTCCCTAAGTCCCTTGCTGTCTCTGCTGAGAACTATGTTAAAAGTTTAAAAACCCAAAATTCAGTTCTTGCTGAAATTTCAGTAACTTGAGATTGATATTCCACTCATTATACGGAAGGAGTGTTCCACTCATTATATAGATACAGAGTAAGAATAGTCCACATTTTATGAGCACTCACATCTGCCAGCAAAAATCAAACTGAACAAAAACTCTGCTGTGTTACTTGGACAATGATGTACAATAAAGACACCAGTAAAATTCACAAAAGGACCATATGAAACAGAAGGCAAATGCAAACAACAGATACCCCACCACCACCTCCCTACTACCACCCTCTGCACAGGCAAACAGATAAAAGCTTAAAGATCAAATGCAAATAATTCACTTTAACTTTTTACTTCAACTTCTTTTTAACGTTTTCAAAAGACAACAACAACAACAAAAAAAGGGTTTGGCAGATGCAGACTGTGATAAATGAACTTTTACGAGGACACGTGTGTCTCTTGGACGGCCACAACACTCGCAGTTCAGTTTGCAAGCAGTTAGACTGCATGTGTAGAAGATACTTAGCAAGATGTTTCTGCCAGCAGAAAGAGGCAAAGAAAATAAAGGCAATGAAAATACAAAGTTTGGAGCAAACCACATTCATTTATGGTTCTCAAAAGCACATACTGATTAATCTTCCAGGCATTTAACTATAGCCACTAACTAAGCTTCATTGGTAGACTCCATTTGGAAAAGTCCCAGGTCACAATTCCAAGTACAATCTACTGAATAAACAATTTAGCTAGTAGGAGTAATACTAAAAACAAGGCAATATTAAAAACCAGTAATACTAAAACCTAGGCAATTCAAAAGGATTTAGTTGAATGATAGCTGTGTTAAAAAGACATTTTTATAATGCAGAAATATTTGATATAAAGAAGTGCTTTCCCTAAAAGCAAATATAATCTCTGCAAAATGTTGTTTCTTTAACATGCCTATATATAGACTGGTAAGAACTAACTTATTCAAACWGTTTGAAATAAAAACTGCAATATAATTAGGTTTATCTCCGTTTACTAATTAAGAACACTATTCTGCATTGCTCTTGCTGTGCACATATGAATGCCACATAAAAAAATGTAGTAGATCAGAAAGTGTTTTCATAGACGCTGAAGACTGATCTCTTTTTTTCCCCATCATAGTGATCCTATAATTTGTCAGCTCATTGCTATCTGTTGCATGCAGCACCTTGAAATACATTGCCGTTCCTGAAAATATTCAGTTTTGACATCTACATCTAAGGTAATAATTCAAACCTTCAGAGGACTGCATAGCACTGTGTACACTATATTTACACATCTGCACCAAGTGCCAATGACATTGTGTAACACGACACAGTTTCTATCAGAGGCAACCTTCTTTAATACTGTTTGAGCTCACAATCCTAAAGAGCCAGCACTAATCCAAAAACAACTCTGGGGCCCATTAAATCCCAGTAAGAAGATTGGTGACCTCATCTCGATTCTGGAATTGGACCAAATTAGGGTCTTTGCCTTCGAGGGCAGCAGCAGAGATCACACTAACCCCAGCAGCAGATGAGCTTGGAGCAGACTGACATGCGTGCATGTCTATGAACAAAACTTGCACTTGGGAAACTTGTACATGGGAATGCAAGGCAGCAAAAAAAAAATATTCTTGGGCACATTTATACACCTGGAAACGTAACAGCAATGGTTGCACGTGCACAACCTGTCAGATACAATGACTATCAAACGCCTGGAATCCTAAATGTAATGTAGTTCATACTGTCAAAATTCAAATCTGAGAACAGCTCACAAGTTGCTCTCCAACAAAGCAGACTATTTCTCCAAGCTCAGTTTGGTTCTCAGTACTTCTGTTAGCCTCACATATTTGCTAAATATTGACATAAAAACAGTAAATCATATCGCAGGCTATAGGGAGTACTACTCTTGCTCAGTATTCTTGAGAATACAGACATGTTTTTTTGACTATACACGTAACTGATGTATTTTCTTAATGCTTTCTGACTGCAGTACGTGCTCCTGTAAGAAAGTCAGCAGTGACTCAAGCTGGTCTGTAGGGAGTCAGTGCAGCCGTTGAAGCTTTCAAATGGGAGCTATAAATATAAATACATTCCTTATTCTACCTATTCTCGGATGAGCCCAACAAACATTCATCTCTCCTGTGCAACTGCTCCTAATGCACAAGTGGATCCACCAATGCAGAAAAGGCAACCAACCACTGCTTGAACCAGATTGCTACTGGCATATATCAGCGAAAAATGAACCATAAACACTTTATTTATTTTCCACTGGAAAAAAATAGCTCTACTAGCAACATAGTCCGATTTACAGCCTAATCTTGCCATATGAATTTAAAAGCCACAGAGCTCTCCCTGACCTACATTGCCAGGCTAGAGAAAAAAAAAAAAATTACCCAGAAAACACCGTTCAGTGCAGAGCCACTCTTGAAATAGGAGAGGCAGCACGATGATGAGGCTTTTAAGGCTGCAGCACCTCAGACAGAATCACACCATCAATGCTGGGGTTGTCAAGAAAAATAACTTAGCCCATTTTCTGTGGTTGCAAGCTACATCCCAGCTTCATCCACTTCAGATCAAAACCACTTCTGCTTGAACAAGATAAATCCTGAGCGACATGCTTCACCCYCTATCAAAGCTTTGCTTTGCAAGCAGGTATTTCCTCAGCATCCAGCCCAGTATTTTGTTCGCTGTATCAACAGACTGAAACATAAAAGTAGCCGAGTGAATGCTGCATTGGGCTTAAGTGGAAAAATTACCCAGAGAAGATCCTAGGCTTTCATATATATGATAGGCAGCATTTTCAGAGGGTGCTAAAAAGGGTTTATTTATTTACTGGCTTGGAAACTGCAGCTATGAGTGTTAACATGGGACAATACCTATAAAATAGAACCGACGGGCAAGAGAGTTGGAGATGAAAGGAATACACTATCTGAGGCTATTTTGGTTGTACTCAAAGGTGGGGTAGAAAATCATGGTTTTCCCCCCCTTGCAAAAAGCTTAATCAGCAACCGGCCCGCGTTATCAGGGTTTGAGTGTGCATGACAAAAAAACCACCGGCCAGATGGAAAACATGCTCCTGACGCCTGGCTCGTTTCCGAGTTGTTCGCTGCGCGGAGGCCAACTGGAGGCAACATTTCACTAGGAAGTTTTCAGCTAATCATTTATTCTCTAGAAAACGTAGTTTCAGAGCAGCTAAACCTGTTAGGTGAATGTAGGTCAAGCTCTCTCTCACCGGTTCTTGGAATTATGAAAAATGGCTAAAGCTTCCAAGGAATGAACATGAATAGCTTTTGTCACCTAAATCCATCATCTCCATCAGCCATTTTCAGACACTATTAATGAAAGGCAAGGCACCAGAGGACAAGAAGCAGAAAATGGATGTAGAGAGCATTTGACTTTTTTGTTGCTGTTATTTTAAGTTTTTGGCATTTACTCTGGTTGTAACCATGTCCTCCCCTCTGCCTAAGGGCAGAAGTCAGAGCCCAGCCTGCTACTTAGTTTGACATCTGATGGAGTGACTTGATTCTTAACTCTACTCTGCCTATATAAAATATTTACACATTAAATGCAGAAAATACAAAATACCATACCTTTCTTTCAGGTGAGGTTTCTGATTATGCTAAATATAATATTTTACATACAAATATATATTATCCACTAATTATAATAAATCTTCCCTTGAATACCACACAGCCCACATGTTCTCCAGCTGTGACCCACTCCTCCAAAAGAAATTGGACCTTCTGTTTCTATCTGTAAGGGTCTAGGGCTCCATCTCCAGCCCTAGAAGTGCCAGCATCATCCACCTTGTCATACTTCCAAAACAGTTCAAACTGAAGAGTTTCCTTATTTTAGATTTTGCTATCATGAAAAACCCTTTAAAAAAAAAAAAAAAAAAAAAAAGAAGGAGCACAAGCATTTTTTATTTTTGTTTCAGTTATCAAACAGAAACATAAAACCTCTTCTGTTCAGCCTCACAGTTCATTATCATGAGCTGGTCAAGATAGGTATTGATTTAGAGTGTTATGCTTCCTGAATTGACAAGTATTTTAACTCAAAGCAAGCTGCAAGGAGTATTTCAAAACAGCCAGCCAGAAGAGTTGTATATTAACTCTGTTCTTTTGGAACATATTCAAGCAATACTCAGACTCCTACTGACGTGTGTCAGGTAAAATAGATCTTAACTGAATCCCCTGGCTAATCTAAGTCAGCTCTAATTAGTGGGTTTGAGGAAAGAAACCATTCTGGRTGATGACGACGGCGCATCTCAATCCACTCGCATTTACTGACGCATGTTGGGGAAGAGACAAAAAATTTACACAAAGCTCTTTGTATTAACTTAACTGAACTGCAAGCAAAGGGCAGGTCAAAAGGAAAAGCCTTGGTAGAAAAACATCCCTCTTGTTTCCAGTAATAAGTTTCATATGCAGTACCATTTGCAAGAGGCTGCTTGGAATTCGTCAAACAATTAAAACGTGCAGGGGGTAACTGAAACGCTATCCTTTAGAAAGCAGAAGGCATCTTATTACAGCGGTTTCCTTCTTGACCCTAAGGAATACCTCAGAACGGATGAAAAATTCCGTGTTATTTAAGCGTCCAGGCAAATGTAGAGTGCACATCCACGGCTCCCAGCAAAGGCCACCCCACGGGAAGAGGGGGCATCAGGGCCAGCCGCTCCCCCACAGAGGATTTTTTCCTCCAGCAAGTAGCATTATGAGCTGGATTTGGAAAACCAGGAAAAGAAATACATGTAACACATTTCTGGCTATAGCGGCAGAGCAAAAATAAGCTCGCCTGCTTTCTATTCCTTTCTATTCCTAAGCCTGTCCCACGACAGTCTTTAATAGCTAACACTTTACGGAAGCATCCACATACTCGCTTTTCTGCAGGAAAAAGATGGACTTATACAAAACCAAGTACTCCATGATAAATGAGGCTCCATATACTTGATGCAATTGTGTCTCCAGAAAGGAATTTCAGCATTTCTGCAWGGCAGAAAGTAACCTCTCTATTCCGGTCTATTCTATCCACTTTACAAATGCCACTAACAAACGCATGGACACAAAACATCACAGTTCCATTTCAATTTCACTGTGATAATCTGAAGCCACCTGAGGACGTGGAGAAACCCACTGTTAAGAAAACAGTCTTCCAGCTGCCTATTTCAAAAGCAGAAGCTTGACTGAGAAAATGAGATTAAAAAGAAAAACAAAACAAAATTTAAACAATTCCCTCCTGCTTCAACTGCCCTCCATCCACCAAAAAGAAGGGACGCTGCTAATGCTTTCTGAGACACCAGATTTCTAAATGTTGTGCAGAGCAGCTGAATTATATAGTAACTCAATCTGTTTGATTTAGGGCTGTAGAGATAACACAAAAAGGTTCCCATGGAAACATTTGTTTTCATTTACTGCTGTCCTGCGCGATAAGAAAGTCTGAGGGACGGGAAGGAAGAAAAAGTATAAATTACCAATGGACTTGGATAGCTGAGCCTTTGAAAATTAAATCTAATTATTTTACCATTTATCTAGGCAGAGTATCTGCGGTTTCCTGATCTCACTCCGTGATTAATAACATGTATATGCTTCGAGCACAAACTCTAAAGGCATATTCCAAYCTGCTTCAGGAAGGCACTTCAACTTAGGCAACATGCATGGCAGAGGATGACATCTGGATACACTTGAAGCTTTTAATTAAAATGCAGTGGTCTAGATTAAAACAAAAATGGGGCAGAGAGGGAAGGGGAGGGAAAATAAATCCTAGAAATAGCATGAAACTGTACTACAGCTCTTGAAATCACCAACTTAAAGTGCAAGGAACTCAGAAATAAACAATTTCTGCTTATTTACTCCTATCTTAGGAAAACCTGATTGCTGATGCCATACTGTTGTCCTTTTCTTTCTTTCCTTTTTTTTTTTTTTTAGGGTTATGTGAAATCAATCTGGTTTTTTTAAATGTCAAATGCAAAGTATAGGTCTAGCTTGCTTAATGCAGAAGTTTATCTAGCAATCTGCAGGTCCCTCTTTGCCAGAGCAATTTTGACCTTCACTGGTGACTTGGCTGCCTCCAGGAAAGAAACATTTCTGACTGTGGTGCTTGTGCAGAGACCCCCAAGAGTTCTCTCTGACAGCAGAACTGCTTCCAGCAGGGGCAGAAATGCAGAGGAAAATCACTGCTCAGCATCAATCTGAGCAGGCCGTGTGGAAGTCTATGATTTGTAATCAGCATTAGAGAGCTCAAATTTCTTAATGACCTGGAAGAAACTGATAGCAATTCTAAGGTTGTTCTTCTTTGGTGCGTTATGTGTGACAACGCTGGCGTCTCACAAAGGTTCCTGCTCTGCCAGCTGCTGTCCTGAGACAGGTCAAGCACCATTAGGTAGATGTCTCTTCTCTAAAAGGAGAGGTTCCTCACAAATAAACCTTTTGCTGCCATCAATAGAGTCATGGTCAACCACTGTGATGGAGATATGGATGGTAACACTTCTGTTTTATGTTCCAGCAGGAGAATAAATGAAAGGCTGTGGTACCTTTTCAAAGTGTTTTTGGACTGTAAAGYCTTACTGCACAAAGTCTTACTTTCTGGGCTGGAATACATACAGGATACAGGCAATAATACTGTGGGGTCTCAGGAGAAAATTTTTAACATGCTATTTGGTTAAGATCCTTTCCTTGAAAGGATATCCGATTAAATAAACCTCTGTTAACCTCAGTTTCAAAGGTACCACCACCGCATTTTGCTCTGCAAGTCTATCTGATACAGTATGGAAAAGCTTCTCCTGTCACAGATATATGAAGTATGGGACACAAGACAGACAGGAAGAAAGAGCAAAAGGAGGTGAAGGCTCTTCAGCACTAAATGTGGCATGAGAAAGGGGGGGCCTTATGAAATGAAGCACAGCAAGGGGATAATGCATTAACAAAATCCATCTAAGATGCATCTGAATCTGTGAGTATGTGCAATTTCAGCTCTCAGGTCATTAACTGGATGAACACATAATTGATAAGCTGTACATTGTGCTCTACTTGAGAGCAATATGCTCCTTTATATAGCATTAATATTTAACATATATAAAAGCATTTGTAATTTGCAAAGCACTGTATAGAGCTCCTGATCCTGGTCCCTCTAGATTGCACTGCTTTTTAGCCTTCTGCRGGGGAAGGCATGACATACAGAGCTGGAAGGCTGGAGTTGACAATATGAAATTATCATATCCTTGTGCACAGCTAATGTTCCCATTAAAAGACGCAGCTAAGCTGGTAAAACACAAATAACTGAAATACTTGATTTACCTTTGTTTGCCTTCCCCTTTTTAAGGGACTAATTTGGGGGAATTTATTGAGCTCCATAGAGTGTTGGGATTTTGATAAATAAATGTTATTTTTTCRGTATAAAGGAATATAGTAAGATCACTTGTTTGAGATCCTTAAAATACTGATAGCATTTTTTGAAATGTCATRAACTATTTCTCATATTGTAGGCACAGAGTTTCTTCAAAGCAGCTRCAGAACATTATTACTATCCAGAATTATTGTAAAGAACATCACCTTCAACCTCCTACATGATTTCCCAAGAGGTCTCCCAAGAAAAGAGCCCCAGTCTTCACAGCCTACTAATTCTCTTTTTATACACTTCTCTCCCAGGAGAAGAAACACAGTGGAAGACACATCATTTCTCTTGGCTGGACACAACATCCTCTTGCTGTAGCTGAATATTATGCACAAGGAAAGCGAATTTCTATGGGCATCTCCTGAGTATTCCCATGGGCCAAAGAGCAGGCTGTGTGTGCAGTTGTATCCTCAATATGCACACTATGCTGACAATACCACCTAGGAAGGATGCAAGGTCTGAACTGTCCATTTAAGGTGTGCAAATTAAATGAATGCATCATTTCTAGCTGCATTTGCTGCATGAATTATTTTTGCCTTTTCACTACTGGCTTCTGTTTCCACATACCCAAGATCTTCTCATCATCATAATCTTACAGTGTTGTCATTCCAAGATCATTCCTTTTGGGAGCACTATTCTCAACAGTATTAAATTCTGCCAAGGATGTCTGATCTTTGTATGGGCAAGAAAAGTGATTACTGATGGCAGTCAATATAATTTCATGAAATTTCTGCATAATAAGTAGAAAAAACCCCTATACATAAATTTATACTGGATATCTTATTGAAGACCTATTGAGAACTTCTAAAGCAGAAAAGTTGACAAGCAATATAACCTGATGGTTTCTATGTTTGCATTTTGACACTTCAACAGAGTACAAGCTTAAGAAAGTTGGAAAATTCCTAAAAGGAAAGTATCAGTCATAGTCTTGTTGTTGTTTTGGTGGGTTTTTTTTTTTTGCCTTTTTTTTGCCACAAATGGCAAGTCTGACATAATAAATCTCCCTTCCTGCTCCAGCTTATGTCCTCATACAATTCAGCTTGGTGGAACTCATTTGATAAAAATTTCTTGACTGTATTCCAGGCAGTGACTTGCATTTTTCCATCCAAGCGGCTAAAGCTTGAAGAGTCAAGCTAAAGTTTGACCGTGTCCATCAGGGCCGGGATAACCATTTTCCCAGTTTAATGGTTTGTACACTATCCTTGACAGACAAAACTGTGACTGAAKGTCAAGAAAGTGACCGTTTAATAGCAAGGTATATGACCAGATAGCTATTGCTGGTCTGAAGGAAACAATACGACACTCAGCAAAACTGTAGCGAAACCCAAAGATACTCGATAGCATGACAGCTAGGCTGCTATAAGAATAACCACAGCTCTTGCTTATGGTTGATACTGAGCACTACACAACTTGGTCTTAATCATAAAGGTACGCTTAAATAAAAATTTTATTTTTTTCTGTATCTGACASTCTTCAAAGAGCTTTAAATAACTTGGGCATGTAAAGGCTAAGTGAAATCCGAGTAAGGACCATCTTCCACCCCCAGTCAGGAAATTTTTATCCTCAGAGATGAGGTGCTCAGTTTTGCCTTCGTCAGTCTTTGCTTTTTCCAGCATCTTCCTCTTTCACTCCTTCCTCCAGCACCTTTCCCCAAGCTGAACTCTCTTTCCTCATATTTCTACAGATTCCTCACTTGGAATAGGTCTATGGAATAGGTCATGTATTCACCTTTCTATCCTTCGGCTCTACAGGCCAAGCCCTTCAGCACGCACCCTACCCTTGCTGCTACCTGCTGCTCTGGCTGGAGCTCAGGGTTGTCCTGTGTTCATGGCTCACTGAGGAGGAGCAGTCTCAGGGCAGACTGTGCATCTGCCCACAGTGACATCTCAGAGACGTGGCTGGAATGGCCAGATGGAGAAATGGGCCCACTGCAAGACGCTAAATTTGCTCACACTCAGCTTCCCAACAGCCTCATCTGCTCTGGAGTTCAAGCACAGCGTATCGCCTCAGCAGCGGTGAGCAGTCAGGGACCTGTTCTCATGGGACCATGCAGCAAAGACCGTCCTTCCAAAAGCAATTGCCTGGGAGAGTTCTGAGATGGAAGGCAAATTGCTTGAAAGAAAACTGCCAGCAACTTTCTGCCAGTAACATTTAGACACAGTTATGATTCATAGGTGTAGGGGAGAAGCACATTAAGCTCTCCACTCTTACTGCTATTTACTTTTGACATCTTCCCCTGTATCTACTGGCATCTCTTACACCCCTGCTAATCTTGTGCTGGTCAAAATTACTGTTTAGACAATGACTCAGTATGAGTCCCTACACAGTACCAAGCAAATGGGGATGCCCTAGGGGAACAAAATCCTGCTTTATTTTATGGGTTTCACTGTCCATAGCAATTTTCTGCATTCTCTTGTGGTGTGTGCTGACATCAAATTAACCAGAAGTTGTTCCAGAATGTGCTCAGATATTCCTCTCTGGAGTTAAAATCTGTACAGCACTTTCAGTCTCCAGACAAAACAACTGAAGCATCTCCTTTGTATTGCAATCTATGAAACGTTGCAATGTGTGAAACACCAGCCCATTTGCCTATATACAGCATTAGGAATCCAGTATTCATCTCCTATTTTTTTGAAGTCCTAGAGTATATAGCATATTCACTACAAGTGTAGTACTTTCCACCAATCCAGATGACACACTAAAAATAAGAAATAAAAAAAGAGCAATTTACCTCAACTTCACAGGCATATTCAGATCCATCCAGGAGTGTCACCTTGCACTGCATATTTTTAGGTTTCTTCACGATCTTCAGAGGAGACTTGGAAAGCTTGCTAGATGATGACTTTTGAGAGAGCTTGTCGTCCTCTAACTGCTGGTATTCCAGCTGTCTTGCACTGGCCGCAGCTAGCTCCTGCTCTTTGTCTGTGGCCTACAAAGAGAAAGATGAGGGTTGAAGTGAGCTCAACCATGCTGCAATGCATGGCATAGCAAGCATGTGAGCGAGGCTGGTGTGGGACTTGAGTGACGTGCATCCATGATGCAGGACAGATATACTTTTACCTATTGAAAAGACTTTGTTTTACCTTCATCCACCTCCCACCACTCCCTTCTCTCTCCAAAAGGTCCACAGTACCCAAGCAGGGAGGATATGCATGAAAATACTGTAAACTGCCACTCCTTCCATAGCAACACTATTCCTCTCTAACTTCTTTCACCTGATCCCATGAGGTTTTAGTAATGCTGGACAAGGAGTAGGCACTGTAACCTACAGAAATCCTCAGAGATTGCTAACATTACTTTTAAGTTCTTTACCTATTAAACAGGGAAAGACCAGCAGGTTTGCACACATTTTGTTACCAGGAAGATGAAAAATCCTCCAAATAAGGGAGCTGATCAGCTTGTAACATTGTGAGTCTGCAGGCATGGGTGCAGATGTGCCTAGGAGAGTGAAAGGTTCCCCAAATGCCTGAGMGAGAGGTTAAGCAAACAGGATGCACCTAAGGGGCCAAACAGCTTCAACATGCAGCCATCTGGCTAATGGATGACAAATGAGAGGCTGAATTTTAGTCTCCACAGATGCCTGATAAGTTTTTCAAGCTGGTGAGAAGTAGGTGCTGTTTGAAAGACAAACACACTGCAGGGGAAAAGGGACAGAAAGAACAATCCTAGTTACTTGTGCTTGGGTTTATCAGAGGGTCAGACCATTTGAAGAGCAGCTGTGATGCAGCAGACTTGGTGCTCCTTTCCATGCGAAGAGATGAAAGCCAGAGCAGCTCTATGAAGGTCCACCCTTCCTAGCAACAGCACTATGCTGCAATCCCTACCTTTCTAATCAGCTGGGCCCCTACACACTCCAAACAAAACCTCTGCAAGAGTACACGAATATAGGCTAAAACTTTTTAAAAGATCTTGTATTTATCCCGTCACTGTGAAAAAAATAACTGCTTTGTCTCTGGATGATTTCAAAATGCAAAAGCAGTGAGCATCACTGGAAATTTATTACAAATTAATCTTCCAAGCCTGCTTCCATTCATTGTAATAAGCCGACATGAGAATGGAGCAAATCTGCCCAAAAGCCTTAATCGGCTTTGAGATCAACACAACCTTGCATCATATAACTACCAACAACAGCATACCGCAATATCACAGGGTGCTTTCCCTGAGAAATTTCATACAAGCAAACCTATAAGCTTCCCTTCTGTATTTGGGTGAATGAGGTAAAYGTAAATACAGTAAAGGCAGCAGCATTAACCGACAACACCAGCTCACGCTTGAGTTTCAACTCTTTGATCCTCCACGTTGCCAAGATACCGTCTTGAAGTCTTCTGAGGAAGAAGAGGTTCATGCAGAAAAGAGGTTTWTATGTAGAATATATAAATATGGCTGCCCCCAATATTTGCTTTAGAAAATGGAGGACTGTGCTTATTCACTCTACGGACAGCAGGAGCAATGCACACACCACCGTAAATGCCCAAGGGTCTGTGGCTGCAAACTGAGGGTTTATCACGGAGCCCCCCAGATCTGTGCAGAAGAGCATTGGCAGGCTGGGATCAGGTTGGTCGCAATTCTGTCCCCACCCTCGGCCAATTTTGCCACATCATTWGCATCTGATGCGTTCGGGGCTGAAGAAGCAAAGCTCCTGCCAACTCTTCCCTGGTCATGCAGAGGTCCTGCTCCTCACAGCACACAAGACAACTGCGGTGGTGCAAGGCAAGACCCTATACATCCTGCTTTCCTATGAGAGAGATGGCAGCAAAAGTCACCTGTGCTTCCTCTGGGGGAGGAGGTGATGACAGGGAGACCCAGAATGCAGAAGCTGCTTTCAAAATCCACCTCATGCTCTTAACCGTGGATGTGSCTCCCCAGAGCCACAACCCTGGCTGTCACAACCTTCTCTGCGCACCACCAAGCTCCAGCACTTGAGGACTTTCCCTTCCCTGTATCYGGTGCCAGGGTCCTCAAGCACCTGAAGGCTGTTGGAGGATGGGGCACAGGACCCCTGTTTATTGTGAATTACTGTTCACTGGTGCTGTGATAAAGGCAGAGAGTTCTCCTAGGCTCAGGATAAGCCTGGAGGCCAGGTACAATAACCAGAGCTAGTTGAAAAACAGGCTGRCCTACTAAGAAAACTGAGAAAAATAATCTTTAAGATGGAAAAGTCTTCAYCCTATGGCCTCTCTGAACAGCTACCCTGGACTAACGGGCTGAGGGACTCTCCTGACTAATGAGGTTTTAAAGTTTTGTTAAGGAAATCTACTATGGAAGGGATGCATGCACACGTGTAGGTGAAAAAGTCATTCCAGGGCTAGAAGAAATATACTGTCACGGCATGTGGGTCATCAGACTTTTCTTAGTTAAGTTAAAGAAAAAATCTGGCTGCATGTTTCTTTTTAAAGAAAACAGGAAAGCTACTTGAGAGAAAAAGCCCATAATAACAAGGGTACCACACAGCCATTTCAAGTTTAGAAGCATCTTCAGGCTGCAGAGACTCCTGTGTGTCCATAACAGTTGGTGATTATTTCCTTCACTCTTGTAACTCAAGGCTACAGCACATATTAACTTATTTATAAGAAAAACAGCAACTGCAGCTGAGGTTATTCTGTTTGTTAAGTTCCTGTCTAAATTAAGACGAATKAAATCTGTCTAGGTTAAAATCATACAAAGGATTTTTTTTTTTCCTGATTTGTCCGGAGAACAAAACATGTCAAGAACTGTTAGAGATGATTCCCCAAACCAAGCTGTCATGTTCAGGCACTGAGGTATTTTCAGAGTGAATTAAGCCTTTTTTCCCTAAAGAAACTTGACATCCTGTTGGTGCAGGTGTCTAGGAAAAGTGACCAGGGAAAACCCATGCTGCACTCACTAGATTAGTCTGTACTCTGCATGCACAGCTGCATTCTTTTCCAATCTCCTTTTTTCCCCTCAACCCCCACTGTACTATATTTTTGCAGTTATTTTCGGCATCACGGACTGAATTCTAGTGCAGCATAAATTGCTTCAGGGTTTCAGTGTTTTGGAACATATGTTTTCTGATCTCTACCTACACGAATATATCKTACTATGACGGAATATGTTCAACTCTTTCAGAAGCAGGAATCTCGAGGCAGTCACAGGATTTCARAAATGATCTTTGATGCTTTGTAGTTTCTGACTGGGGCATGGAGTGATACTAGCAAGCTTGTACAACACATGAATCCTATATAGTTATGGGAGCTGCTAGAAATGTTAGTGCCGAGCCTGCGCTATGATTTCTTGCACTTTTTCAACCAGACAGGAARGCAGGACGATGGTAAGATTGCATCATTTTATTTGGGAGAAAGAATTCATTGCTGTAGTAACTGCTAATCTCAGTATGAAAAAATCTTTTGTGTCTTCATTAAAATGTTCTTTTTCATGTGCACAGAATGACAATAAAAAGACACTGTAATGGAACAGAAGCTTAAATCTTTCTTCCCAAGATTCCCTCACATGCATGATATTAAAAAACATTAACTTCCCCACTTTGATTACACATTTATCACAAAATGGAGGAAAAGATGACAGCAAGAAACAGAATGATACCCATTATTTGCTCAATTTTTAGCTGAATTTAATTTAATGGTACCACTGCCAATAATTCTGATGCTTAATGATGCTTTTAAAGGATTCTTTCTTGTAAGGCAGACACTTAAGTCACCATGAAATACATCAGGCAGAAGATTTCAGTGAGATTTGGCAGCCACCTCACAATTGTGACCTTTAGATTCAAATCACTTATCTCAATGTGAAAGGCCTTACATTCCTGCACTAATCCAGTTCTTCTATCAAAGCTACTGCAAAGCCCTGTGACCAGGTGATGTTCTTTGGGAAAGGAGAGGGATCATGCAGCTCATGAGAACATCTCCAGGTCTTCAGTTTCAGTTGGAGAGAAAATACAGGTTTCTCTCTAGGAAAGGAAAAGGAAAAAGGAAAAAAGGAAAATGAAAATTTGGGAACAAGAGCTCACAGATCCTTGGTGGAAGTGGAGGGAAACTGCAGCYGATCAGAATTCAAACAATGGTGGTAAAGGTTATCAATAAAACAATAATAATAGAAAGCAATTAAACATGAGAAATTAAGCATGAGAAATCCTGCCATGTCTACTTCCAGGCACACAGGAAGTCAAATATAAGACAYCTCTTTTAATTTGGTCCTAGAAACATTTGCTGTCCCAAGCACATGTGTAGCACACCCCAAACCAGGCAGATAAAGAAAAGGCTGTTGAATAAATTCGCATATACCTACCATTTTTCACCATTACAGGTTTAGCCTATAATTCTGTGGACTAACCCCTTAAAACCCAAGAATGCAGCCAGCCCCAGACAGCTTCAGTGTGAGCAGTCACATTCATTTCAAGCAACACCTTTTATCTGCTCGCTTCAGCAGCACCATCTCTTAAGCGTAAGAGATTTCCCTAAGGGAAAAATCACGTGGCTTCACCTCAGGGAAGCTGAACACTACCATGRACACAGGACAGGAGGAGTTAAACTTATTTCCACACTTCAAAGGTGAATGAGATTAACTTGGGGAAGTAAAGGATGTGATTTTTCAGGTCCCCCCTATTGATGGTCTGTCACTTACCTATGAAGAATAATATTGGCAATTCTAACTGTTAATGAGGGAAGAAAAGCTGCTTCTCTACATTTAATAAATGCAACAATGAGCCCAATGGAAAAAAGAAAGTCATGCACTAAGTCTTCTGAAAGCTATTACAAGGAAATTTAAAGTGATTATAATGCAGTCATTTCAGAACTACAAGGACCTTAARGGACCACAAATTTTTCACGGCTCGCACATCAGAAGAGCAAGCATGAAATCAGTTTTCAGCAGGTGCCCAAGTAGAAATGAACTCTAAAAACATATCCAGCCTGTTAAAAAGTAGCACTGTTTGCTATCTAATGTAGATCAAAGACCTGGACTGAAAACGTTTCTCAGTTACTAGGGCTGGCTTTAAATTTAAGCACCGGTGGCTGAACGACAGGTATTATTTTTAACCTCCAAAGACCAACCACTCAAGACCTCTAACTGTATTTGAAGCAGCCTTCCGGGCACATCTGAGCAYGCGTTTCCAACGCTCACCAACCCGCCCCATTACTCGCCAGCGACACGGACGGTGCGGGTGAGCTGCCGCGTGCCGGTGCCTCGCTCACCTCCTCCTTTCTCACAGGCGTGCTGTGCGCGGCCACCGCCGAGAACTGCTCCAGGGCGTTCTGATGCTCCTCGCTCAGCTGCTGCTGCTGCTGCTCCGGCGGCTGCTCCGGCGGCTGCGGCTCTGCCGGGCCCTGCTGCGCCGGGGCCTCCTGCTGATCCTGCTCCTTATCCTTGGACTCCGAATCGGATCCTGATTCCGTAGTCATGGTTGGTTATTCTGGAAAACAAGGTGGTTGGGCCTCCTGAGTAAGGTTTTGTCACTAGTGGTTTCTTAAGTCGCACTTTCAAGGTAGAAAAACCGTAATTACAAAGTTTTAGCCTTATTATAGCTGGCCTTTAAAACTAAAGTGAGTATTAAATGGGATTAACGGAAAAGCTTCCCTGATATAGAAATAATAGGTCCAAACACATCCATACCTAAAGAAGACTGTATAGGCATAGAATTTTACTCTACATTATAATGTAGAGTAGTACTATATAGAATAAAAAAGTTCAAAATAGTTTGTAATTCCTGAAAGAGAGCAATATATTGAGAGAAGTTTGTGTAGCTTAARGTCTAAAATCCAACACACTTCACCATGACTAAGGTTTCTAAACCATTAGCAAGGAGAAGCTTTTGAAAATGTTAAGTCTTTCATTCTTTGCATTTAGGTCTTTAGGTCAACAGGGCTTGAACTCCTCAATACTTCAACTACTTGAAAAAGGACTGAAGTACTTTTGATGTCTGCAGCCAGTACAGGTACTAGAAACATGTGAAGTGGGCCAACCAAGATCAATGCAAATGCATAATCCTCCTTAGGTACAGTCCTGCCCCTCTTGATTCAATTCACTCACACTTCTGACACTTCTCTCAAAGTGCTGGAACTGCCAAAAGAAAAGTACTTCCATCATTTAACTTATTATCACTTATATTAAAAAAAAAAAAAAAAAAGACTTTCCTTCAATAGCAAGAAATACCTATACCTATGTTGGAACTTAGCTTAGTTCAGTACCAGATCAGAATGGAAATATTAGCAACATTAATTCAAACCTTAGCATAACCGTTTTGAAATTAGATATTCCCATTAAAAATGTGTAGTTGCTACCAAAGCTCAAAATTGCATAGAAGCAAACTCCAAATTTAAGACAAATCATTGTGTTTCCATTCAAACAAGGACTTAAAAGCAAACTGTGCCAGGTCAGCACATCAACCCTTCTGCACTTTKATTACTTGTGCCTTCTCAGTCACCAAGGTCCTCTTCTAAAGCACTTGGATTTTAAGCAATTCTGAACCAAATCAGACTGTTGTAATCTATTCCCGCTCATCATCAAGCTGTTAGTTCCTTAACCTGGTAACCATAGCTACTGTGCAATTACAAGCAATTCCAGTGTACATAAAACTGGTAATCCATCTGGTAGAAAGCCACTATCAATTCATAACATATGCCATCGTGTTTACTAGCAGAAACAGATTCCTTAGGAAGTTTATATACACATATATATAACATTAAAGAATGTAATATATATTCTTAACCTAAAAAAGGTAAGCTTTATTATTTGAGAGAAAATGTTTTTAGTGAGACCAACTAATATTTTTATACTGATTCACATATTCTTTATTTTAAAGGCTAAATTCTCCAGTGAATATATTTCTCTGTGCGGTCATGTAGAGCAAGCACTTTAACTTTTTAAACTTTTAACARCATTCAGTCTGTATTCAGTTTTTGCATGACATGTGTGCATGTGGGCATACTTTACCAGGTTTTGTATTTGTGAGACCGTGGGAACACGTAACAGGAAAGSCTAGGTTTGAGGTCAGATTTTCAAGGTATGAACATATGACACACTTGTGAGTAAGTCATATTTTTCTACACAAAATTTAGCAGTTGTATGGAAAAACACCCCTTAAATCACCTGGTATTCACAGAATTCTCTTTAACACCTACTAAAGTAAACAGTTATCTAACAACTTTAAATGTTACAGTCAGCAAGGCATTTCTCTAACAAAACTTCAGTCCGAGATGGTCACTTTAATCCCATGACATGCTCAGTGGAGAAAAACAGACATTTCAGAGTGACTCATCYGACCTATTTTGGACGTCTGCTTTAAGCTGAGATAAAGCACACACTTGGGCTATTTCTTTCTATCCCCTATGACCGAAGCCTAAAGAGGTTCCCCAATATTGGTGTTTGCAAGTCCATTCTCCACAGCGGGCTCCCCACATTAAACCTCCACATTCGATTATATCCAGTCACCTTTTTCTGTATGCTTTAAAATAAAACTCCARTGTAATGTTACTCTCTCGTAGTTTTGCTTTGCCTACCTGTAATAAAACATGCAAATAACTATTCTTCATCTGATGCTATTTTGGCTGCCTTGCTTAAAGGCACTCAAGTGCAAAAGCTTTACAAGTTTCTTCCTCCATTTCCAAACCACATTCTATGCAACCACACGAGATATTAAATGCAAACTCWTCAAACATTCACTCAATAGTAACAATCTGCTACGTGATCTTTTTCAGCAATAAATACAGGTTAGTAAGTTACAAACAAGCAAGTTATAGTTACAAAGCTATCAATACAACGGCATAGTTGACCAATATATACTATAATGTACTGAGGTTCTAATGGTTTTTGTTGCTGCTTTTTTTTTTAAAGATTATTTAAAACAGTGTGACTAGAAAACAACTGTGAAACTCGCTGTTTTGAAACACTGTGAATACGAATATCGGGAGGCATTCATCYACATAGGACAAAATTGCCAGATAATACAGATCAAAAGTCTTTCCTACTTCAGGTTTCATCCCAGTGTTTCTGGAACACATGGATTATTAAATACTTTACATATTTTATTTTCAAATGAATACTTGTAGTCCAGATTTTACATGACATACTCACTAAATTAATCCCATAAAAGTCAATTTATGATTTTTTATTTCAAAGAACAAAAATCCAGTTCTTTAGCTATTCTGGGAAATTTCCACACAACAGAGCACTTTATGATTTCCTATGTTACTGTTTGAGACTGGACTTCACCTTAGTTGTATATGAGGTTTTGTATTTTATTAGAAAACTTCTTGTGAATTATCAACTTTTTGTGCTTAAGTGACTCTCTGGATACAATATTCCTGTCATTAGTCAGACACCAGATGGATTTAATTAACCTAAGGTTATCCATTTCCAAATGTCTCCTTTATTTCCCTACGCATACTGCTATGTTTAATAACAAATACTGAGGACAAAATACTATTGATTTCATGCTGTTATCTTAGAGATGTAAATAGATGCAAAGTAAACAGATTTTAAATCCAAATTCTTACAAACTTCTCAGATGACTGTACTGCTAAAATGTATCTCATTCCATCTAATGCAGGTCTAAAACACTCACATTACAAGATGGAATAACACCATTTCTTGCTCATTTAGAGCATACAAATAGGTCATTTTGCTTTCTCTAGCAAACAACTATGTTTTCAAAAAAAAAGCTTTTCAAACATTTYGTTTATTGTAAATGACAAAACACCCTCCTAGGAAAATGCAGTTATTTATTAATTGATTGAGTGTAACAGTGATCTAKAATAGACCTCTAAACGAATATTCTATAAAAAATATAGCAACATAAATATTATTTGACTGCTGCTTGCACGCAGAAATCTTCTGCAGACATGACTAGTTATTTCTGTCATTTGTCCGATATATGTAATTAGATGAGAACTTACTATTTGCATTTTATTAGCTTATTTGCTACTTCTAGTTAAATTCTGTATGAAGAAAGACATTACTGAAGTTCCTTAAGCATTCTACGACCAGAGAAACCCCTATAATCAGATTCCTCCTTTTTTTTCAGTAAAGAAACACACTAAGAAACTGAGAACACTAGAGAACACTCAACATTAGAGAAATGAGGAAATACTACGCAACTCAGACGTGTATTTGGATATCAAAGTTTTGCCTTACTATCTTCCACTCGAAGATTCCAGAAGGCTGGTTTAGTCCAAACTTTATAGATATACTGCTAATACTGGGTGGTCTCAGTCGAAAGTCAATGTGTTTATAGAATCAATCAGTTTGAAAACTAAATGYTTATTATTTAAAGACAAATATGCCAAAATCTTGTTCATTTTAAGCKCTGACAACTACTTAAAAAATACACTAAATGTGGATGTACATTCAGTAGTTTTTAAAATAACTCAAATCACAGCCATAGAAKAAAAACACATTAACATACTATAAAAACATATTAATATACTATCAAGCTATCAAAAAAAAATCTGCAAAAAAAAGCTACGTGGTATATTTTAAAATTACTTTGGTTAGATTAATCTACAGGTAAGAAATCTTTTCTCWTATATTCTTATACTATGCAATGTAAAAACATTTCATATGAATTAGAAAATCTGCAAAGCTGCTCAAGCAAAACTTATATCCTGAAACTTTCCRCTCCATCTGGTCATTATTACCTAGAGCTACCACTGTCTTGTGATTTGAGATACTACCGTTTCCATTACCAATTACATATGGACTGAAAGCAACATGTAATTTGTTTTTTCCCATATGGGAACCAAAAATCCTGTTGTCCTCTATTACTAGTTTTCTTACTAAGCAAAGGCCAGGCCCAGGCTATGTTGTCAGCTTTCCCTCCAGCAAGTGACAATCACAATTTAGTGTATATATTCTACAAGTTATTTGGAATGTTGTGTCCCAGTATTAGAGTACAGCCCTTTTGTGTTCCCCATCGACTAAGCAACAGATACCAGAGCACGCTGAGAGCAGYGTCCAAGGGTTAATATACTCAGCAGTCATTAATAAGCCTTTATTTATTTTCCACTAGCATATATTTATATATATTTGATATATTAAGTAAGCTGAAATCACATTATGGAATAAAWTGTAAATTAATTCCCAAATAAATTGCAATGACTCAACAAAACGGAGCCAAGTGTAATTAAATGAACTATACATAGTCACTGACTATTTCCTGCAATGCAAAAAGATTAATGATTTATATATAAAAACATCTTTGATCTAATTAGTTCTCTTTGTAGAAAGTTCTCCTATAATTGCAACAATTTCTGAAGATTAGCATAAATCACCACAAAGATCCACTTTGAAAGTTTCGTAATAGAATAACGATTCCATACTTTAAAATCAATGTTCCACATAACGAGAGCCATATTTATACAGTAATGATCGCTGATGAGAACAGCATGCGGAGAACAGTATTGAACCAAGAACGGTAACAGAAACATCAATATATGATTCYAGAAAAGAAAACACAGGAGCTCTCTAAGCCTGAAATATGAACTGCTCTCATGCAACTGCTTTACATCTCAGCTCCTTTTATTCCAATTAGTTCACTGTTAGGAAAAGGATGATTCTTTTTAATCACCTTTAATTTGCATGAAACTGGGGTTCATGCCCATGAGAGCCTAAGGCACAAAAGCCTGAAAGGGAGCCTGTTAGAACAGAGGCAATGGCCTTAGGAAAGGTGAAAWGAAGGACTCCTGGTGCAGCTGGAACACAGAGCTTGACAATGCACTAAAAACCTTTCTTTGCTCATTACCATCCTCTGTCAAGGCCTCAGGTGACCAGAGAAAAGGGAGGAAGGAAAGACCAAGAGTCTCTCCGAAGGTTACGGAGCTGTGTCCCTATTTCCTGAGTGGACAGGATGGTGAACCCGCAGCSTGGACCCCCTACGTACCTCCTATACTTAGCTCAGTAACATACTGGTCACACTTAGAATTTCAGATCATGTCTCAGACTTGAACCACTAAACGATACACATAACACAAACACGCAAGAATCAGCATGTAGCAAAGCACACACAATCAAAAGAAAGCCAAAAAAAGTAACATAAGAAATGGAAGAAAAACACCTGTCGAAAACGGGGGCATCATTAGGCAGGACTACCACTGTAGGTACCACAGCTCTGGTGGAGTAAGTTTTGGGCCCAAAGCAAACGAGAAACTCTAGAAAGGCCAGGCAGGTCCAAGAAGAGACGTGACGGCAGTGCTGACCTGCATGGCGTGAGTTAATGTGTTCACCAGGTGCTCTGAAGAGGTGCCATGGGCAGACTACTCCAAAGTCTCCTGATRAAGTGAAAGTGGGAGAAGCAGAGGCAATATCTGAATAAGGAGTGGGAAGAGACACTGGAGACCCTTGACCAGTCACATCCTTCAGACGGGCAGAAAGGAARGGTGATGGAAGACTCCAGCCATCCAGAAGGACCAAACCTCCCCRCTGTCACCCCTGCGGCAAGCAAGTCCTACAAGGAGCCCAGCTAAAAGAAGATGCAGCTGGCTCCTTTCAAAGAGACAATGTTCTGCCTATAAAGATGGAACCGCACTCCATCGGGAGGAAAGAAGAAAAACGAAAACAAGGACGCATAATTTAGGGAGGAATATAAAAGATCTGCACAAACATAAAGGACAAATGAAGACTAAGATGCAAAGTGACTTACAATCAGTGTGTAATGCTGCAAACAAGAAAAGATCCTATAAATACATTAGCAGGAAAAAACCCAGATCCATTACTTAACACAAAATATCCCACAAGAAAGGCTRAATTATTCATCTCGCTGTTTCACAATGGTTAGCTGTGACCACCTATTGAGCAAGGCTTTCACCTAACACGTGCAGATGCAAGCTGGAATAAAGATAAAATAAATACAATAGTAAGTTAGATGTGCACAAGTCAGCAAGAACCATTGAAAATTACGACTGTACCTAGGGAACTGCTCATGACCATCTCTAAAGCATTAACCACTAGCTTGCAGAAAACAGAAGAGGCCAGGCAAGAGGCCTATAAAAAATAAAGCTCAAACACAGTACCTGGTTTTACAATGGGAGAACGAAAACCCAGAAATTATATCCTACTTCTAATACCATGGAAATTTTTGGAAGKTATTGCTAGAGGATTTCTAATCCTGTAAAAATAACGAGATTAGAGAAACAAACAGTCCATGTGAATTTACCAAGAAGTAGTGATGTCAAAGTAATGCAATGTCTGCCTGTCTGGCTTTCACAGGACATCTGTCCTAGCTGATAAAAAAAAAAAAAAGGTGGTACACATGACAGAGCCTATCTTTAGCTTTAGCAAAGCTTTTAAAACAGTTCCACATGACTTTTTCATGAGCAAACCACAGAAACTGTTTAAATAATTTAGAAAAGGGATTGAAAAAAAAAAACCTAACCCTAAGAACATTTATCAGTAGCACGTTGGCAATCTATGGGAACATATCAGTTGAGGCATCGCAGTCTGTCCTGGGTTTAGGGCAGTAATGAATAGACAACAGAATTGCAAGCACTCAGTCACATGAGGGGAGACTGGGGCAAAAGCACAAATCTGCTGAATCAGACTGCATTCCAAAGGATAACTGCAACAATAATGGAGAAATCAAAGCCAAAAAACACGGCAAATTGCTGGTTAGGCAGCAGTGATGAAGCAGCATAAGGATCTGTAGTCACACAGTAAATGAGAAAAAATTAATCTGGGACATGYTAACAGGACTGTCATATGTGAAACATGATTTTGACCTGTTTTGCCTTCTTCAGCAACAGGGAGGTGTATACAGCACATTATGTTCCATTGTGGGCCTCACAGTTCTTGAAAAATATGTGTTAGAGAATGTCAAGAAGAGAGTAGCAAGAATGATAACAGGTTAGGAAAACACGACTGGGGAGGAAATGTTTAAGGATCTAGATTTGTTTAGTCTGGGCAAGTGAAGGGAGAGGGGAAGTGGCAAGAGTCTCGCAGCACATATAAGTTTCTTGCAGGCAGAAAGTAATTCTGCATTCCCTGACTGCAGGACGGGAAGAGCTCGACTGGCATCAAGTATGACTTAGAGCAGATAACATACCATCTACAAGGACAGTCAAGAGAAGCTCTCTATAATCACTATGGAGGCATCACTGRAAATCTTTATGTACATATAAACAACAGCATCAGAATTCACTGGCTGCAACCCTACCAAGCACAAGCCATTAAAGTTTTGTTGGTTCTSCTCCCCACTTCCACTCAGCGCAGTAATTCTGAATTCACAAAGTCCATCTATTTGATTTGGGATRAACCAGGCAATATTTTTCTTTCTTTCTTACCTTTCATTTCAGTGATTCAGTGAGCGTTACCCAGTTCTGTTCTGTTTTGTTTTGTGGATGGGCAGCTTCCACAGCAATAAAACCAGAATCACTGCAATTTCTTTTGCCCCTCCTGCACATATGGTTTAGCAAGAGGGTGACCTTCTCCCTGAAGAYACCGGATAATCTTTTGGAGGTCGTATCAATTAGGACACCCCAAGGCTATCTGAACTTCTGAACAGGATTAGAGAAAAATCAGGACATCATAACTTGTTCTGGATGTTTTTTCCCATCCTGCTCTTTCATCTTCATGGATTTAATGGGCAAGGAAGGGAATTGCATTTTCCTCTTAAATCATCACCTAATGCTCTCTATRTGTTACCAACTTCCCATGCAGCTGCAGCCTTCCCTGTGCCCAACCTCAGGGCTGGCTCTGCCTCAGGTCCCCCCTCCTCGAGCCCTGGCCGTAAGGATTCACCCAACAAACACTCAAAACACGCGATCACGGCCACAGCCGGCCACACATCTTGAAATTTTTACCCAAAGCTTCAGTCTCAAATAAAYGGCACACATTAAGTTGGCAATCATACAAATTCCTGGGAGTTCTGTAGCTAACTGTAGAAGAGCTGGAGGTAACTATAGAAGAGCACAATGATTAAACCCAAGACTGACTGCTGTTTCTTTCAGTTCAAAAAAAAATGAAAATGAGATAGAAAGAAAGGAAAAAGGGAAGTCTGGAGAAACATGAGAAACCACTCCTTGTAATGAGCTTTAGCAAAGCGCTATCCCTCACTGAAAAAGTTTTATCGACACAAGCATTGTGATTGCATTAAGATATGACAGGGAGAAATAATACACAAATAATTGAATAAATAAGCCTGCCAGGGAACAATGGGGAATTAAAGGCAGGGGGAGGAGAAAACAGATGTGAGGAGGAAGAAAAGGAAATGAAGGAACCAACAAATCAAACTAGAGCAGCCTCCCACAGATGCTGATCAAGAGATGATTAGGTATAAACACYACCAACTTTTCTCCAAGCAATCCTCTCTCCCACCAACCCTTTCCTCATTTCATTAAAAAAAAAAAAAAAGAGATGAAATCCAAACAAAGGAAAATACAGCAAAACTGCAGGAAGTGATATACTGTGATTACAATTGATTGATAAATATTTAATTTAGCAACTAAAACATCAAGAAAGGGCTCTCAATGGCACACCATGATTCTCTGCAAACAAGAAACTTATTATTTGAGTTTACATTGACTTCAGTTTCTGACCTTTCTGAATTGCTCTGCAGCCAAATATTCACATGGGATTGATCGTTCACCGTTCGCTATTTAAGTCTTATTTAATGCTGTAGAGACCGAGTGTGCTTAGGGCACCATATCTTTAGAGTTCATATTTTCCTGCACTGTGTTGGAAATAGATTCAATTTTAAATTAAAAGAACAAATGCTGCACTAGTTGCTGACATATGACAGGTGTAGTAGATTACCACACTACCCTCAGGCCAAAATACTGTATCAAACTGTTACAAATCTGTTATCCCAACACCTGTGAGCAGTATTTTCTCTTTCATATTCGACATAAACAGACTGTGCCCCAGCCCACACAAGCTGGAGACCCGTCTAACTTCACACAAACAAGGGGATTAAAAACGCAAGGTACCAATCAGAGCATAACGCAAAGGCCTCCTGCTCCATCCCACCAGAGGTTTATCTTACCAGTTCCACTGACGTAAGAGTCTACAAGGCAAAGAAAATATGAGAGAATAAAATCTAAAATATCAACAGGACTTCTGTCATTTCCTTGACATCTTATTAACTAGGATTTGGTGACGAATTTTGGAATCCAGTTGCTTCTGCTTCGTTTTACATAGTGGGTCTTTAGCAATTCACAAAGAATCAGCCACCACTGTGTCATTACATCTGTTTTGCAAGTAAGTATTGTATTTCCTGATTTTGCAGTCACTGGATACTTTTCCACATTGCTTTTTTTTTTCTTTTCCTTTTCTTTTGTTCAGTCTCATATGGAACAGAAATGGAAAAGAAAAGGAAATGTTAGAGGTTGAAAAGACAGATCTTTGCAGATGGCCAGCTAATGCTTCCTGCTACCAGCAACAGTCTTTTCATCACTTGCTACGGGTCCCTTACAGCAACATACATAGGAGTACTACAGTAACAAGCCTCAATGCGGACCCAAACGTGCCACTATCCTAAATTATATTCACTTTCTGTGTGTGTGTGTGTGTGTGTGTGTAAAACTGTCCAAAATTAAGCCTTTTTTTTATTTCTTTATGGGCTCATCAATCATTTGGTTTCCAAGGAAGATGGTTGACAGCAATGGTGCACCACCAGGAGTAACTACTTTCCTTGTGTTACACCAGATGAGCACTCGCTCTCCACACACTGGAGAATTCTCTGCTGTTTGCAAGAATACTACATGACATTGCTTTGAATGCTGGAGTAAAATAATTGGAAAAAAATATCAGACTCAAAAAAAAAGGAAGGAAGAAGTTACAACATCAAGTAGCTAAAAAACAGATGARCAAACTCTGAATCCGTAGCAGGTCTTATTAAAATAAATGGAGTTCCCTGTAAGGCGACAGATCATGTTGGAGCTAAAGTGCCTCTACTTCATTTTACTTTTTTTTTTTTTCCCCTAAATATCATACTTATTTTACATTCCATTTTTYAGCTTTCCACGACATTAAATGTCTCTGTCACAGTAAGGCTATATTATAATCCGTCACAGTGTGTTTTGCAATAATAACTTTGTTTTTCTACAATAGATTATTCACTTCATAGTTAGATTTTCATCTCCTGGGCATTCATGTCAGATTTTGACTTAACACACATCCTGCAATATCAAGTAATAGACTTCCCAATTTGGAGCACTGCATCAGGAAATCACAGATCCCCCAAACAAATTAAAATCTCGTAAGCCTAAACAACCCAAACTGCGCCATCACACAGCCAGATATTTATGTTTAATCTCTTCCGGGACCCTCACATGCCTCTCAGTCCAACTACCTTTTGTTTACAAAAAGAAAAAAAAAAAACCAACCCTGTTCAATTCGGCACAGGCAGCTGGGCCACGATATGTGGGCTCCGAGTTACACTGTCATGAGAAAAACATTCTTCTATCTCAGACCAGATAACAAGGTGCCARATGATCAAACGGGGAGAAAGTTCCAGTTGCAAAGATGCACTTTAACTTTCCCGCCAACGTTCAGGTGCCTGCACCAGAGGCCACCCGGATGCCCACGCACCGTCAGAAAGACAACTCCACCCGTTCAGCYTCTCCAATGGCCCAGCTGTTAAACCTTTTGCTGGATCCAAACCAAGACCTGCAGATGGTGCGGGAGCGCAGCCTTCGAGGAATGAATCAGTCATACTGGAGACGCACTGTTGACAAGAACATTTACCGTGGACCCATGCATCTGCTTAGCAGAGCAGTGTGATTTAAAATCACCGGGTAAATGGGATTCTCTCCCAGCTTTGCCAAACGGGCCCACTTCAGTTGCATGTTTCCAAGCACTGAAAGTTCACGCACATTCTTACAATGCACAGTAGTTAAATTCTTGAAGGCCTTTTACATGAAGGACTCCACAATTAAGGCACAAGCATCCTGTATCTTCACTTACATCTCAATAAATCGATAGTCTTTCATCATCTGTGTAGCTATTCTGACCAATGAAAGTTGGAGAGCCACATGCAGCAGAGTTTTACAGTGAAAATAGTTATCATTAAAGCAGGTTTTTAGGTCCTTCGCCTAACAACCCCTCAAAGGCATGCCTAGTGATTACATTATGTACATTATGCATGGCCCAATGTTATGGTGGGTTGTGCTGTCTCTGAGGAGACAAGTGACCAGAACTGGCATCTCCTCCTAGATGTACAAGACTCCCTTGGACGTGGGTATACAGAAGTGACAGCATCTCAAACAGGGATTGGGGCAATGGTGGCAGCCTGTTGAGTTTCACAGCTGCCTCCTGTGCTGAACAGGAAGGGGCACGGTAGTGTTTGCCATCCTTCTTCCAAAGCTGTTTAGGAACAGAGGTAGATGCCTTGGGCACAAGACCTGCCACACAATTCTCACTGTTTTATGCCAATCCATTCCTTTCCGCACCCTTCAGATCAAAGTACAGCATGTAAAATCCAGCTTCTCGATACTCCACACGGCATAGAAGTATGGGAGAAAAGGTAACTATTATGCAAAGGAAAGACTTGGCCAATAAGGCATTTAGAATCTCAGAGTTTAACTCACCAAATAGTTTTCATATCTTAATGTACAATTTGGTCTTCTCAGAAGATTTACTAAAAATACAGAGATTGTAAAGAATGACTCCCTACCACATTTATATTACTGTGCTTCAACAACTGAAAAATCATTCTAGTATCTACAGTCGATGCTAGGTGAATGACTGAGTTGAAGACAATGAATTTCGCTCCTTCTTCTGTCTGGATCACTTTACGATCTGTTGTTATGCTTGTTTTTTTCTTGTAGGGGCAGAGATCTGCAAGCCAGTATCCACACGGTTATGACATCTGAACTAAAAAATGAATGAAGTAATCCGCCCACTCCCTAGAAGTGCCGGCGGCCCCAGGGGAGAGCGGAGCCCTGCAGCTGGGGCTCGCTCCGTGCCGCAGCCGTAGCCGCGCGTGTGCGCTTCGCCTGACCCGGCGCCACAGGAGCCATCTCATCAAAACCCTTTCATTTGTAAAAACCTTCTCGCAAAAGGCCCGCAAAGAAGTAAGAAATCAACGAGCCTTTCTCCCAACTGCCATTTCAAAGTGGCTCACACACGGCCATCGGCACATGTGCTCTTCATTCAGAGCCCTTGTCTAAACAGCACCTGGTATACATACATGTCACCTGTCCCCAAAGCCCTATAATGATGAAGTTTCCACACACACCTCAAGCAATTACTCTGCTTCCCTAGCCTTACTGGCTAGCCTAGCCTAGCTTCCCTCATGTCCAACCCCATTTTTCCCACTTGAAATACAAGCTCATCCCTGTGTGTCCTCCCTGCCGGGGACGTGCAGCCTGTCCCTGCAGCTTGTGCATTGCTGCCTCCGTCTAGCCTCCCCTTGACCTGTTCCCGTAAGTCTTATTTTTAGATCTCTTTTAGACTTTTATCTCTATTCTCTGCCTAGTGGTGCCGCCTCCTTCAAGGGCTGTAGTATCCAGCTCCTCCTTTAAGCTGAGAATCAGTTCAACTTACAGGTGCTCAATAGAYTGCAAAGATTACTTTGAGTTTTAAAACAATACTCCTCTTTATATATCCAGGAATTAAGTTCACCTGTCTCACAATATTATGACACTAACTTCGCTTTTGACTTGTGATCCGTTCATAATCCTACATCCTTTTCTACAAACTGCTGCCTAAAGAGCTTTTCTGTTTGGAAGAAAACTATCTTAAATATATTATCTTCAGTAAAAAATAAACAAGAAAAAAATCCTACTATTTTGACAGTCATAGTTTAGRCTTGACATTTGATATAAAAAAAGTCCCATTTTGTGCTGTGTGTTATTCAAATATGCAAGTGAAACACTACTAACGTACAAGACCTAGTTTCAGTGATGGAGCCCACACAGCCTGTGTTACAACAACTGTGGCTCCCGGCACCTGAAGAATATCCAAGGCAGGGTACTTTTATTTATTAAAACACCAGCAAATACAATTTGGGAGTATGTTCAGTTTCACTTACAGTTTCCATCCACTGCTCAAAGGGCTGCTCCAGAAATACTCAAGGATTCCCACCTAACACGGCCAGGTGACAGAGGCATTGGCCATTTCGGGGCCTGTGTGACACCTCAGCACATTTTTTGCACTTGCTGATATCTTCTCCCCCGTCTCCCCAAGAACTTCACTTCTTATCTGATTTCAAGAGCCTCAAGGGACATTAAGGTGACCTGAGTGGCAGTGCTGGCAGTGCCATAACTTATTAATAAATTGGGAGCAGGCTCGCATCTGCTAGCAAAACAGAGGAAAGTCTATCCCATTTTATGGTCTCARGCCCATTAAAATATGTATTACTGCYGTCTACCTGTCACTTCTTGTAATATGCTTAGGTGAACACATGGCTGCAAGCCAGAACTCAGAAACCTTCCAACACAAGTAGTGCTTTTGGGGAAAACTTACTCGCAACAGAAGTGTCAGTTTTCTTCCAGTACACTGGCAAATGTTTGYATTAACCTTTACTGAACCAAAAGTTAAACGGTGAGTAAAAAGTGTAATTTCATGTTAATCTGGGCACCTTAACATTTAAATATACACATGCACTGTACTATATATGCTAGGCCTCAAAATTGAAAAATGAAAAAAAAAAATCAAAATGAGAACACGACCCTGAAAATTAAATAATCACATCATTCCATTAACAGAATGTCTGTTGTAAAGCAAAARAGGTTTCCATGGAAGACACGACCGATCTGACTTCATTACTTCATTCAAAGCATATGAAGAGGCATTTAAGGGGCCACATGGTAGGTCTGGATGCAGCCACCCAGCCCGTTCAGCGCCACCTCCCCTACGGAGGCTGGGGCAGATAAGGCCAGGAGGGGACCAAGCTGAGCTGAGGTTGTATCGCTCGCTGGAGCAGCTATTCTTGCCGTCACTGTTATCTACAGCAAACGCRCCGCGGGGATAAGATGCCAAGGAACCAGCCGATAAGCAAATAGGAGATAGCCTTTCGTTACGCYGGCAAACCAGTGGCGGGACAACGGCTTGCATTCAGACGACTGAAAACCTGCAGGAAAGCTAGTTCAGGCTGGCTTAAATAGCTACAAGYGTGGACTTGGTTATTTACGAGTTCTTAAGAAGAAAAGCAGCTTGCAKTATTCTAGGGTGGGGTGCTGAGGTTTTGGTCTAATCCATTAGTACTAAATAAGACCAGAAACATGGCCGAATCCTTTGTGCCCAGAATTGCATCTTAACCTCAGAATGACAGTTGTAATTAATGGATTTTCCAAGCAGAGGGAGGAAAAAGGATGAACTGAAAAAAAAAATAAATAGTGGCCTACAGAATGGGCAAGTTTATCCTTCCTCACACAGGACAAAGCTCCCCAAATATGTGCCCAAGGCTCTTCCCTCTTTTACTGCCTTTTAATCGTCCCTAGCCTCACAAAAGGCCCAATATACAGAAAGGTAAGAGTTCTCTTCACTTACAACTTAGGGCATTGCTYGACCTGGGCTGACACACAGCAGGTTAAGGGTGCCAGTTTTCACCATCCCCAAATTGAACCCAATTTTATGTTTTTTTCCCTCCACCCCTTCAGAGGACAGGAAAYGCCTTCCTGCTGTGAATCCTTGTCCAGCATTTTCAATGCCACATGCAGAGCTGTCCTTCCACGGCCACYGAGCGCTCAAGGAACTCAAGCGCTTTGAGAGAGCGAGGTGTAAATCCCCCTGTCCTTCCCTGTCAAGAGSAAAGCAGTTGCACTGGACGCAGAGCCAGGAGCCACTCAGGCCACAACACACGCTGAATCCTGGATGCTGCCCTGAGCCTACGAGCCACATTCACGTGCGTGGTTCCAGAGCAGAGCCCATCTGTGGGATAACAAGCCGTCCCACCACACAAGCTACTGGTTCCAGCAAGCCAGCACAAAGCTAMAAACGCTGGTGTTTGTTTATGCCACAAACCACGCAGTGTATATAAACCATGCAGCTATTTTTCATGAAGCCGGCAGTGCTATGTTATATACTGCAGCCATTATTATCAATCGTATTTCTTTATGATCACTCCTAGTGAATTATGTAGCGAAAMGCTCAATTACTACCTTTTCTTTGCAATAGTTCAAGTGTTTTAACATTCAGAAAACTCATATGAGAGCCTTTTGTGGCTCACTGCACTAGATCCACATTTTTGTGCTCTATATCCTTTTAACTGTCAAGACAGATCATGTACAACCATGAAGCTATTAAGTGTATTATATATAATGATATATGTTTGAATTAGTTTGATTTTATGAGGAAAGAGTTTACTGAGTTTATTCCTTTAATTCTCAGTGTACCAGTAGGCTACAACAGTGCTGCAAGGCAGAGAGAGGTGTTTTGCTGCACCTGCATAAACAACAATCTTAAACAGCACATCCAATAGGAAAAAAAAACCCCAGAACTTCTCCATATAAGTTATTAATCATCTATAGAAGAATAGCAATTCCAATGCAATGTCAAGATTCCACATGCGTTTAAAACACTCTTCAAAAGTAATACATACACACACACACACACACACACATTCACTTCTTTCTTTATCCCAAAAAGTTGGATTATGTCGTCATTCTTGTCCTCTCAAAGGAGCATCAGTGCATTAAAAAATAGACTCAGTAAGACATGTATGCACCTAACAAGCCCAACTCTTCTTCAAACTACAGAATTTATGTACGGAAAAACACACATCCCAAAAGAAAATGATGGCAGTTTCAGCCCAGGCCAAAGAATTTGCATGAAAAATTCTAACTCCAATCCTGCAAAAAATGCCAGAAAGGGAATACTGGTCCAGCCTCACTATATTGGTTATAAGGTCCTCGTAATTTGCAGCATTGTCAACCTCACTCCCAGTGCCTGGTCTGCATAGCAGTCCTCACAGGCTACATAAACCAGCGCAGAAGAATTTCCTCATCTGGTGCTTCCAAAGGCATTGGAAGTTGGGATTTTTTTTTTCAGCTCCTGATGTAGGTTCTCAACACAAATTATGCCGTGCTTAGAAATCTCATCTCCCCACACACGCTAACACAGGGTTTCTACATCACTGTTTTCGTTTGCAAATGAATTGCACRCTCAACTCTATGTGTGGAAGTCACTAAGATGGTTTCATACAATTCAATACATGGAGGTTTGCGTGTCAATGACCTGTGGGGTTTTTTTTTCCTCTCTCCAACATTCAAAGCCAACATAYGTTTGGCTCTACACTTTATTTATGTTCTATATGTACTTGCCTCTTCGAGGCCCGCAGCAAACAGCTGTCATTAACATTGACTCCTTCTGCTAACACTTTCTCTAACCCCTAACTGGCTTCCCAGCCTATAATTAAACTCTCCAGCTGCCACACTCGGAGATGGCACCAATATGCAACCAATATGTTTGTTTCAAAGTACTCCCTCCAAAACCTTACAATTTCTAAGAGCATTATTAGAGCATTATATCTTACCAACAACTGGAGGTCTTAGGCCAAAACCCTTYCGTTTACTTACAAGTCACCCTGTCTTTAAGTAGGGAAACCAAACGACCACAAAGTATCATCTCATTAATTGTGCTAATACAGTTTTATACCAGCAAGAGCTAGARTGCAAAGTGCTTCAAAACTAATGGATGAGAGCTGTAAACGTTTCCAGATTTTGCATGGTAAACAAACTGGAAAGAATCACCTATCCACCATGACTTACAAAACTGCTCAATCCAAGCCCAAAGTTTAAATACCAGCTCTGCAATGAAAGAATTTAGATTTAGGAAGACATTCTGATCAAATGCAATGAAAAACCAAACATCTTTCWTCAGCTTGACACATTAGATTTGGGTTAGTATTTACAATTCATAAATCTATTTTTTCAGGGAAAATAAATAAATTTAAATTATTGCTTTTCTAAGTCAAGAAAGTTGACAACTTCTTTGTCAGATGCTGCTGTTGGTGTTCAAGAGGATGTCATATTTAGAAAATCACTGATTTTATAGCCGAAAAAAGGAAGGGAGAACATGTCTGTAACAAGCACCATACTTTTTTTTGAAACAACACATATCCTTCCTATGACAACTTAACGGCTAGGTAAGGGAGAACACAGTATCTGCAGCCCTTACACATCAGGCTTAGGAGAAGGATGAYCCACAAACTTCGCCGATTTGGGGAAAACATCCCCACAAATATACAMAAACTCATACCATTTTGCAAGCCCCAAATGAAAACAAAACAAAACCAAAAATAGCAAAAAACCTCATCCAACAACACAAACAGCATCTCCAAATCCCAAAGCTCTGTACTCCAGGCATGGCAAAACAGGATTCGGCATCTCCAAATATTATCTGTTGCAGAGGAGGGTGACATTTGCTCGGCTSCTGCAGCACCACCATTACACACAGCAAGTGAACTTCATTCACAATGCAACTGGCAAGCGTCCATGCACAATCCCAATAATGCATTATTATCCCGAAGCGATTGTTTCGCCTGTTGATGAAAACCCGGGAATGTTCTGGGTCAGCTCCCCCGCCGCCTCCTCTCGGAGCGCTCGGGAGTCACAGCGTGCTCTGGCTTTGCGTGCCGCCTCACGTGTCAGGGATAAACCGGGCGCTCAGCTCCCGCTTTCATGTTTCACCAACTACGGAATGGTTTCGCAGGAGACGAGGGCTGCACCCTCGCTGGAGGTTTGCGGCTCTTTAAACAAAGTGGGGGTATCATCATGGGAAAGGAATGTATTAATTTTAAACTTTAACCATTGCTAGAAGGTTGTTGACTTTCTGTCAAATGCTGTAAGATCGCAGTGTTGTAAAACATTTCAGCAGTTGCACAGAATGTACCGGCTACTACACGGATATTTTGGTAGACACAACAGAAGATTAATCACTCTGGTTTTGTCTAAAGCACTACTCGGTGAGCAAAACCTACCAGACAGGTGCAAAAATTCAAAAGCCTGACAGCTATTGCATATTCCTATACGGCTGTACGGCAAGAAAGGTCAAAATTGTAGGTGCAAATTAACGCACTTTCAGCTCTCTCCAAACTATAGGTGAAACTTGCTCCTTAACTTAAACAGATCCTTTTAAAGATGAATTTTGAACACTGCATGACATGTTTAAGCTTCTAACATAAATTCCTTGAAAGGTTAAGAGCACGTGAGAACAGGGTGTTTCATTGAAAACTGTTTGTCAGTTTTAATCACAGGATAACTCTACAAAGAGTGGTGACTGATGCAATTTAAATATGCACATGACAAACGGGGCTGTTAATCCTCAGAGCGTCTTCTACAAAGGATCAAGCAGAGCAGGCAGCCAGTTATCAAACCAAGGAGCTAGCATAAGATTTCCTAGAGTAGGGGAAGAAAGATTTGCAGCGCTCCCAGGTTTAACGTGTATTTCCACCCTTATGGGGCCCTACTTTGGGTTCATTCACCATAGAACAGGGCAGAGAGACCACCTCCAAGTCAAGCGCCTCGCTGTACCCAAAACCAGGTTGCTTGGCAATAACATACCAAGGGAACTCTCCTTACCCACACGAAGCAGGATAGATATAGAGAAACAAGAGTTTAGTGCTTCACCCATGCCTTGAAGGAGCAGTTCATCTCCCAAGAGTTCATTGGGTAGGACCGACTAGGGGGCTCTCGGATAAACTCCTGCGTGAATGAAAGCCTCGCCTATTACTGAAAGCTCTTTCATCTTCCCATGGGAGGCCACAAATATTCCAGGCCCCTGCTAACTTTTCAAATTGTCGCCTTTTCCTTATGACAGGGAATGATGTAATGGGCTGCAAGTTAATTCCATTACTCACAAACAGCAGTGACCCAAGTGAATTCTTCAAGAGTAACAGAAAACACTTGTCATGCCTCACCACCCAATTTTCTGTAGATACCAAGTATTTTGTGGAAATAGTATGCTAGGAAATGTTAAGGATTATTCTTAGGTACACATTTTGTACCTCTCTGACAGTACTGATAGATATTTTCATTATTACGAACCATAACTTCAGAACTCAGAAAGGGATAAAATTCTAAAAGCTTCCACACAGCAACTTAGAATGGGTTTTCCAACGAAGATAATTTCAGAACATTACTTTAGAGCAGAGCAGATTACTCGAGGTCTTAAACAAMGGCCAAACACCACTAGAAAAGGAATATTTCTAGCTTTAGAATCTCAAGATGCTCTACTTAAATGCAACACCTGTCAAGGGGTGCCTTCTACCCAGCCAACAGCTCAAACTGGTATATTTTTAAATAAAAAATAATYTGTTTATCATTCAAGTACTTATTTAGACTGTTGTTAATGTTGGTATTCTCTCTTTTGAATATGTGGATTGTTCCTTTTGAGTTTAGCAGCCAAAACTTAATTAAGAAATATGTAACTGCTAGTATTTTTAAACAATGCCACAGAAACATTAATAATTGCTTATCAAATTCGTGTTACAAAATCAAAATACAGCTCGGGGAAAATAGATACAAAGAGACTCGCATTCAGCAGAGCTGGTTTTGTTTGGAAAATTAACAGACAATGCATTGCCTTGGCCGAGACCTTGGCTTGTTTGCCAAGTTCCATCCTGCAGTGATTTCTCTTCTTCCAACCACACTGCAGGCACGGAGGGCACTATCACGGAAACAGACTTCTGAGGCTACGGGTTGCAAACAATGACAGCCCCGGAGTTCCTCAGAAGAAAGCAGGAAAGCATTTTTAAGAAAYTAAATAGATGTATTTTATCCCTTTATAACCTCTTTGAAGCTAGGGAATGACGGATATCTTCTTACTGAAATCTGTGTCTTTGACATGCACGTACCAGGGTACCRCTTTAACATCTATTGCCTAAGAGTATTTTTTTACTTAAAAGAAAAATCATAGGATCTCTTACACATCTAAGGAGATAATAAATATTTGTATTGACTTCTGCAAATGGGTTAGAAGACTGAAGCAAAATTTTGTTGATTGCATCCTGCAAAGCAACATCACAGGCTCAGAAGGCCAGAGAGGGCATCTTCTTTCATACCAGTTATCTTGGTTTTTGACAGTAGAAACACCAGCAAGAGTAACAAAGATTTGAGGCTGGAAAATAAAGAACGGGGCAAACAGAAAAATAAAGCGTGACAACCTGACTGTGACTACAATGAGTTGAGGTGACACAGAACAATAAAGGGCTGTGGCAAACGCCACAATCACATCTCCGCAGGGGATGGGTACAGCCCAAGCAGGAGCTTGATGCAGAGTAAGGGCAAACCCAGGCGAGAGGCCACCTCAACACCAGGACTCCCCGTACGGGAGGTGCTCCTAGACCAGGAGCAATGGGGAGGTCTGCGGCTGTCCGGACTGCAGTGGCAGCTTCAAAATGCATTTGCTAGATACTGAGGAAAGATTTCCAAAACAGTGGAAAGATGGTAAGAATTTAAAAAGAAGGAACTATTTTTTTTTTCTAGTTCATCCATCATCCTTAATTCAATCATTGCCCCCTCAGGCTGGCTAAAAGAGTGGCTTTACTACTCTGCAGTGCCGTGTGAACAGAGAAGCTGCAAAATACAAAATACAAYATCCATGTGCTCTGTGCGATACGARYCYGTGAAAAAGAGCTGTGGGTGCAGCTCTCCRCAATGCAAACCAAGGAGAAATCTGTGTCACACCACTGGCAAATACAGCRAAGTTGTCCCTCCTGGAGGTTTAATGTTGGGAAACTCCGGTTGGCGTGGTTYGCTTTCGCAAGAGCTACGCTCAGTGACTGGAGATGAGGAATAATTCCCTCAACACCAGCACCTTCAAGAGAAAGACGGGCTTTCCAATTCTGAAATGCAGACGCWTTCACTTAACATTACTACATATTATCATTCTTCTATATACAAACATTATACAGACAGGACACTAAAGCCTGCAGGGCACTGCAGGGCATGAGTGGAGTGGAACATAAAGCAGCCTCCACAGCAGCTCCGCAATCCAACAGGGGCCTCCTCTGCTGTCTCCGCTTGCCGCAYTAGCCACATTTCGCACGCTGCTGCCACAAGTAAGCGATCACAACCTGACAGCGGGCTGGCACTATATTAAAGGCCCTTTCTAATTGTCGGCCTTCAAATCCTGTCTCCGGGCCCGCTAACAGAAAGCCTGCAAAACTCTTTAATAAATCATAGAAATCAGGGGATGGAAATTAGGTCACCCCCGTGCACCCGCTCCCCGCGCGGCGCTGCCGAGCGCTCTGTCTGCTCGGCTCCTGAATGATTCAAGCGTGGGGATTTCTCCCATCCCCTGGGCAGGCTGCTACCAGGGCCAGGGCATCTCCCCACGTCGCCCCCGGCCCCAGCCCAGCTCCCCTGCACCCAAGCCCATCGCATGCCGCTTCGCATCCTCCGCGKCCGCCTCCAAAGCCACGCGCGACGCTTCCTCGAGTACCATCCAAGGCAAATAGTTGCTCAGGAAACGCTCCCGTGCCTCTCCCGCGATCCCGCTCTAGCGTGCTGCTATTTTTAGGAGGAAAAGGAGGTGGTGAGGCGATGAAAAGCTGCCAGCTCCAGCTGTACCAGAATAATGCTCCTCTACATGGAAACTACATTACAGTGTTTGCCTTCCAGCACATATAATTAACCCAAACTTTCACTATTCTGGAATGATCCAAAGAGAAATGGAAAATACAGGTTCCAGCACAAAATCAACAATCTTGTTTTACCTTTAAATCTCCTAGCCAGGCCTGGTTTTCCTCATGACTTTACACCAGCCGTGCCCCGTGAGACCAATGGCTAAACCAGCAGTGAATAATAAAAWCATCGGCTGAGCCCGCTAGAGAAAACTGCTACCCCAGAGCCACCTCTGCCCGGTGCCACAGCCCCGAAAGGGGCAGCAAAACCTGCCTCCTCTGCCTGCCTTGGACCAACATGACACGTGCACCTCAGACAGACCTTCGTCCACCCCGCCCTTTGGAGCAGCCCCATCTCCATTGGGGGCCATATTCCCCTTACAACCTCATAAATTATTAAAGTATGTTGTTTTTCTTCTTTTTTCTCCCCCTCCTCCTCCCCCGCTTTTTWAAATTATTTTTTATATACCTTCACCCATCTCTTTGGAGAGATTACAGCCTCTTGACCTTAGTTACACATTTGTCGGGGCACATTCGGGTGCTTTTATCCGAGCTGAATGGAGCTGGGCTTCACAGGCAGGCTGACTCACTTYGGTGGGAAACGTGCAGATAAAGACACTACTCTGCGCGAGGCAGGGTGCAAGAACAGGTCTCTCGGTTAGCATAAACATATGTTGCCTAGGTCTGGAAGAGTATTTTGCCCTTATTTTTTTTTTTTTACCCCCTCTTTTCTTCACAGCTTGTTTGCATTTGCTGCCTTATTAAACAAGACTTTATTTGCAACCAGCACATCCTAGGAAACGCGGAGGTGTTGGACATAATTGCCCTGAGATCCGCATGGAGTAAACAACACGTCTTCCACGGGGGACTCCTCCTGCCCCACGGCCACCACGGACATGATGCAACACGGCGGGGCTCTGCATCACCTTCCGCCACCGAGGATGTGGGTCCTGCGAGTGGGGCCCCAARCACTTATTCTGGCTTCCAAAGCAGCACCCCGTCACCACTCGCCAGGCCCCRGCCCATCAGTTCTTACCTGAGCCTGAAAGCAGAGTCATCGCCTATTCTCCGTGCCACACAGGAGCTCTCCAGCTCCCACTTCCAACCCAAATGAGACAGCAGTATGACTTACCAGTTCTATCTCATTTATCATATAACATATATTATACCAATATATTTACAGAATACAATATATAAATATACAAAACAGTATCTTGCGGGCTTTTTTTTTCCTCCTCTTTACATTTGCCCCGAAGTTTTCTTTATACTCACATATGCTTTCCATTTGTCCTAGCCGTTTATCCCCACCCCCAGGTCCCCCACCTCCACATTCTTCTTTAACCCACTGAACTAAAACCTGTTCTCAGAGGGATCGAACATCTGGAGGGTGATCCTCGCACAAGTTTCAGTGCTTCTTTTGTTTCTCCACTTGCAAACATAGCAGTTTTTATAGTTAGTAAAGCCATTGAAAGGGATTCTCCGTCTGTGGAATAGAAACACTTCCAAGGAAAAGGTAAAGATGGAAAGATGGTCTTTGTAAAAAGGTTTTTCTCTTTCTCTGTAAGGCTCTATTTTTATAGGCACTACCCTTTTGTAAATTGTGTCCCACAGGATACAAATAGGGTCATAAGCAACGTATAATAGCATATAAATTGCATATAAATTATAACAACATATATTATATAATTATTAATAATAGCGTATCTTCTTTTTAACTTTTACCAACATTATTTAAAAACAACCAGCTCTGCTGATTCAGTCGCAAAGCGGGTGAAAAGCGAGCACTTCCATTTCATTTACCTTCAAAAGCACAACCTGACAATTAGTCAAACTGCAGGACATCAATTATTCAGGAAGGGTGTGGAAGGCACAGTTCGCYGTCTCCGCAGCACAGGATCTTCACGCTAACTCAGCCGTCCCAAATACTGACCCATTTCTGCTTTTCTAGAGATATTTAGATCTCGGCCATCCTCCCGAGACTCCTCTGCGCTGACGGTGATGGGGACAACCRCTGGCCACAGCCAGCACAGGAGCAAAGGGCCCGCAGGATGTCTCTTGGTGGGCACTGCTCTTTGTGCAGTTCATTTTCTCGCGCAGCACATCTGGAAAACAATCTCTTCCTTTTAACGTATCTACGAGCACTCTTACTAGAAAACCCAGGTATTAAGGCTAACTCTAGCAGAAATAAATTTAACTTCAGATTGTAATCACACTTGACAACTCCTGTGTCAAGTGAAAACCATCCATCACCATCATTTGGAATAAATATGCCTTCTGCTTAATTTTTAGTTTAGCTGACAGCAATCCTATTTTTCACTTATACACAGTCATTTATTTTCACTTGATAAAGCCAGAGAGAAACAATMTCTGAAAAAAAGCACTTAAAAATTCAGCCTCTGCAATTGTAACATTCACATCCACCTTAAAGCACGATATAGAGCCAGTAAAACACCGTAAGACCCATACACAGTGATGAAGCACAGCCCTACAAACTCCCAAGACATCCGCCCTGCATTGGTTTGCGCTCTGCTTCAAAACCCACCATGCTCTGAGTGCTCACATACGTGGRTTATCCCCCAACTCTGCATTTCAGAGTGAAAAAGGCAGTTACAAACACTTCCACATTGAGAATGCTGTAGCTCAAGAGATAAATTTGATGCTTCATCTCATGAGAAAGAAGCATTCTTCTGCAACCACTTCTAACTGGCTTGATGTTTTCCCTGAGCCAACARGCAGCCATTTACCACTTCATGAGATTTCCATGAAACAAGTTTGAATGTCACCCACTGTGAACAACACATTTCAAGAATGCGAAAGAAAACACATTTCTGTTAACTCGAGATCATGCCCGAAATACAAAGAAACGACATTTTGCATTTTTAAAAGAAACAGCCATGAATAGTCCCCCAGGAACTCATATGCAGTGCACGAACAACACACCTAACAAGCATAAGCGTGACCATGCCTCAAAGCTACCATCGCTGCTCACATTAGCCTCAAAAACCTCAGCCTTCAAGCAAAAAACCTGCAAAGAACAACTCTCTTTTTCAAAAAGCGAGTATCCAGCGGATTCCCACCCCGCACCACGACGACCCCATGCACRTACTGAGCCTAGATAAGGAAGCCCCTCCTCGTTCAAATCGGCGAGGGCGCAAGTTGCAGATTCACCTTCGCTCGCTCCGAGACCTCTGCGCTTGTGCGGCAGCTCCCTCGGCAAGGAGGGCCGGGCGCTGCCTTGCCGGAGGAGCCGGGATGCGGGTGCCCCACCCTGCGCCCCAGCGGCGCGAGGTGCCTCCTCCTCCTCCTCCTCCTCCTCCTCCTCCCAGCCCGCAGGCAGCTCAAGGCCGGGGCTCGGGCGCCGCAGCCGCCGCGCTCCGCTCTGCTCCGCTCCGCTCCGAGGAGGAAGGGCCATCAACTGCATGGTTAATGAGGCCGTGCGGCTGCGGGAGCGAGCTCGGGGAGCCTCCACCGCTTAAACAAAAATAACGCATCTCTAGCGCGCGTTCTGATTATTCATCACTGCAGCGAGCAGGTCTGTAGCACCTTAAGGGCTCCAGGCGCCTTCCTCTGCCGGCAGCACCGTAAGGAATAAACTTAGAGCCGCCCTTTACTCTAATGCGGTGTTCTTGGTCTCTCTTTTCCCCGTTATTGATATGCAGGTTTCATCCGCACGTTAGAGCTGAAAGTTTCCGATCCAAGGACACCGGCATGGCAGCATGCGTAGCTGTGTGTCTCATTACAAATGCACGCACACAAATGCAGCAGCAAAACCAGGGAATTTAACTAGAAAATTCATACACCAACTTGATGTTGACCTTTTAATGCTCCATGAAAAGACTATCATACATATTTTTAGAGGAAAAGCCTATACTTGATCATGCTGGACCAAGATTTATTAGACAGGAACTAACATGTTTTACTTATGTTCTCTGCAGATAAAACTTGCAATTTTACTTGCTTGCTTCTCTAAAACATATCTCCCAGCCTACTCCTGATAAAGAAGGTAGGCAATATTGAATGTAAAAAGGAAAAGAGTACTTTATATTCACAATACAGAAAGACAGATACATGTGACATGCACCTAACCCAGAGATTATCCTGACAAAATGACCTCTGACTTRCAATCATTGGGACCAAAAAGACTTGTAAGAGATGCATGGACCTTTCCTTTTGCTTACAAGTGCACACACAGCCTGGGACGCCTCGAACACGAGCGTGCCCTGGAAACCTCCAGTTTGGGCAAAAAGTGCGCTTTCAGGCGGCCYTCCTCTCCCGCTCAAAAAGAGTTACAGGAGAAACGCCAGAGATTTGGTAGATTTTACTACTCCTAAAGATTATGGAAAAGTGACTTTTTGAGTCTATCAAAGTTTCAGGCCTTTGAATAAAAAAATAAAATAAAATAACAGCACACACCCTAAAATCAGCCACAGGCCCCTCTTCCCCACCCCAAATAAAACCGGGCTCTAGCAGAGCACTTACTAGAGCGCGATTAGCAAAAGCTTTCTAACCGCCACACCCTCTTTTTTTTTTTTTTTTTTTTTAATTTTCCCCCTTCTTTTCCTCTCCCCCCCCCCCCGCGCCGGTTGTTTTGGGGCCCGGGCAGCCCCCGCACCCCTTGGCCCGGGCAGCGCGCGGGGCCCGGCCCCGGCCCGAGCTGGGGCGCACCTGCCCCGCGCAGCCCGCGCAGGGCGCGGAGCCGCGTCCCGCCGCCGCGGAGCCCCCGCGCCGCCGGTGGCCACACCCGCCGCATTGCAGAAGCCACCGCCGGGGGGGGAGGCGGGACAGCCCCCCCGTCACCGCTGGGCTCGGCGCAAGGCCGAGGCAAGGGGGAAAGGCGCTTGGGGGGGGGGGTGCGGGGCGCTCTGCGCCCCCCGCCCAGGTGAGCGCGGCAGCGCGGCCGGCATCGCTCGCGGCAGCGCTGCGGGGGCCGCATGCGTAACTTCGCTGSTAAACGCGTATTTATTGTTATATAATAACAGCAACGCCAGGCGCAACGCCGCCGCTCCCGCGGAGATGCCGCGCGTCCTTCCCCCGCCGCGGCGCGCAGGAAGCGCCCTCCGCGCCCGCGGAGCCGGCGCGCAGCCCCCCAGCCGCAGCCCCCTCCCTCCCGCTCCGTCCCCTGGCCCCCGCGGGGCTCACTTAAATAGCAGCTCCTGAAATCCATACACATACATA
>PTEX01000039.1:2255765-2269213 GCA_003342815.1 Eudromia elegans | reverse complement strand
AAAAAAAAAAGAAGAAAAAGAAAGAGAAAAAGAAACCCTGCACCGAGGAAAGTGCCAAAAGCCAGCAGGTTTCTGGAGAGAGGCCCCCCAGCTGAGCAGGGATGCTCCCCTCCTGCTGGGATCCGCACCCGTGTCCCCAGGGATCGCACCCGCTTTGGGCTCTGCTGAACGAGGGTGAGCGGAGCTGCAGCAGCTGCGACGAAACCCAGCTGCAGGGGCGCTGCCTGGAGCCTAATCCCAGCGCTGGGCACGCTCCGGCCTTGATTTTCCTGCGGGATTTTTGTGGTGGGGAGTACCAGCCCTTTAGATTTTAATTTCTAACTGTAGAGCGCATGCTCTTTCACTTGACATGATCACCAAAACAAATATGAATCCTGCCTCCCGTGGACTACAGATCCAAGAATGATAACATAAAACTAAAAACAACTTTGGGGTATTGAGGCCACCTCTCACAGAATAAACCTCAACGTGTCCCCTTCTCAGGCAGCAGCAAAAAAGGGGAACCCAACTCGGCACTGATGGACTTTGGTGCTGCTGCAACATAGTGGGTGAATTGGGCTTATTCCCTCTTTAGGCAGCTTATTTTGAGAGCTCCCCAAAATAACAGGACTCAGATTTTACTCAGGGCTCTGGTATGAATCACGGCAGGGGAAAAATACTCCCTTTAATTAGCGGCATCTCCGGGAGAGGTAAGAAGGGAAAGCGATCCTGACAGCAGAGCGAGGACATACGCAGACCTGCAAAGCTGTGCGGCTCTCTCCTTAATGCAGAAATGTAACGAGTCTCCCCCTGCTTCTCACCTGAGACGCAGGGCTGCCATTTAGCAGCTCTGGTGCACAGTGACACGCACAATAGAGAGACCTCACAATGAAAACGTGCCACCTACTAAGGGACGGCATACCGAGTCACGCAGTTTAAATAAACCTCCTTGTATACTATTCTCTACTAGGGACTCTGGAAGTCATCACGGATCACACGGGAATGTACTTGACAGCTAAGACATACATTAGAGCTAACAAAGTTTGATTTCTTTTTTTTTTTTTTTTTTTTTAAAAAAAGGACTGAGTTGATTTGAATCAAACTGATTCTCAAAAGCAAGCTAGGAGACTTAAGAAGTATCATTGTTTGAAAGCAATGCATATTTTAGCAGTTTAACCTTTTGCAGCTCTCATACTTGCTATTATAAAAGAAGGTGTTGACGCAGCTTTTGAGCAGAGATACACCATGGAGCATCAGTGCATCATGACAATGGACACTGCCCTTGGGCAGTACCACAGCAGGGTTTGCCCCACAGTTACAACAGGCACTGGGAGCCCTTTGCTGGATGGATATACTGCATATATAATAGCATCTTTCATCCAAGCATCCAGAAAGCTTTAAGGCACATTAATTTAACCTCTAAACATGAAGTGATATTAACTAATAGGCTGTTCCTATAAGCAGGAAATCTTTGCAACAGATATGAGTAGCTGGTACCTTTGAGTTACAGATGGGCCTGCACTTCAGAGCCCTGAAACACAAGATCACTGACAGGAAAGTTGTTCATTTTTTAATACTGCCTTAGACTTCCGAACAGGATTAGTTCGCCAGCTTAATCAGCATTTAAAAATTATTATATTAAAAATCTGATCTTCCAGTAATTTTTACCAGGCCATAAAATCCACATTGTTCCCCTAAGGGGGGGAAATGTGAATAATTCCCCTAAACTTACCTGGAGTTATACCAGTGTCCATTTACCTGAAGGAAAACTCAGACCACTTGCACAGTACTAAGAAAAGACTCTGCTCTCTGGCCTTGCCATATGCCAATAGTTTTATTTTTGCTATTTTCTTGCCTTTCCAGAGGTTTGAATGTCAGGAGTGAGTTACTGTTCCAGTGAGGAGAGGTGTGCTGCTAGACCTGGTACTGACAAGGACTGGCCAGAGATGTGAAGGTTGGGGGCTGCAGTGACCATGAGATGGAGTCAGGATCCAGCACTGAAGGAAGCCTGGACTTCAGGAGGGCAAATGTTGGCCTCTTCAGGAACCTGCTTGGAGGAATCCCATAGGTTAAGAGCATAAAATTAAGGAGTCTCCCAGGGAGCTGGTTAATACTCAAGCATCACTTCCTCAGAGCTCTAGATCAGTGTATCCTGTGAGTARCAAGTTGAGCAAAAAGTCTAGGGTGAGGTCTGTAGCCAGCAGTGTCCCCCAGGGGTCAATACTGGGTGCAGTTTTGTACAGTTTACTTATGAAGGCACAGTTTACCTGCATGAGGGCACAGAGTGCACCCTTAGCAAGGTTTCTGATGATCTAAAACTGGGAAGAGTAGCTGATACCCCAGAGGGCTGTGCTGCCATCCAGAGGGACTTGCACAGGCTGAAGAGATGGGCAGAGAGAAACCTTATGAAGCTCGAAGGGAAGTGCAAAGTCCTTCACATGGGGAGGAATAACCCCATGCCCCAGGACAGGCTGGGGCTGAGCTCCTGGAGACCCCCTCTGTGGAGAAGGAGCTGGGAACCCTGGTGGACAAGAAGGTAAGTATGAGCCAGCAATGTGCTCCTGAGGCCAACAAGGCCAGTGGTGTCCTGGGCTGCACCAGGAAGAGCGCTGCCAGCAGGCTGAAGGATGTCAAAGCCCAGCAAAGGGCTATGAAGGTTACTAGGACAGTGGAGCACTTTTCATGAGGAGAGGCTGAGAGATCTGGGCCCACTGAGCCTGGAAAAGAGCAGACCGAGAGCACCCTCTGAAGTGAAGGTGTCCAGAGGATGGGGCCAGACTGTTTTCAGTGGTGCCCAGGACAGGGTGCAACGGGCACAAACTAAAACACAGGAAGGTTCATCTGGATATGAGAAAAAACTTCCTGACAGTCAGGGTGAGAGAGCATTGGAAAGAGTTGCCCAGAGAGGCTGTGGGGACATCTTTACTGGATATACTCAAAACCAACGTGGACACAATTCTGTGCAACGTGCTCTAAGGGACCCTGCTGGAGCAGGGGGATTTGGTCTAGATGCTCTTCAGAGGTTGTTTCCAACCTCAATGATTCTACAATTTGGTGATTTTTCCCAGTTTCCCCCTTCAGCAAATGCAAGTACAGCTTTCCTGGGGAAGTCCTACGAGGGGAAGGATGAAAGAGTTCCTCGCGGGTCTCTGACATGACGCAGACAAGTTACAAGTGGGGCAAGGAAAGGGGGGCACACACCTCTCCAAAGGGGCTGTCAGTCGGGAAGGGCGGCAGCAGGGAGAACAGGTCCATGCACAGCCTTTGGCTGGGACAAGACCTTGTTTTTATGGGAAAAGGGAATAGGGAGACACACAGTCTCTGCCAGGACAGGATGAATAGGCAACCCTGGTAGAGAMGGGACAAGGATTATCGACCTGCCCTGGGAACTGCTGCCTAAAACATTCTTGTGATTCCCCTAATTGATTGGACATGGCATTCAAAATAGCACATTACAGAGAAGCAAGACACAAAAAATGCTATCAAACTGGGCAAGAGACCTTCTAAAGCTCAGCCAACAGTGAATTAGTTGGGTACAGCACTTTGAAAAATGGAAGGACTGACTATAAAAGTAGCAGTATTATTAGAGCAGTATTAGGAAGATATTTCTCAGCAGACATGAGCTTGGCACTGTGTCTAGACGGTGAGACTGTTTTGGAGTCACACAGATTTTTAAATTTTTTTTTATTACCGTATCCACTTCAATTTATGAAAAGCAAACTGATCTGCCCATGACTCATGCAGCTTAGCTTTATGCATGGCAATGAAATAAAATTCTCTTAATTAAGAATAATCACTATGAGACAGCAAACTAAGGTAAGATTTACAGAAATCAGACCAACCCTTTTTCTCTCTTCCTTCAGTGCAAATGTAAGCTTCACAGACCTCTGATGGCCAACATCAGCACTAGCTTAACATAAAGGTTAGGTATGACTCTTCTCTTAGTGCAACTATAGCAACATAGTAGTTCACATTTATTTTCTACATGGGGATTTATTTTGAGGGTGCAGAGATTTATTTCATCTGTTGTTTGAAATGTCTTGTTCAGACATTTCAGAGCCAGTCCAGTCACAGCCAAACCAACCCCATAGAGAACAACCAGCAAACTTGACCCCAGCCAAACTGAAACTGCAACAGAAAACTTGAAATATAGAAGCTTTGCTGCAATCTGAAATTCAGCATTGCCCTTTACCACTCTTATACCCACAGCTTCTTTCTGAGAATGTTAAGTGGATTATCAAGTGATTATTCGCTGCTGTGGCTCTTCAGCTCCTCTCACAAACCAAAGGTAACCAAAATCTTAAGTTGCTTTTACCTAAGGCTGCATCCAATCCAAAACAGATATGAATCAGCTTTCAGACAAAGTAATAAACAAAAAATAACATCAATAACATTTTTATTTTATCTATGCATAATCACTAATACAATTTAGACGTACTTTGATTTTGTGTACTCTGGGTAGAGAAAATATAAAATACAAAAGTTATGCAATACGCAGTAAGCACAAATATACTTCAGGTAGAAACTCCCGATCTGCCTGAAAATGAGACATATTTTCTATTAGCCTCCGTCTATGACCGAGAGCTTCCTTGACTGTGATCACCTCTAGAGAGGTCAGCACAAGCCATTTCCCCATGCTAGGGCTATTGAGTCCACCCTTTCAGTCAATGAAAATCCTGCCTTTTTGTCTTCATTCCCATAATGCTTCATGTTTTCTTCTACTTGTCTCTGTTTTCCTGTTTAAAACTATCACCCCTTCCTACCCTCTATTAAACTCAGTCTTGCATAGCAGTTACAAAACTGCCTTTAGTCTTTCTATGGCTTCTTCTCGGGAAGCATCCAGCTCAGAGGAGGATTAAAGCAGTTTACCTTGAGCACAAACTAAAGTTTTACTGACTCAAAGGCAAGTTAATGTACATTAGCACACCCGAAGTACACTGTACATTTAGTACTATCAGAAAGAGAAACGCTATCCTGAATCGTAGCTGCTCTCTACAAACATCTTTTTAAGATACCTCTTCATCATGACATCTATAATAAAATGACCCTCAGTGGCTGGGTTATTAGACACAGACCCTGTCTGCTTTTATATCACTTGTCTTCTTAAGCTGCAAGATTTACCAGATAGGGAATACACTTTAATGAGTGTTTGCATAGCACCTACTCCAGTTAACCTCGTGTTATGAAGGTTAATAGTAATTATGAGAAGTGCTAGTAGGTTCTTATTAAGTACAAAGAATAACTATGATTATGCTTACTGTAATGTTAAAGTGGTCTTAATAAAGGGGAAGAAATTCAGCTTGAGAAGGTGTATGTTTATCCTATACCTGTATAACCAAGGTAGGCTGAGGCATGCTAAGATGCAGGATTTTTTCGCCCCTTGAGGGTTAAAAGGTTAGATTAGTTCCATGTATGCCCCTACAATTAAACCACTTCAGAGCAGGCATGTCTATAAACCATAAAACAGCAACAGAAAACAGTTTCAACATTTGACAACAACTATATTTTACTGACAGAAAGAAATAGCATTGGTGCTTCTAAACCACAAAACACATTTAATAAAGAAAATAAAAATAAAAATATTGTTCAATTTCACTCTGTCTAGTTGTAAAAAAACACATTTGCTTTTAGTTGCTACCTCATACAACACGAACTGCAGAAGGGGCTTCTCTCCACAACCCAAGGACACGTGACCCCTGGCTGGGGACACCAGACCTGGCAAAGCCCCTGTGGAGCCTCCCAAGCTGCCTCCATCCTCCAGCCCGTTTGAGGGTCTGCACTGTTGGCAAGAGGGAAGCTCCCAACCTCACCCCCTCCCTGGCTGCTCCTTCCCACGTCCATCCTGCCCCTGCCTTAAGCAGGGAGAACATTTGCAATGGCTCAGAATAACGTCCCCCTCCCTAGGCACCCACCAGCCTCCCAGGAGCCAGGCCGGCTCCAGCTGAGACAGCTACTGAGCACAGCGAGAGCTCCAAGGGCCTCCTCCTTGCTGTATTTATAGCTTCTTAGGCTCTCTGAAGATGCTTTACCTTGTAAATACAGACTATAATTATGCTTACAATTAAGCCTCACATTCAGCTTCACCTTGGCTGGCGGGACGCTGCGTCAGGCACACAGGGTTCAATCGTGATATACGTTTGTGTCCTGGGTACCAAAAAACATTCAAGYCAGGCACCTCAGCCTCAATCTCTCTTTTTTTTCCTTTTTTTTTTTCGAAAGCCTTTTTACACTTCACAAATAATGAGCGTCGTGGGCAGCTTCTTACAGTGCAAATGTTTAATTTACCACAGTTCCCCTAAACCAATAATTTTAGTACCCTCGTTTGCTTACTTGTCACTTGGATTGCTACCAGTCAGCCTGTATGCAAACATCTGTCTGAGCTGGGAGAGTARTGCACACACTGCAAAGTTGCCAAGCAACTGCCTTAATGCCACGAGCATTAGGCCARCTTGCCTACTTCAAACAAGTTGCACAGAAATACAGCTGATAGGAAGGCCCAAGCTTACGCGAGGGCATAATACCTAAAACTTCTGTGCTCACGGCTTGTTCTCATTAGTAAAATAAGTGTCACAATTTCTGTCATTACTTAAAAGGAAAACAATTTGAGTGCTTGGATCCAAGTCCAAGCAAATATTCAGGTTGAAAAAATAGTTTTTAGGTAGTAACAGACAAACCACGTGGCTTTCCCATTCTTTATCTAAATCACTGAAAATGCAAGCACTGATACAGCACGTGTAGGCCCCAAGGTAATGCCACTGTTGACAGCTAAAGGTGAGCACATTGCAGCTCGTAGAAATGAACTACAGAAATAACACATTTACAAAAAGCTCCTGAACAAGAGATCCAGGCCACGTTCTCCCAACATCTGAACCATTTTTGCTCAGCCGTCACTCAAATTATTTCCAAGTTGTGCTTCATTACACTTTTAATGGCAGYTGGAGATCCCAGAGCTTTCACCTTTTTAATGAAAACTCTCCCAGAACRAAACAAAACGAGCAACAGAAAAAGTGGAATTGCAATTCCTGCAAGACAAGATCATGTTAGTAGTGTCAGGAGTTACAACCACTGCTGGACTTCAGTTTTTCAACTTGTCTGCATGACTTGGTGGGAAAAACACTATATTCCATCAAAGCAAGCACTGATCACATCTGTGTGCACTTTGGTATCATGACCCCTGAAGCAGCCTAGGAAAAGCATCAATTGCTATTGCACTTATTAGCATTGCATTGCATGGTCAAAATATCAGCATTTCTAGCTAAAGAAAAAGGGAGCTCATGGTTTGGGGAATTTCTTTTACATTTGAATCACCATACAAGTTTCTTTCGAAGGTCATAAAGGGAATACTTTTAGATTTTGATTTCTCCTGAGAAGAAATATAATTGCAGAAATAATAAAAGCTACAAGCATTTTCTCAAAGGAGAAGTATGACGGTGTTGATACAAAACATTGCATTTACACAACAGCACATACACAATAGGAAGCACAAGGCTGTTACTTTTGCATTTGCAAGAAATTCTATTATTCACTCAGCTTGAAATTAAAAAGCAAACAAACCAAAACCACACATACACACACATATTTTGACATTTGCATTTAATACATTTCTGAAGATTTGGGCTTTTTGCTTCTTTTCACACAACAGCTAATTTCTACTGTTAAGAATTAAGTGGAAGAAAAAAAAATAAGCAGAAACTTAGGCAAGCTTGATAAATGAACTCATAAAGCAGCCTTCAGATTGTTTCAATAAGTCACTTTCCTATGTTCCCTTCACATTATAGGGAACAAAACTGGAAAGAATTGAAGAGAGCCTTTATGAAAGGGAAAAGCAGCTATTACAGTGGTTTTGTTCCTAAAATACAAACTCTTTGAGCCCTCTGAACTCAACTCTCCCTCCACCACCTCCAGCTCTCTGAATGTCTTTTTTCTCTTTTTCGTATTTTGACCAGACAAGGGAGAACATACGTGGTAGCTATATGCATGCCAATAGGCAGCTATGCACATGCTGCTGGCCATCCAAAAAAACCACACTTCTGGACTACCAGGGCTGCCCCAGCACCACTCATTTTCTTTCCTTTTCCTCTTTCCACTATGCAGTGTGGATGTGTAATGTTATAAAAAAATAAAAGAACAAGTTGTAGCTCCGTGTTCTCTGATGGCGCAGAGCCTCCAAGCCTTKCCCTCCACCAGCCTCTGCTTTGCATTAAGCACACAAAGCCAGGCTTTATTTCCTTTCTGGGGGGGATTCTGCCAGACTTTGAAGGAACCTGAAAGTGATTACAGAGATGAATGATGAARCTTGAACTCCTGTTCTCATGTTCCACTTGACTGAGAAGGAAGGAGATACAGTGGTTTATTCTTGGAGAATTCAGCCCCCCGTTTCTACCATGGCTGTGGTGACTTATTCCAGATTCTTCAGTGCCAAAACTCTTCAGATAGCCAGACCATTCTTGGGTAGTGCTCCGACAGAGCTCTACAATTTTAATTTCTTTTTCTTTTAATCAATACATTTCTTGCTGTTTTGTGTGTATATAAATTATGCATATATATACTCATTTGTATATAATAGAGTAAGATTATACTCTAACTCTATTATATGAACCTTTCTTATGATAACATTAATAAGAAGTCTACCCTTCAACAGAAGCAAAACACAGAAACACAGGATCAGCTTGTAAAGCACAGCAAATTCATTCATCAATAATTGTTTGGGATTGTGAAATGCCTATGGATATTGTGATTTCTCTTGCAAAGGCTGCTTCACCAACACAGACTTTTTATTMATTTTCCATCTTCAAAGTCTTTCTAATGCTAAAATTTTACTCCACTCTAATCTACCTAAGTTTTGTTTACGTATCAATTTTAGTCAGAATGCATTTCCTTATCTTCTGGGTCCCTAATACACTCAGCTTGCATCACATAATATTGTTATGATCTCAGGTTCAGTGAATTCTTAAACTCATCCTTTCTATCAATATTTAATTTAATTTTCAAGACTTAAAAACACTTTCATTGTTTAAGGGGGGTACACAAAGATATAGGAGCTAATGCTCAATCTAAAGTCAGATTGGCAGCTGGTTACCTGGAGAAGTTACACTGCAATATGGTAGGGCAAGAATTTAAAGTATCCTATCTGAACATCACTAAGCATTTCAGACTCACTAAAGGTGAAGTAAATCTCTCTCTCTCTCTCTAAAGAAATAAATTCCTACATAATCTTGCTTGGTTAAATGACAGGTTCATAACATACTCGCTTGTACTGCATTATCTGAATGAAGAAAATCACCAATAAAACATAGTCAGGTCAAAAATTGTCTGAAGAGCCAACAGCCCAGATCATGAAAATTCTAATTATGTGAAATATTTGATCCCCAAAAAAAGAAAAACAATAAAAAAAAGAAAAGTTTGAAACTTCTTTTTTTGCTTATAACGTGTGAAATGTGTCAGCTGTGGGTACAGTTTGTTCAGCACAAAAGCATTATTTTTAAAGAAAAATATTTTTTGAGTTTTACAAGTGGAGAAAGTCTTTACAGCAAGTACATGGTCTGACATACTTAAAGTAGAAGGAAAGTCAGACAGAAAAGATTTGGCTCATGGCTGTACGGTACATGTATAACTTAACCAAGTCCTCAGGATATCTCCAACAGCCTGGACGTGGTGCATGTTATGAGCCATCAAATGCTTCCCACCAGTTGTAACAAACCAGACATCCACAGTCAAAATAAATAAATTAATATTAAAAAAAATCTCCAGAACTGCAGTGTGCAACAGCGAGAGAACTGGGGACATGAAGAGCCTTGCCAGTGTCTCAAGGCACTTGAGTAAAGGCACATAAATGGGGTTCCCAGGTGATCCCAGGACATGGATCACATCACAGGGAGGCAGTAGTTTCATATTGGAATATGGCAAACTCAGAAAATTATTAGGGACCAATGATAAATCTGACTAGTTAAGTGCAGGTTCTTTGAAACAGGTGATTGCAAACACCTACATCAGGTTTGAAGCAAAATTAACACAAAATTCTTGTCAGAGAAAACATTTTGAAGGCACTGCAATATAGTCCATGTTACCGTATATTCCTCTTTACAGATTTCCAATGTTTCTACACCACTTTGTACACTGTTTCCATACCAGTCATATATATACACACATATTTTGGGAAATAAGAACCACCACATCTTTCTGAGAGTTTCAGTTCTTCCTTCTTCCTCCCATCTAGATCTTTATATGTCCTGTCTGGATCTTTATATGTCCTGCTTTTGCTTAAGCCTCTCTGATCCAAAGAGCAAAATATCATGGGGAATGGAAGTAAAGTGTTATAATAGGCTGCTAGCAGAATTTAAAAAAAAAAAAAAGGGAAAAGGAAAGAGGAGGTGGCATGAATCATGCCGAGTCATGTGATATTCCTTGAATTAAAAAAATCAACTCATGTTAGTTTTAGTTAATAACCCAGTGTTTTATAACTTGGACTCCCCCACAGAGAGTGAGCATAAAATACTCGRACCAGGGTGCTTAAATCTCAGCAATATCTTTACTTTTCTTTCATGTTTCTCAAATTATGGTGGACTCTTTTTAGCACAAAAAAACCCTGCAAAGTATTACAAAATGTGCCTGTATATAATAGAATCAAAACTGTGGTCCTAATAATCATCACTATGCTGGGAACACACCTATTGATTTTAAGATCATATGTCTTCCAGTGAATGACTTTAGGAGGCCCCAACCTCAAACTAYTGTAAGCAACAAAGGATTTCCATGACCCGAGTTGGCCCAAACATATATTTAAGTGATTTAAAGTCTGATTTGAAGGACAGCACTTTTAACTCTGGTTGKAACAGATTTGCTGTTTAATACTAAACAATATTTAATACTGCCCCAAAAAACATGCTCAAGTAAAAATGAAACTTTTTTATAATATCTTTTGTCTCAATTCTGATTTAATAATTTCCTGCCATGAGTTTTGGCATGAAGAACAAACAGGTATAGAAAAGTAGTAGCAAGAGTTTAATTTATGTATTTACCATGATTTTACCTCAGCTTAAGTTTCCTTATTGGTTTGGGTGCTCCAGGAAAGACATGAGTGATTAAAGGGAGAAAATCCTGGCACTGGTTCGAGGAAGGGACAGTGGCAAACAGAAGCAGTTCTTGCCTCTCCATAAAGATYTCCTAACGAATCTTCAGGTTTGTGGCAGCATCTGATAACACTAGATTTAGCACGATCACTTCTCAATCATGGCTGCAAACATAGGAATTAAAACAGTTTGCAAAATACGCAGGTAAGGAGCCTCTCTGCGTCTGCGTAGGTGCCTGTCAGAGCTGGACCGCTCCTCTCCCCGCCGCGTGGTGCCCCACAAGGGTCAGCTGCTTTGAACAGCGGGGGCGAAGCGGGGCAGCAGGGCTCGGGACCGCGCGGGGACCGCGCGCGGGCAGCGCGGCTCACAGCCCCAGGGCACGCAGAACCAGCACATTCAACCAAAACAGCTCCGAGGCAAAAGCAGATGAGCGTATTAGGAAAACATAAATGGGAATTTAGACGGGTGCCGGAAGAGCACAACCAGGCCATAATGCAACCCTGTCTTTCTGCATCTTTAATTGGAATAGATGAAGTTTTTACCAACATGTTCTTGTACAGAGTGTCCTGTAAAATACACRATTTGCAGAATTTCTCATCCCTGACTATTTTCTTTTTTCCTCTTCTATTTATTTATGTTTTGACTCTGTCACAGAAATAAGGTGCAAAGAGCTTCCTTTCCACAGCACGCCGCAGTGGAAGCCACACTTAACAGGCTGGCTGCCCTTGGGTACAAGCTGCCCGTGCCCCAGGGGAAAGGTGGGGCCAGCCCATGCACCTTACAGCTCTTCTGTCTGAGACTTGGGAAACAGGCTACACGGCTACACGGCTCTCCAGGCCAGCAGAAAACTGTCAACATTCGTTGTTTCCCAGAACTGGATTTTTTCTGTTTGAAAGCACTGTGAGATAGGGCTCTGCCCATCATCTAGGATGACCTGCCATCTTCCTGGGACCACTTGCTCCTGATCAGAGCAGTGTGGGGCCACCTCTCTAGAGGCTGTTTGCTCCTAATGGTCCTACAGTGTGTGAGGTGGGCAGCCTCCTGCCACCACAGGCACCAAGGTCCTGGAGCTAAGACTTAACCTGTGGCTCATCAATCAAATTGTTAATCAAATCCCCAGCTATTGTCACTGCTTATGGCARCATATTTTCCTCCCAACTGCCTAACTCCATGTAGGAACACCAAACCTCTCAGTCCCTTCCGACGCCATGCAAGTCTATGAGGCAAAGATGAATTATGCTCAGCAGTATTTAGGTTTCCTCAGTGAAAATTGTGTATGTTTCTGCAACACTTATATGTTTCTCCCAAGCTTAACAAGCAACAACAAAATTGGCTTTCAACATGTTTCTTGACTAACACAATAATCAGGATACATCCCAGCTATACGACCCTATGCCAACACCAGATCAGATACCAGAATCCATCCAAACTACTAATTTGGTTCTATTTCCATGACTCTTGTGTAAATAGAAAAAAAAAAATCAGTAACATTTGTGTGACACATTATTGAATTTCAACCTCTAAGTATTTATTCTTTAGTGTAAACTGAAAGCAGGTGTTTTCTGTACCAAYGCTAGCCAAAGTTTTGCCTTTTCTTAGCATCCATAATGTGTCCTGTAGCACAAGTATCTTACTTTTACCCTGTGGTTTCATGATAATATAGTAACTAGAGAGCTAACAGAYTTATGAAGAACACAGACCTCAGAGRACACTTYAGTAAAATCKTCTTTTCTATTCTTGACAWYATCTCCTATTCTGACCACTTTTTTGAGAAACATAACTTTCCCCTGTCTTTTTTCCCCCTCTCCAATCATCCATATTTACTTAAAAGTTCTAGTGATCATCCACTCCCAATGAGAAACTGCAAAAGCTCTTTTTACTGATGTATGCAAGAAACCTTATTGATTCTCTTCGTGCAGCCTCTCAGGGCTAGCCAGTGTGATAAAGAGTTAGAGCCTGCTATACCCCATGCACACCAACAACAGATAGCCCCATCTTTAGGCAACCAGGAGTAAGATTAGCCCTGTTAAGGTTAGATTATTTTGAAACCGAGAACTCTTTTTATATAGCACATCCAAATATGATCATATTTTGTACATGTAATTTTGTTTATGTTGTGTCTAGAGCAATGCAACTTGGCAGGAGTGCAACACAGCACAGACAGATATGGCAGCAGGAGGAAAGATAGTAACTAAAAATATAGACTAGCAACAGTATCAAAAGCGGGAGCCAAAAATGCAGGAGAAATGAGTATTTAGTATCAATAGGATCGCAAGGTGGAAAGGATGTAAGCCCAGTCAGCAGAAAGAACTGCAAGGTCTCTAAAAGAAAATTTAAACTTGTTTTTTCCTTTTTTAAGCACAGTGAACAAAATCACATTCATGGCCCCTTCCTTACAAC
>PTEX01000039.1:2245614-2255695 GCA_003342815.1 Eudromia elegans | reverse complement strand
GCCCATAGTTTTCAGGGAAACTAAAACATAAAGGAATTTTTTTTTTTTTTTTTTTTTTTTTTAGGCAAAATATAAAGGAGAATTAAGACTACAAGAAGTGTCAGAATTAAGTTGCATTCTGCTAATGCACCAGTCAGGAAGGAACCACTGCCTTATCCAGTGTAACAGTATTGAAAGAAGTGAGCTGTAAGGACAGAATTGTCCATATCCTCACACGCTTTCCCACGGTGCTCAGCACTGATAACTAAGCACTGCAACAAGAGCCATTAACACTTATAATCACCATCTGCCAACCACCTTTTTACACCATGACTCAGAGCCACGTGCAGATTAAAGCCAAATGCATCCACCAGTTCGGGGTGTCTCGTTTGGGCCCACCAAGGAAGAGCTGCCGGCCGCCTGGTACCTTCAGCACACCCCCAGTGTTTCCCGAGGACGGYACGTGCACGGCCTGGTCAGCAGAGAAGTCGAGGTCACTTGGGATGCTCGGTGCCGAAGGGTCACTGGAGAGCCGTGCTGTTACATCCCTGAGGATGCGCTAACCAAGACCTTATTTATTTTTAAACTGGGACACTAGGTTTTCATGAGACGTCACAAATTCAGCCTTGTCAAAAGTTCACGCACCCTTCCAGGCTTATAGGCTTTCCTTGAAAGCATGGAAATACTGGATTTTTTGAGAGATGCTGCCAGAATATTTTAATAYAGATAAAATTATATTTTTGTTCTCATTTCTGAGGGCAAGACTGAGATTGTTTTGGCCTGGAGGCAAAAATCCCTTCTCCTCGAGCCCAGGAAAGGCTCACATTGCTCATGGGGGCTCATATGTTTCAAGTCTGGAAAAACTGAGGTACTGAGGGGAGGGAAGAGAGACAGGGAAATAACGGGAATGACACTTTCCATGCAAACCATCAGGCTTTGGTGGCTGTCCCAGCTTAAGAAAAAAAAGTTTATAAAGCATGGATTTTTTTTTTTTAATTAGAGACACTGAATGACTCAAGCTGGAAGGAGACCTCTGGAAGTCATTTACCCCAACCTCCTGTGTGGARCAGTGCTGCTGATAGCTTTTTCCAGTCACCTTTTGAACATCTTCAAGGATGAAAATCCTGCAGACTTGCTGGGCAACTGTTCCATACATGATCAACCTTACTAGGAAATTTATTTCCTCATATCTACTGGGAATTCGCTTTGCTGAGCCTCATACCCACTGCCTCCCATCCTTTCGCTATGCACTCTCAAGATCAGTCTGATCCATCATACACAAGTAGTTGGAGACAGCAACAAGATTCCCCTTTAGTTTTCTCTTCTCTCTAAATAAACCACATTTCCTCCCTTTCTTGATCCATCCTGTCCTTCCAGTTCACCGAAAGGACCTCCAGGCCCTTTTCTGTAGAGCTGTTGCTCAGCTGGTTGATCCCCAAGTTGGAACTTCCATTCTAGGTGCAAAATTTGCATCTTTCTTCACTAAAATTCACAAAATTATTGCCAGTTCACCAGTCTAGCTTGTTGCAGTTCCCTCTTACTATTCTCCCCAAAAATTCAGTCCTTTGCATGGCACAGTAGCAACAGTGAACAGGAATCACTTACACTTAATGGGAAAAATCCTGGAAGCATAAAATCAGTTGGCAGGTCCACCCCTCCACACCTGAATCCTGGCATGCCTTGGAACAGCTCATGTCCAGGTCTAGGACTGAACCTTTGAGCCGTTTGCTGCTCACCAAAAGCTGCAAAACATCCCCACTGCCAAAATCAGGCCAAGTGGAGCAGTGCAGACCCTGCTCTCCTCTTCTTCTTCCTTTGCAATCCTCAGGAGAACCCTATGCAATGGTTTCACTATCCCTTTTCAGCAGAATATAAAGAAGRAGGTAAAAATTAAGCCAAATATATCATCAATGAACTCTCCCATTCCCTCTGCTTCCTTCAGTGTCTACTTGAGGAGGGCAGATGTTCCACGGGAACCCACCTGGATCCTTCCCAATCTCCACAGTGTCTCACATTTCCTTCGCTAACATAAAAAAGCYGAATTATAGTATCCAAAACTAAATCCATCGTTCTCCACATCAAGCACAAAAACAAAAGAGCAGCAGGCAGGTTCTCTGRAGGACCTAAACTTTCAGTAGTGATTGTAAAGGTCGCAAACCATCTTCCTGCAAAAGGAACAGGACACATTTTTCAGCACTGCTTCTATGAGGAATAGCTACCACACACAGCAAGGTACACAAAAATCAATGTAAGTACTAAACTAGATGTGGTAGCAGCAGAAGTGATTGATCTTTCATGGAATGAGGTAAAGTGTGCAGAACTGACAGGTTTCTTTTCTTCCCTCCACCCCTTTCTCTCCACCTTGGTGTAAAGAAGCATGAAACTGATGGATGATTTCTTGAGAGAACATCTTGTTCAAATGCTGGCAACACATCATCAACATTTAGGGCATACTTAATCAATTAAAAGAGCTGTCTCTGAAAGAATCACATTAATATTGGAAACGAAAGATGAAGAAAAAGCAGGATGTTGGAGAACATTTTTTTTTTTAATTTTATTTGCTGACTCAACCATATGAGATTTCTGTTTAATGACTCTTTGCCTGCTRCAGAGAGAAAAGTCTTTCTCAAGATACAGTAAATCTCTTCATCCATCACAGCTGAAGCAAAGTATTGATGCTAAGATACTAATTGCCATCTACAGTCCTAAAACATTTAATTGAATCAGTAAGTGACTTGTCTGGCTTCTCCTTCACTAAGGTTAATCTGCRGTCCCACATGAAAATAATTTGTTAGAGATCTCAGTTGGAGTGTAACCACCTGCCCATGTCAAGGTCATCACAGCTTTACTCAAGCAAAACACTTTAATCACAGCGTTTGTGCTGGTTTGGCCATCTTTGTGTCCTCCTTATTCCTTCCCAAAGCATCAAGGCTCTGTGCACTACTGCTTTAATGCACATGAACATACGTGATGTAGGTAGCTAGCCCTCTACTACAGCAATGTGAGGAAGACTGCTCAACCTCCTTGATTATGAGCCTCGTGTGTTCTACTGTGTCAAAATTAAAAAACAAAAAACAACTGTTCATTAGCAATTCAACTACAATTATGGCTGCTGGATCGGATGTCAGGGTCAAAAAGTAGATGCAAAAACCCACAAATCGCTTGTTATCCCTGKGGAGCCAGATTCTCATCTGGCACAAGCTGGCAGCGCTCCACGTTGAAAATCTGGCTCCTAGCATAAACAGGCTATAAACAAGGTCTTTGCTTTATCTGCAAGGCTTGGGGTATCTTAAATTTGACAGCCCTTGAATGAAACTTTACTCTGGGGTTTAGAAGCAAATTATGRAACTGACTTGTTAAATTATGTTTCATTAGCAGCAGGAACATTACAATTGCATCCTTTGTTATTTGAGCCTTCAATTTGATTTTGTCAAGACTATTTCATCGTTCAATTTTCTAAAGCAAATGATTCTGAAAGGTTGTGCAAAGGGCATAAAAAGTAGCGATAATGACCTTCTCAGCAATCAGAATTAGGCTTTTTTTTTTTTTTTAAATGACATCTATGCTTTCTGAGGATTGTTGGTCTTGATTATTGGTCCATATTTGGACAGCACAAGTACCCCCCCCTTCTCAAGCCAGAGCTGCAAACCCTCAGCACCAGCACAATCCAAGAGTTTTGCACTCACATAGAGGTATTTTTGTATCAGCTAGGTAAAAAGGAAGGAAAAGGGGGGGGAAGAAAAAAAGAGGGAGAATGATGAAAGAGAATGGCTTATTCAAAGCCTATAAGGAATTCCCCTCTGCAGGGCATGAAATCATATTTGGAGCCTATACTTTACACACACACACACACACACACACACACACACACACAGAAGCAGAGCATATTCACTTGCATATTCACTTGTGAAATTCTAAAACATTAAATGAAAAACATCTAAAATGAGTCTGTCAGAACAGATTTCCAAACAACATCCTCAGGCAATGTAAAGAGCAACAGAATTGACCTAGATAATTTAGATATTAAAAAAAACCCCCCACCTACTGCTTCACTTTCACCAGTGATTCTGCATGCACACTCGTACACAGTCGTTCTATATTTTCAGCTGCACCTGAGACGAAGGGTCCACCTATAGTTTTACAGGGCAGGTGCCTAGAGTGGTTAAAGGACTTCGAGCATGCACAAAGACAGCCCCAGCTTGCAAAGTTTCAAGGAACAAAAACAACAGGACTGCTCAATTACCAAGTGGAATTTCGAACCTCCTGGTGCCACCTACGACAAGTGAGTTGCATTAGCTGCTGGGCAGCTTCTGAGGGTAATGAAAGGACCGYGTTACAGGGAGGAAACACAGCACGTTTCAAGCGTTCTGATTTATGGAGACACTTGCACCTCAAACACAGCAATAGCATAAAATACCTCTCTAGCTTCACAGCACAGGCTCCAGCCCTGTTATGACCCATTTAGAAGCAGCTGTTGGATAAACACACTGAGCATCCGGAGCACATAGCCCCAGGTGATGAAGGGTGGCTGTTCAGGTCCTAAATGTTTTGTCCGCAGTTACTTCTTCAATTTATTGTGAGGAGGTCTTTGCTGTGCAGCTAAAATACTGCTGCCAGGTGACAGGCACAAAGTGAGGGGAAGAAAAGGGCAATTTTGAAGTAGCAAAGAGCAGATATTAAACCTAGGTCTTGCAAGCAGAGGACCAGATGATTATTCCTCCTCATTAAAGCCAGTTTTGTTTTCCTGAATCCAGAAAGAGTGTAAAACATGATACCATAGGTAGGATTTAATACTTGCCTAGGTGAAAAATGAACTACTGCAGAGCTCTTTGCCTATTAGGAATGAAAATAACCCAGTCCTATTCACCAATAGCTCCTACTGCGGGAAAAACTCAAAGCATCCTGAATTTTTACACTATAATGATGAAAGGTTTAAGATCTAGATGCTCTCTTTAGATATTCTGCCCCACTCAGCTTAACATGCTTGGTAGAAACATCACATGAATTGTACAGAACAGAAAGTCAGTCTAGAAAAAAATGTAAGCAAAGTGTAACAAACAAATAGGAATAAGGTGTTAGTTAATTCACAGTATGTAGAGATATGGAAAAGGAAAAAAATGCAGAATTTTTTTAAAAACAACATGAATGAATAATTTCAGTGACTTCACGCATTCAGTTTCACAGCAGTCTTTGCGGGAGCCTTTCAGCAAGAATCACTTTCCTACAGTCATTCATTCATTACTAACTTGAGATAGGTATGAACCTGAGAAATGAGAACAATGTAATTCCTAGATCCCACTGCGTAGGGGGACCTCCTCCACCAAAGWGACTTTACAACCTCTCAATGTTCTTAAAATTTACATTACTATTTTTAAAGCAGGCTGCTCAAATTCTTTCATCTTGCGACAGCCAATTTTATCTCATTTTCTCATTTCTGCTTCAAGAAATCACCCTATTAGGGTAAAAGTCCACTTTATGATCTGCCAATACTGCTTTAAATACCACTGGAGCATATTCGGTTTTAATAATAATAATAATAATAATAATAATAATAATAATAATAAGTGATCAACTTCTTACCCCCTCTATCTTATCAAAGAACAACAACAGGAAACAAAAATTGGTTGCCAAAGACAACATCACAGCAGAGCTTTCGAGACTCTGCACATCAACTACAGCAAAATGAAGCTTTTGTCCTTAACAACATATAGCTGTCAATGATCAATTGATTAGCTACTCAGTAGGGCATGGTTACACAAAACTCTGAGAACTACCAATTTGGAGGGGATTCATCTTATTTGAAGACCTGACAAGGGTCCTGAACACTGACTCTTACAYCAGCCCACGGCTCTGCTCTCCAGGACTTCACCGGAGTCCATGCACTTCAGGACCACTCCACAAAACCAACTGTGCAAAGAGCAGCTGTACCGGCCATGACTTACGCTCAGGGCAAAACCAGATCTACAGCTCTCGCCACTTTGACCAAAAAAGCAGACTTTAGCACTGCAGAAGGAGGAAGACGACAAAAATTCTTAAGTCTCTGATGACCTATGGAACTGACCCAGAGATGATCCCACTTTGCTGTGGTATAGTAACATATCCTTATGTACTCATCCAGAGCACAGTGGTTGAGGAATATGACTTTTTTTTTTTAAAAAAAAAAAAGTCCATATCCTTAATGTTTATTTTACCAGCTGTCCATGCAATGATACCTTCCCAGATCATATCAAATGCAAAATGAGCCAGTTTATTCTCCACTATTGTAAATTGGTGACGGTCCATTAACCATATTAATGAAAAGCAATTTACACTTGCAAAGAATGTGGGTAACTATTTCCAAGTGAAGAAATAAGTAAGAGTAAAAATACCAATAAGGGAGAATGCAATTCAGGAATGAAATGCAAACTGCTCAATGCCTTCTTTTAATTTGAAGAGACATATTTGTAYCAAAAGTTCACAGCAAGGAGTTAAACAGCTTTTAAAACAACCACCCACACTTACTGAACTTCTGAGATTTCAGCTGCTCTCTACAGTGTTTGCAGAGCTGAATAAATGCAGCTTCCTTCCTCTGCAAAATACCATTACTGGAACTCATTTGACGCTTCTAAAGCATTCTTTCCTCGATTCCTTAGTGATATCCAATGCCATTAAACAGTAACTGCCGCATTCACTGTCTCTCTAGCAGCTACCGTAGGTCACATCTGCCAAACATAATACAGTAAACTTAGCACTACGTTCACCCAAACAATTACCAAAACATCTGATGGACTTTTTCACTTTTGTAGGCATGTGTTTTATACACTTTGGGAAAACAAAGAGGGAATGAAGACTGATCTCTTTGGCATGAGGTGAGGACTTTATAYAAACTTGCAAAAAGGAAGAAAGATTGCTTTAAAAACTGGGTGTCAGGACATCTTCCACCGATAGGAGAATTTGCTTACATTTCTGCTAGGTATGCTATCGTTATACATACAGTTTGCCATATCATCTGGGCACATGACTTTCAGTAGAGGAGAAATTTCAACCCTGACTTTCAGAAACTGCTTATAAATGAACAAAATTGGCAAACTAGAAAATGACTGACTTTTGCAGTGTGTATTACCCCTTTCAAGCATACTAATCTAAAAGTGTCACATGTTATTTAATATAATGCAAAATTTTTCTATTATTTTGTCAAGGGGTTTTTTTCTTCTTCTTTTTAGTAATGCAATGTAGCCTTACCACAGAAGCTTCTAAGTCATCTCACTAGAAGTTATTAATTCTASTATACAGTATGAAGTAAGAAATAGCGCAAAATTATACAAAAATAGCTTCAATGGGGAAAAATGCATTTTTCCTCTTCAGAAGTAATTTCTCACATACAAAATGCCCCAAGACTATTTGCACAGCTGTTTTTGACCCCCATWCTTAGCTCAGGAAAAAAGCTGAGGAGATGCTGACGGCTGATAAACAACTGGAAGGGCTCCCTCCCCGTGGTCTTCCCRGATGGTTGCTATTAAGAGAAGAAGTTGCTCTGAGATGCCAAAGGCTATGAAAAGGCCACATCTCCCAGTATCTTATGGGTCTCTAGGGACAGGATGCTGCGAAAAAGTCAATGGAAAACTCAGCTTCTCTTTTAAGTTTCTACATTATCTTCTTGTAGATTGCTGCTGAGCATGGAGCTTAGGAATGAATAGGGCTTTTCCCCAGAGACCATGGCTGTGAGGGGACAGACATCCAACGCAACTCCTGGGTTTGCAGCACCTTCCCAAATGGGGAAAGACAGGTGAAGTCACTGGCCAGCTGGATGTCTCTATGTCCTGTCTCCAGGACATTTCTATCCAGGCCAAGAGCCCCCGCTCCTCCTCCASTGTTGGAGGAACGTGCTTCAGATTGAATGAATAGCTGCAAAATGCTGTTCTCTCCTGCCTGGGAACTCCACAGTGTTTTGATTCTTTTCTTATTAGAAAATACAGACAGGTGCCCTATTGGCCACTGGTTAGCAGGGCAGCTTGCCACTGTGGTGGCAGCCACACCAAAGCAAGGATGAGCTTGAAGGAAATACGGAGGCAGCTCTGCAAAGGCTCGCAAGGGCTGCCACCCACACCTCGGGCACTGGTCTGAAAACTTGACAGCTGTGAAAAGTGCTTTTGTGGCTGTATTCCAAAGAGCAGGCAGGGAAGGGAACACCTAGAGAAGGGTAGCAGACAAGAGGGGTTTTTTTTCCACCACGTAATAGTGAAAAAGGTGGAGGGAAGAAAGGCAAATATTTATGCAGTTGACATGACAAACTAGACATCTGGAAACTCCTTGGTGTCATGATCTAAGAAGAAATGAAGATGTGTTAAAGTACAGTAATTTATATCCTCTCCTATAAATATCATGATTTRGATAGGAGAAATTAGTAGCTAAAATGTTAGCCTTATTGCAATGACTTCCTTCTCCCCACGAGATACAATCTACATATCACCAGACATCCATTAAAGGCAGATAGCATTTTTTAGAGGTTAAGCAGGAAATCTGTCTTTGGTGACCATTCTAGATAATAATAAAATGCCATATAATTCTGCTTCTGGGACAATTTGAAGTCATTTCTCAGACTATAACCACAGGAAGTTGCAATGGTTTCTAATGGAAAGCTCTCAGGCAGCTTCTTTATTTCAAAGTCATTTAAAGGGGGCAGTTTTAGCAAGGCACCCAAACAGCAGGTGTTTGGTACCAGGACAGCAAGCTGGTAGATCTGTGCTAGCCCTGAATAAAAGAAGGGCACAAAAGGTCCCTGGGCTCCCTGAGTCCGAGRGCGGGAAGGGACAGAGAAGTGCCCAACATAATCACAACAGGTTAATCATTTAAACAAGGAGCAGGGAAAGATCCAAAGGAGGCATCTGTATGCAGCAGAGCAGGGAAAGGGCACAAGAGCATTGCAACAAGTAATGCTGCAGAGAGAAGCGAGGCCAAACCAGGACACAGCTCCGAGAAGAAAACAACCTGTTGTGGCACCATGGATGTGATCCAGGCGACAGGCTTTATTTGGGAACAAAACCGTTCCTAATTTTTGTTCCAGATTTTCTCCTTGCTCTACTTGTGCAGCACTTGGTCTATCAAAGTTTTTTCTTCCCCCTCTTATTTGCATCAAGCAGTTGGGATTTATTAGAAGCAGTATTCTTATAAGACACTTGGGACCAATCCAAACAAGTAGTTATAAATTTATTTAACTTTAAGCATGTAAGTAGCTCTTTAGACATTAGTAAGGCTACTCAAATAATGTCGTAAGCAAGCATGTAACGTGAGCATGAACAGAGCCTAATTTAAAATGAGTTTAGTTGTAGAAAGGTRTCTCAATCTTCTGCTTTTCCTCCAGAAAATGAGTCCTTCTTGTACCTACATCCTTTTCTCCAGTATGATTGCAAGAGTACTATTTTTCATTCCTCTCTAAAAAAAATGGCCTCTAACCATTATGACTACACATACAGCAGTGCCACTACAGCAGCAGCCACTCTAAACTTTAAAAGCCAAGCAATCAAATTCACACTACAGTTTTGCAAAAGTTATTGATCAAGCTGATCTAGAGYCAAAMCAAACAGAACAGCTCCTTCCTCCCCTCTCCTCCCAACTTGCAAGGAACATTTCCTTTAATAAAATAATAAAAAAATATCATTTCCCCTCAATAATAAAATGCATTAAGATGTAATCCAGAATAGAAAAAAAACTCCAGCGATTTCCTCACAAAAGAGATCCTTTTTAGAGTATAAGGCTATCAAATATTAGATACTATAGGTTTCCCTGTTAGTGTCATTTTATTTACAGAAAATGAAATCCCTATACATTTCAGAACTATTGTCCAAGTCCTCATTTTCAAAAGTGGAGCAAGTGGTGTTTTATATTCTGCTCAAAAATAATCAATTCACTGAAATAAAGCAAAAGGACCAAAGCAAACCAGGAGACCCGAGGATGCTGCTCCTCACCAGTGCTAGCGTCAAACAGCTGCTGGCAGCTCAGAGTGACAGGACACAGACAGTACCAAGGGATTTTATCTTTACAAAGGCAATGTGGTAACAAAAGCACCCAAAAAGTGCCTCACTCAGAGGCACTGTCAGTTCTCAACACTGTTTTTTTTTTTTTT
>PTEX01000039.1:2134149-2245429 GCA_003342815.1 Eudromia elegans | reverse complement strand
CTGTTTCTAATTTGCTTTTTTTTCTTCTTTCTTTCAACTTTGTGCACAGCAAGCAAAGAATATTCTTACACAAATGCGAATTAAGGAGCAAAATCAATCAAATTAAACAAGTAAAATGAACTGCAGAATTAATGAAACACTTCCTCCCCTTTATATTATTCATATTACATTATTCATCATTTCTTTTCCCCAATGTAGACCAACTATCAACCTCTCTTTTTAGGAGGATTATCACAAGAAACAAGCCTCCAGGAGTTCAACGCTACTGTATGTTCTAAAATAYAACCCAATAAGCATTTTTTCCCTTCCTTTTAGTACCTACAAGTATTAGCATCCTTTCCATCTTTCAGAAAAYTCCCAAGGCACACTCTCAGCAGCATAAGACCATCAAAATACAAAGGCAGCACTGACTTAAAGGCCTGGCCGAACAGATGCAAACAAACTGAGCCTCTATTCTATGACTTCAATGGTCAGTAAAGGGAAAACCTTTAATTTACACCTTTTTCTACTCACCTATATTTTCTTTAGATTTCTACACTGTCCTAGAATTTTCCCCTTTTTCCAAAATTTAAGTTGAACAAATTGGGCAATATTTTCCCAGTTTTCTTTTGAATACATAAAAGCACGTGTTTTCTTTGCTGAATTAAGACTACATCCCATTTTTTCTCAAATGGGATGCTTACAGGTAGATAGTGAACCTGTATAACTTGAGAGCAAACAGAAATTTCAGAAGCAGAAAAAAGATCAAAAAGATTGCTACTCCTCAATTCCAGCCTGATCTACATGTATGTTGTTACTTACACAGCAAATAACTCATACTAAACTTCAATAGCTTTGTAAGGAGAAGAGCTGCAAACATACTTGGGCTTCATGCACAAAGAACACTTAGTGCAAGGTCAGGCAATTTTGCAGAACAAGATAATAAAAATTCTATTACTTATATCCTGCAAATGCGCAGTAGGCAGAGCAATACTTTCTGGCCATTGCATTACAAAATATCATATTAAAAGGTATCATTTGTGGGTTTTTTTTCTGTAGCAGAATGAATCTTTATGCATTCATGGTGGTCATTTGGCTTCAATAACGCTATTTAAGAACTGATACTGGTTGTACAACTTGAGTCTTCAGACTGGGCAATTTTGTTACTTTCCCTTTCAAAAGATGCCTTTAATAACTAAGCTTTTAAACTGTTTTTCTCATAATACATAAGTGAAGCTAAAAGGCACTTGTAAGCTGAGAAGGCCTGGGTGCAGTCCCACAGCGGACATTAAGGATACAGACTCGATAGAGCCAACAAAACACTTAAGGCAATGGCTTTCCCTAATAGCCGTAGCAATTTTTAAATCACAATATGATAGTTGGATTTTAATGCCAGGTGAATGAGGTCACACAAAGAAGAAATTATATCAGCAACAACAGGCAAATTCCTACTAATTTAATGTCTACAAAACAGAGGAAACTTCAGAAATCATTTCTGGTTCTGAACCATTCTGCTGCTGCTGCTGCTTCCAAACACATGCTGCATCCACAAACACAGAAGAAATCAAACGCCAATGAACGCTGCTCTGCCAAGGAAAAAATTGCAATGATGTGGCCAAAACTATAATGAAGTCAGTTGCTACCTCTTACGGGCATATTAAGAATGAAGTGCATSAGCAGATTCTCTCTCTTCCCCGAGTAAAAATGCCATTAATGATAAAAGCAACTATATAAGCCATGAAACTGATTTTCCTAATCTCAAGAATAGTAAAATTGTCTTCCTGATTTTTCCTTCTTATAGTTTAAATGGATGTTCTTTAGTGGTAAACTTTCAGACCATAAATTGYCAATATCACAATCTTGGCACAGACCCAAAGGGTCTCACAGCTACACTCAGATTTTTAATTATTAAAAATATCAGTCCCCAGCAGACAAGGCAAGGAGGGAGGAGTTCAAATCAGGTAATCAAACAGCAATACTTACTATGATCCCTACCTAAGTCTAATTTCCAAACTAGTGGGCTTATGTTTGTAGGGGAAAAAGGAAATATAGAGTGCGGTGGGGAATCCCTGCTTAACAAATCCACTGCAGGGTGAACGTGATGCTCGCTGGGTGCGGGAATGCTGGAGCCCGGAGCAGCCCACGTGGCTCCTTCGCTCTGTCTTCATGAGGCAAGGAACCGGGCTAAGCCAAGCATCCCGTCGCCTTAACACCTCTAATCTGGTTAGCCCCTGTATTGGTGCATTCTCTTTCTCTCTCAAAATAGTCTGTCTAGTTCTTCAAATAGCCCAGACAAACTGCTCATCTTATCGTGTACTTCCACAGTGCCTTAAATATTTCCACTACCCTTACTACAAAGTGAAGTCATAATAAATGACTTTACGTCTTCATTTTAGTTAGAGATTCCAAGTGCAGAACAGTTAATTTTCTCACTATTAACCTTCTGAATATTCTATCTSTTCAGTTCCCAACTTTTATATGTATTTTTCTTTTTCTTTCAGATTAAGCAGGCCAGGAATAATCACATTTTCTTCATGACCTGCACTACCTGAAACCATGAATAATTTTTGTTCTTTTCCACTCCCTGCCTCGATTTTAACAATTTCCTTCCTCCAACAGGGTGACAGAAGTGAACAGCAAGCTSCATATCTCATTTGCCATGTGTCAGAACATTTTTTTCTGCTTTCAGCTTCTCCAGACTTTGTTTGCTTTTATTTTTAATTGCTGCCATAAACTCTGGAATAGCTCTCCCGGGTGAAGGGGAACACCCCCCTCGCAGATTATCTCCAACTTGGCCATTTTGCAGCGCAGGATGATTATTTGCTATTTGCTTCATTAATTCAGGCTTTTCTCCACTTGGCTGAGTAAACCTGAGTTATGGCTAACGCAGTAGCATATATTATCAAAAAAATAAGAAAATTCATGAGCACACGCATAGACCAGACCACTTCCATGCTGGTCTCACCTCTTCTCCTGCAGTTCAGCATCACCAGGTCACCAGACTAAGCACCCACCTTGGCATAAAACAATAAAAACTTCCTCTGGAGCTGTGACTAGACCTTAAATTCCCCATGTGCTATAGACATCCTCTCCCCAGTAGTCTAGTTTCTTTCTCTCTCTTTCTCTTTCTCTTTCTCTCTCTCTCTCTCTCTCTCTTTCTCTCTCTCTCTCTCTCTTTCTCTCTCTCTCTCTCTCTTTCTCTCTCTCTCTCTCTCTTTCTCTCTCTCTCAAACATTTAACACTACAGAAAACAGATGTAGGGAGGTGACCCAAGGGACAGTAACACCCAATCCCCTTCACCTGGAGGCAGGGAGTGCTATCCCAAGCTAAAGGAATGCTGCCAGGAATCATTTAAACCGTTTATGGAGGGTGCACCGCTTGAGTCAGTGACACCATAGTTATCACGCACTCCGAGAAGAAAAATGCTGCCCTGCCTTTCGGATCTATAATTTTCCATATAGATTTTGAAGGTAGCAGCAGCATAGGTTTGGACCAAATTTTATTTTGCTTAAAGAAAAATAAAAAAGCTTTTATAAAATTTAAGAGGAGTATTTCCAAGTCTCATTTAGAAATTCAAGTGATGTTTTCTCTTTCTGTATAGRCAATTAAAAAGACAAGACACACTCAGTAAGTCTTAGAAATCTGAAGTGCCACAAGTTATGTTTATTCCTGTTGCCTCTTCCAGCATAAATGCAAAGAATATGAAACCCAAAGGAAACTGCGTGTAACTCAAGAGGAAACTGGAGTTAACAATGTGTCACTTTAAATTAAAAACAAATTCAACAGATAAAGAAATGCTTTCATCAACACAACGCAGTCTTCGGTGCCAAAGACAACACGGGTCCGCCTGGAAAGCAMGGCCTCTTGGAGGAGCGAGGAAACTAAGTTTACACTCTCACAGGCCTGAAGGAGCAGGCTGCCAACTGCCTCAGACTAGATGAAAGTAAAACAAGACACGAATGCACCACCCCAAAACCACACAGCCACCCACACCACCTCCCTAATACCCCCTCGTACAAAACCCCGTGGGAAAAGGCAAGTCTACGTGCCATCCTAGTGCTAAAAACCTGAACTAATTTTAACAGACACAGGAGCTCCTTGCATGAATTACAACTATCTTCAAATAAATAAATCAATCATCCTCTCCACACTTGTGTTGTCTCCATTTCACAGTGTTATTTGTCAGCAGAGCACTGGAGGTAGGGGAATTGATAATTATCAAATGCTTATTTTTCTATTTCAGTTTAAATTATGTATATTCTTAATTACTCCATATATGCCTCTTCAGAAAGGAAATTAAGTAGCCCTTATCAAAGGCTTAAATATTAGAGAAACATTAAAGATTAACTGTTAAGGAAAAAAATGCAAACTGTATGCATCTCTAAAGTTGCATTGCGTACTAGACAACTATTTTGCTGACTAGATATTATTATGGAGAACACATTTCAAAGTTCATTTTTTTTTTWAAAAAAAGAACACTTCAATTAGCTTTCTAAACCAGATTTTATAGACWAGCATGCTGTTTTCTAAGATGCCACATCAAATTGTGTGAAAATATATATAGTAACCAACCACAGAACAGTCCAGGATCACATTATTACCATGCTGTTTTAATTTCTTTTAAGCTGCATGCAATTTCACAACCAGGATTGCTTTAGTTTTTCCTAAGGCATGTGTAAGACCAAAGCATGATTTTAGGCTGTCATGTAGAAACATTTCATTCTAGATAAACGTGAATGGAAACGATCCCTGGCCATTCTCTTTTTCTGTTCTATGCCCTCTATCAGTGTTGCAAGGACATTCAAGAAAACCAACTTGAGTTTCATCCTGTAATTTAAACACTAGATGGAGCCCACTTCCCAAAACTGCAAAGGGAAAGTTCTTGCAGCAAATTCTCTTAAGTGATTGAAATAGATCGAAATAAACACAGCAGCACTCAAACAACTGCGCTGACCATCAGCACTGCAACAATATATACCAGCCAACGATTATACTTCTGCATAACAGGACATGGATTAATACTGGGCAAGGGAAAAAAAGTATATACCACAGATTTTTAGTGGCATGGAAAAAAAAAGCTTTGGTAAAGAAGACAAGTGTATTTTTAGAGTCACATATGAGAAACTATGTTGGGTTTCTCTAAGAGAGAGCTAAGAGAGAAATATAAACAAGTCCAGTTATCTCTGTATTTTGACAGTAATTTCTACCAATTTCACCTACACCAGAATTTTATATGTACACACACTCGCATATACARAACAAGAGAAATGCTATTTTACTTTGTTTCATCAGCTCCAACAGGAAAGCTAACTTGTGATGTTTGATAAAACATCTGCGCTCTCAAAGCTAACACACTATACGTTTAACTGGAGAAAAATGAGCTTCAGTGTTAAAAGGAGTGCAAAAGAAAAAAAAAAAAACAACCCACTACAACTATACTAGTGAGAGTGCAATTTAAAATAAATTAATAGTCAAGTTGCCAATATCTAACCTGACTAACCGCACTGTCACCAACCAGATAAATCGGTTTATCTCAGGCTCCTTTACAAACCACTGCAGCACTTTTGGCCAGACTCTCAAGTGTGCTTCACAAGGCAAAGGGCAGCCAGAACCTGCAGGTAGGCAACCCTTGACCACTTCTCGCACAGACATGGGACACACCAGCAAAAGCACCTAGGAGGTGAGCAGCGCTCAGGGGGGAAGGACTCACACGAGGCTGAGAGCAACACYGCTCTGCTGACGGCCGAGCTCCTGCCGACTGCTTCAACCTTTGAACAGAACAGGCCACTGCCCTCGCCGAGCTCTTCTCCCAGCAAACCTACAGCAATAGCTTCCTCAAGGTTAAGATAAGCACGAAGGCAGTTAACTTTAACACAAAAGACTGCGTGTGGCTCATAAACTGTGTTCCATCTCGTTCCAGCCACACTAACCGCRGAAACTAAGCTTGCCTTTGCCACCTGCCTCTGAACTTTCAGTGACTGATCTGGGAGGAGAGGCTTTGCCTATGGAAATTATTACTGAGCCAAACTCGCTTCCGGATCCTAATTGCAGTTCCCAGAAGCAGATACGCAGTATCCATGAAGACAGAAACTTTCCCTAGAATCACAGAATTGCAGAGTGGCTGAGATTGGAAGGGACCTCTAGAGATCATCYAGTCCAAYCCCCCTGCTCCAGCAGGGACCCCTARAGCACGGGGCACAGGGTGGCATCCAGGYGGGTTTGGAAGATCTCCAGAGAAGGAGATTCCACAGCCTCTCTGGGCAGCCTGTTCCAGSGCTSYGTCACCMTCACAGGAAAGAAGTTCCTCCTCACATGGAGATGGAACTGCCTGTKTTTCAGCTAGTGCCCATTACCCCTTGTCCTGTCACTGGCCACCACYGAGAAGAGTTTGGCCCCCTCCTCCCTACATTGACCGCTCTGGTATTTGTACATATTAAACAGCTCTCCTCTCAGTCTTCTCTTCTCCAGGCTTCTCCAGCTCATTTAGTGTTTCCTCATACAGTAGATGYTCCAGTCCCTTAATSATCTTTGTCGCTCTACACTGGACCCTCTTTAGAATCTCCACATCCCTCCTGTACTGGGCAGCCCAGACCTGCACCCAATACTSCAGGTGTGGCCTCACCAGRGCTGAGSAGAGGGGCAGGATCCTCTTCCTTGACCTGCTGGCAACGCTCCTCCTGATGCAGACCAGAATCCCACKGGCCTTCCTGGCCACSAGGGCACATTGCTGCCTCAAACCCCACTCCCTCGTCATTTCTCTGAAAGCAACCTGTAGAGCAAGGTTTCTTGATCTCACACCCTAAAGATGGTCTCAGAGACAGCTGCTGCTGCCTTAGCTGCTAGAGAAACTCTTGGAAATGAGTCAAAGGTCTTCAAACACTCCTATGAAATGGCAAATAAAGCTACCCATCTACTGGGTCTCCAGTGAGAGGCAGCTTGATTTCACAAAGCACCATATACATCTGCTGYCATAAAATCAAGACACTCCATAGATGGTTTAGCTGTAGGAGTCAGTTTAAGTGTCAATATTTATTTATTAATATTCTGTTCTAATCCTACGACATCACAGATGTTTCTCAAAGCACCGTAATCACACACACAGAAAARTCTGCCCACTTAAAAGCAGGTAAATTTTCAAGTGCAAGTAGATCAAGCACCCAGTGTTTGCTCTAAAGGAAAACACCCATAGCATTTGAGACTTGACTTAAAGACACCCGAGAACAGAAGCCCATTTACTTCCACAGTTCCTCTATTAGCAGTAAGAATATCTCACTGACCTCACAAATTAAGTGTCAGCAAATGGAGGAGACAAACAAAATCCCAGACATGGTTGCAGGTTTTACTAAATAGCAATGTTTAACTACTTCCTTATCACTAACATCCTCCTGTACTACTATAATTTAGAAACCTTTGCCATTGCAATTTTCTCGGCTTCATTTTCTTTACAGCTATGCTTTTACATGTCAGACTAAATACTTGTTCATCAGCACTATTATCCATACAACCACTGAAGATTAACAGCTTTGTTGAAAACAAGGAAGGAAAGAAAGGAATACAAAGGCTTTGCATATATATAAAAGAAATTAAAATACAAAGCAAACTGAGGTATACAAGGCTAGAAGTGGACATTAAAACACGATAGTTACATAAATGCAATTCGGAAGGTAGTGACTGTGCACATATGGAGTAATGAGGTTAAAGTTAAGGTTAAARCCCTTGGTTTTACCTGCTGTCAGCAATAACACCAAAATCTTTATGGTCATGATGCTTTCCGTCTGCACATATGGAAGGAACAATACCCTGCGGACCTCACCCACTGATTACATTTGCACACAATCAGGTCACAGCAGGCAGAAGTCACGGCTAACCTGCCATGAGAGGAAGCAAATGGGATAGTAGCAAAAAGAGAAGGAAAAATAAAGGAAAAAAACACCTTTGAAATCTCATTTGGTGTTACTAAAGGACTATATTTCATATTCACCTTTAATGTACAAAGAAGAAAAGTCAATCTGTAAGTTCTGTAAGTTAAAATAGTAAACTTACAAAAATAGAAAAAAAAAAAGAATACAATAGAAAAAATGAAATCTGGTTAGCTTAAATACTTCAAAGACATAGAAAAATTTAAAAATGAGCTACTGGTAGTGTAAAACTTATTAACAAAAAAGTGAATTAATTTAAGATGTTTTGCTGGACTGCCTCCAGTTTCACAGGGCATCTCCTCCCAAAACAGCAAGTGATTATTCAGGGACTYATCTAAAACCCTGGCTTCTCCAGAGCCTGCAGTGGTAAGTTCTGACCCACCCAAATTCTCCTTTCCCATAGCACTGGCTCAGTCCCGCACAGCTCGCCTCACTGCATTGGCCAGTTCCCTCCTTCTCCCTCGTGTTACAGTCCAAGCTCTGGTTGACTCCACGTCACCAGCAGCCAGCAACCAACTCATGCTCCACAGCGAGCTCAGATTCAGCTCCATCAGCAACAGCTTTTAATCTCCCTGCTATTGATACTCTTATCATTTTTAAATTACTAGAGATAGTCATAGTCTAAAGTAAGATACAGAGGTATCTCCAGAAGCATAGCTTTCCAGGAAATATCAAAAACCTTCTGTAGGATCAGTCAAGGCCTCCTGAAGAGCTCAAAGCTCACCCCCGCAGGGTAAGCCAGGTTTGTTAGCAGAGGCTGACAAAAGCCTGGCTATTTCTAACATTCAGGAAATTCTGGCTACCATTGGTAGGTACATAACAAACCGCAAGGTATGTCTTCAGAAGCCGTGTTCAAAGCGTGCTCTGATTGCAAGGAAGAGCAGAGCAGTTAAAAACTGAAGGCCACAGGCAAGCGGGCCGAGGCAGCGTGAGAGCAATCCTGCCGACTGAGCCCGGCCACCCGCTGCGTCCTCCTCACGGTACAAAAGCCACCCTCCCTCAGAAGCCTTCACGGCCTTGCCACCATCACAGGCTTGCCATGACCCTGCGACTTCACTTTTCTCCTGAGCCTAAAGCCTGGCTAAATGCAACCTTTTTTAATGTATCATCCTCAGCCTGAGTTACCCTATGATCTCAGGAGGTCTCTAATTCAGCTTCCTCTTCCAAGCACGGTCTGCTGTGAGATCAGAGGGAGTTGCTCCCTGCACCTTTATCCAGCTGGGTCCTGAATATCTCCAAAGGTGGAGGTCACATAGACGCCCTATTCCACTGCTTAACTGTCCCCACGGGGAAAACATCTTCCTTAGAGTCAGCCTGTACCCTTGTTGTTTCAGCTTATGCTGCTGTCTCTCATCCTCCCACCACACGCACTGTGAAAACCCTGGGTCGCATCAGTTCTACTCTTATACTGATGGAGGGAGGAGGGAGGAAAAAGAAARCATTTTCAGTTTTGATAATTTTCCATTATACAAAACATACCTTGTTCTTTGTTTCAGATTTAACTTACTACATCTACTAAAAGCGTATCTGCAACCAAATCAAGGTTAGAGTTAAAAATAATAATAAAAAAACCTAAATCATAGAAGCTGGGTGGAAATGCTCAGCCACGTCACCACAAAGTTCTCCGATATGCAGTGATAATGGCAACACTTCACTGCTCATGTTCACTACTCTCCAGATATTAAAGCGACAGCATCTCTCTGCACAGATGCAACAACACAAGAGCCAATTACACAGGAGCATTACAAAGCGCTAAAGAGAGTGGCCTAAAAGGAAAGGGAGATACACACAGCAGCAAAGCTAAAGAAATGCACTCTGGCAGCTGTGAGGCTTGAGGAGTTTTTGTTTGTGCGCRCGTCACAGTACATATGCATTACTGCTCTTCCCGGGCACCACAGCTATTACTCTCTCAAGCTGATCAAGGCTTCTTAGCACATCAAAGAACGGCAATCTGAAGCAGCCCGCTTACAGACCCTGCTGCTACTCAGTTATGAAATGACTGTGTACCAGTCACGCAGAAGGCTTATCTGCACTTCAGCCACGTTACGAAGGAATAAAAGATATCTAAGAGGAACTAAACGTTGAGAAAAAAAATGCACCAGTGCAACATATGTTCATCCTTCCTGGAAGGTCATTAGAAACGTGATCAGTGCTGCTGTTCTCCCAGTTTGAGAATTGCCTCGAGACAAGGGTTTTCCAGCGGAAGCTATGGATCAATAAAAGGGATAAGCAGCAACGGTTTGGAAAAGCTCTGAAGTAGAGTATAAGTTTTATGTGAGACTTCTCTAATACGATGCTTGAGAGGACAAAGCATTAATTTTGAGTCCTGTCCTCCAGCCTGGTGCTCCTACCTCAGAGCAAGACGCAGGTGCCRTGGACCTCGAGTGAGTGAGAAAGGAAGAGGGAGGGCCAGGAGGTGCCTCCAGAGGAACATCCATCAGCTACGCCAGGCTAAAGTTCCTCAAAGAAGAATACATTTACCACCACACCTGGCCAGGACCGGCAGCAGTGGAACGCCAGCATCACCCGCCCTGCAGCAGGACACTAGGAAACAGCCCTCTCGAGTTGCACTTGCATTCTCCCAAAACATTGGCAACGTGGTTGAGGCCAGTCACTGCGCAAGTGAAAGATGAAGCAAGCTGTTTTCCTCAACTGAGCCTATTTGTAGTGAGGAATAGCTCAAAATAACTCGGAGAAATCACACGGCTACTTCTGTGTGAACCACCTCCAGTCAGTTCCCAGAAGCACCTTCGCTSTCACAAACAACGCTTAGTGTCATCACCACCAACCAGGGTTTTAGAATGGTTTTTAAAAGACCTCACTAAACAGTACTTCAGATGGAAAACATTTTCTTACRAAATTGTGGTGCAATATTTAATGTCAATGCACCATCGATGCATCACTTCTTAAAATTCACACTACAGTCAAAGCCAGGATTATAAAAAARATAAGCTGGAATATACAGTGCTTTTCTGAAAAGTCATCCAGTAAATTAATCATTTTTATATGCAGAAAGAATTGAACAAGAAAAAAAAAAAAAAAAGGAAAGCTCTAAATTGTTGGTTTGCAGCTTGTCTTCCACAAAAGTCATTTTCAAGTTATTTAAAAAGCAATCATACTCAACCTCATAAAATGACACTATTTAGAATTAATCTGCTGCATGTTAATTCTTTCACCTTTGCCAACAATAAAGCAGCATAAAAAATAAAATGCTCTATCAAAATAAAATTGAAATTCAGTTGACACTGCCTGTTGCTTCTACAAAAGAAACAGACAGAAATCAGACCTAGCTTTTATCAAGCCCAGTTTCCAATCCTCAATGCTTCTGCTTCCCATAAAAAAAGAGAGATAAGTTAAACTCATTTTTCACTCACCAAAATTGTCCATATCCCAACAGGCAGCGGTGTGTCCAGTTTGTCAAATCCGTGGTTGCAGCAGTCAGTCATTCACAGCAATTAATAGGAAAATGGAACAAGCAAAAAAAAAAAAAAAAAGAAAAAAGAAAACATTTGAGATTCAAGGAATAAGACTACTGTTTTCTGTAGCATGAGCTTAACATCTCTAAACATCACAAAATTTCACGCAAACAATTAAACACTCAACACACTTGAACCTAACCTATTCCAGCAAGAAAGAAAATAAGCACAATAGCAATTATACTGATAAAAAAAGAATAATCATTACAATTTGCTAAAGGTCTCTCAAAGCTGCCCTTATAACAAAGATTTTGAGTAAAAATATATATATATATATATATGTCTTTCACTGTTCTTTCTTTCACCAGCACTAGAAGCTGTGCAACATCATGTAAAGGTATGTTATTATTTTCCCCAGTCTGTAGATATTTCCAACCTTTGGATAATGAGACGTTAATATATACTAGTGAAGAAGAGAGTTAAAACTGAAAGAGGCCACAGTGGCTGACCATTTTAGGAACCTTTGGTCAAGGCTTTAGAACTGACAACTTGTTCTTTATGATTAAGGAATTTGAAATATCCCCCATATGCAATGATCTAAAAAGTTATATACCCACAAATTGCCAAGAAGATCAATGCTGAAATAATAATTGTTCTGGATTAGAAACTCAATCAGTTGTATAAGTAAATAAGCAATTACCAGCACTTCTACTGATAAATCTAAAGAACAATTTCACAACTTTCCCAGGCTCAACACTGACTTTGCTTGTAACCRCTCCAAAACGTTTAGTTATTTTTTTACTCTTTGAGAGGGAATGTTCCAGAGACACTTGTACAAAATGTCAGATGGTTTGGGCTAACCTAAATAAACTGTCTGTACATACTTAATGGCACTGGAACGTGCATTCTTCTTTTGAGCAGAGAAAACTGGCTGTTTCAGTAAGGTACGGAATTGTGAAAGGTCCTAAGCACTACACAGCAAGCAGACTCACAGCACACTGCCGCAATGAGGAAGAGGAGGGTGTGAGGGAAAGGCTACATCAGCCATGCTACCCTGGCAGACGTCTTCTCATCAGACTGTGACTGCAGTGCCAACAGCACAAGGGCTGACAAGAAGCCARAAAGCCAAAGGTCACTGCACGTCTCTCACGACAGATTGGGAAAGCTCTCACCATCTGGTATCCTTGAATTCCCAAGTTGTTCAACCCAACTGTCCTTGGGAATATCCATATCCTCATCATTGAGAGATAGGGTGAAAAAAAATGATTTGGACTTCTCTGRAAGACGACCAAGGTCCCAGTGTACACTTGGACATTCAAAAAATGCCAAGGTAGAGTAAGAAAGTCAATATTCTGCATAGACCCCAATGAGTCTATTTTTGACTGCAGTAGACAAAATAAAATTAATCTATTGATATGAAAAAGACTAGCATAGCTGGCACAGACAAGTAATTTGCAGCCCCCTATGGATAGTGGTTGATGAGTTATCTCCTCCTCTGCCTCTATGCTCCATTAATAAGACAGCAAGAAAAACAGCAGAAGAGAGATGACAGTTGCTCATGTATCTGCTGTTGTACTAGTGAGCAACTTTTTTGCTGTTGCTGTTTTGCTTTTTTGTTTTCTGTTTTTACAGGGAGCCTTTTCAGTTCCTACATGCAAAGGATGTTAGAGGAGAAAAGGAAAAGATTTCCAAAGATTTTTCTGATTTTCAAACAGTCTTGCCAAGCACTGCCATTCCCCAGAGACGCTACCACATTAACACTAGCGTGACTGCATCTATAGCTTGCCCTCAAGTTGCTATGTGCCTTTTCCCTCTGCAAGGAAAGTTGACAATACTGGGAGACCATTCTTATTGGAGAAGACAAGATCCTGAGACATTCACATGGAATATAGTGGCCATTTAGTGCCTTGACTAAACACACAATGTCCAATGCAGAGAGTAAGGAAAATAAGACTGTGGTGGTAGTAGAGAGGAAGACGAACATTAACCACCTCATCAGGAGACAAGGAGGCAAGAGGTAAGGKGAAAAACAAACACTGAGTAGGTTGGAAACTATGAAAACACAAATGCAGAAAAGGGAGGAGGAAACAGAAGGGGTAAAAATKACTAGGAAACAGCAGAAAGTGACCAGGAAAGCTGCTTAACTCAYTTATTTCAGCTGGGGAGAGGATGGGATGGAAGTGCAAGTACAGCATCCCCACAGAGGATCCCGAAAATGCATTTTTGAGTATGAARAAAGATGGCAGTTGAAATTTGACACATTGCGATGGGCTTTCCATGAGCTTTCCAGTAGCAGCTCAGGAGGTTTGAGGGAGGGAAGCGGCCTTAGAAGCCTCATATGCCACCACACAAAGGAGGGGTGGGATGGGATGCACATATCCTTGAACACTGCTGCAGCTTTCCCTGCCGATACCACGGACCAGTTGCCTGAGTCAGGCTGAGAAGAGACACATTAGAGCAACCCCACAGAGCACGAGAGATATTTGTATTCCCCTTGGCTCCTCTTCACATGCTCTCTATTTGTGCATGACAGTGGGTTATGAAACTGAAAACACTGGTTCAGCTTCAGGTGGCATTTTAGGGTCAATTGCTTCCTCGACGGACACTGAAACGACAATTTTTTCAGGTATAGCATTAAGCTGTGAATGTTTTAGGGCACACTGAACTTTATGGATTATTACTTTGGCCCTCTTGCTCAAAAGCCTATATAGCAATCTCTTGATACGCAAGGTGCATTATTGGCCTTTTTTTTTTTTTTTTTTTTGCAGACTTGCACTTTACAATGAACTCTGCAATTACTCTTCTTGCTCTTTTGCTCCACCAAACCTTGCAGCACTCCTGACTGTTACACATTCTCCAATAAACAGATCTCAAGCAGATGACACACTTGCAAAAACCACGTGACACATTTTAGTCAATATGAAGTTTTTGCAGCTAAAGGAATTTGAAGGCTTCTTCAAAACTTCCATGACCCATCCGAGATCTATTCCTAATCCACAAGCAAAGTAAAACATTCATCTAGCACCAATGAACTCAAAGAAAACAAAACAAAAACAATATAACCTTAATACAGTCCTCTGTSCAATCCTACCCCTCAAAAATAAACAAGACCAAAACAAGGCTATGCATTTTTTACTTGATACAATCTGAAGGATGACCACAAGTCCTAACACTGCAACCCATTGACTCTGGATGCCGCTGTTTAATCAAGTTAACATTGAAGAGCATCACAGTCACTTCTCTGCTGGGCTACAAGGAATGGAAACCAACCAGAAAAATTGGAAAAACAGTGGTGCACGTGATGGTAGATTCAGATTATGGCTTCACCTGCCACAGGAGCTTCTAATAAGACTGCTACGTTTTACTATTCTAGGCAAAAAATAGTAAAGGGTGAAAAGGGTTCTTTAAAACAGGAAAAAAAATGTCTAGTTCTGCAAATGCTACATACCAAACATTGCTTCTATTTGAAAATATTTAAAGATGTATCAAAATGGGATGCTCATTAGATCAAGCAAGTTAACCCAAGAAGTGATGTACTCAGTAGTGCTATGGAGATTTTTATATCAGTGATACATATTGAAAAKGTGAAATTGCTTTAGCTCTAGCTCCATACCTTGATATCAGACCACCAGGTTGGACCATGAAAGCCCGTACACAACTGGGAGCTTCYGGACACACGTTTCCAGTTAACTGGAGGCAACCTTAAGTGCGAGCTACACCAAGGCCTCTCCTCCTTCCTTGCAACATAAATCCTGAGAACTACTGGTGCTTCTCAAAACGTGAGCTGTGACATTATCAGGCCTCAGAAGCTGAGGAGCCTCAGGTTTGGACAGGGTTTCACCAGTACCCCAAGAATACACCCATAAAAAAACCAGATACATATGGTGTGTACACATGTGTGAAATTTTATATATATATATATATTTTTTATATATATATATGCATACAGGTATAACGTTCAAACACCCAGCAGATGGCACCCGCAGCACAAACTCCTCAATGCTGGAGCACTGTGGGAGGCTCYTAGTGCTGGAGCAGGCACCAACTACACTACAAGAAGCACCATCTTCCCCCAACGTAAAACCACCTTCATGGGAGCATGAAGTATCCCTCAACTCTTCTGTAAAGCCCGAAGCTTCAGGTCCAGTGCTCAGATCAAAAGCCAATTAAGTTCACCCTACGTGGTCTCTATTAATTTCACTGAAAGCTGCAATATTCTCCTTCACAGCTTGCACTAAGCAGCTAATTCTCAAGTGCTCTCACAGCCTTTCCAAAGGTGGCAGCACTTCAGTGAATGAAGGAATTCTGAAGAAAAGTACGGGGAATATTTCTGGCAGAGAAGCAATACATTACAATATTAAGAACAATAAATTTTAATGTAGAGCTTCCTTCAGGCTTCAGCAAGGCTTTTCCCATGTAACAGTAACACATCCGACCATCTTTTCATTAGTCCTGCAAGTAATTTGGACTTTTGATAGTATCATGAAAGAGCATATCAGAAATGGCATGGCAAATGCTGTTTTCCTTTAATTAAAATTGAAGTCTTGTTGTCACTYATGACTTAAGCATCACTATCATACATACATGCTCAATGTACATACTATACACGGAGTAGTGCTTCAACTTGAGAGGAGCAGGTTTGCTTAAAGAAAAAAAAAATCAAATTCCATCTATGTTCTCTCCTCTCTTAAAGAGAAAGGAAGGAAAAAAAATAGAGGTATCAATCTGAAAACCTCAGCTCTGTGTGCAACACTGCAGTTCCCAGTAAGAGAATGCCGCACGTCAGATTGAAAGATGCCTTTCCAAGGTCATTTCATGTTCCAGTAGGTTTGTTATGAAGTTYTGGAACGGCAGATAAGGCTATGCGAGATTGCAAAGTGCCTTCCTAAGCTAGTTCTGGGCAGTAATGTGCAGCCAGTATTTGAGCAAGAGACTACTACAACATTTACGTCTTAAAGCAACTTCATATGTCAGAATAAATGCCGTTGCAGGATGAACAGGATGAGCACTGAAATGCTGTTAACCTGCTTTTCTACGCTTGCCTCCCAATTAAAAACATAGAAATAAATAAAAAAACAGGTCATTTTCCAAACAAATACACATTAAATGCACATACTGGAAATGAACACACTTTGTTTCTTTAGACACACATCCCAGATTTGAGCATAAACTGGAACATTATGAAACTGATGTGATTTGCTRTAATGGCAAGAGGAAAACTTTTCCAGCAACATTAGGGGGTACCTCTTCATGAAATTTTGCAAAAATACCCAACCCTTTTCTATTCAGCAACAATCTGATGTTAAAAACATCCAAATGAAAGTCATTACTGCTACTGCCAAAAGACAGAAATAAGCACACCTGGGTAGTTCCCTATGATGGACCAGGAGCAACAATTTCTAAGGTCAGAACCATTTTTTAAATATCTATTTCACACAACAGAAAGTTATTCACATATCTAAGAAGGTTTGTTTGCAAGTCCTGTCAGTATAATGTGAGAAATGATGAGCCGGTACTTTTAAATTTCTTCCAGGATGGCTCAAAATGGAGGAAACCACCGCGCAGTAGCCTCTTGGCACATCCTTCACACTGCCTGAGCCCATCCCAAACTCACAAAGCTGCATGTGACGGTGCACAGACCTGTGCGCTTCCCAACTGCGGCCATTACGCCAGGGGGGAAAACCTCTCCGGAGGAGAGCAGGGGATCAAGCATGCAAACTCCAGATATAGRGAGGGGAATAAATAAATAAAAGCCTTCCTCGTAAATTGCTATGCACACCTTAAAGAGGTTTAAAACTTGATGAAAGATCATCAATCCGAGAATGCAAAAATGAAAAGCACTTTTGCAAAGCCCTAGTCAAGTGCGTTTCCYCTTTTCCGGGTGTTTYCCTTAAGTCCCCAAATGAGKRTTTTAGGGGTCCAGGAAAAGCAGAACACCGGGAGCAGGGCCCCCCTGCGCCGAAGGGCGCCCCGAGCGCGGCGCCCGCCCGCGCGCTTCTGCATTGCGCCCAGCTCCTGCAGCGCAGCCCGCCCGCTCCCCGCCCGCTCCCCAGCGCCAGGTCGGGGCCGCTGCTGCTCGCGCCGGTGCCCCCAGTGCCGCTGGCACTCGGTCCCCGGTGTCCCAATAAAGTGCCGTTATTAGCGGAGCGCCACCGGCGGAGTCTAGTTTGCCTAAGCGAGGAATGGGGAGATGCACCCGCGTCCCGCCCGACCCGCAGCCCGGCAAGAAGCGCGCAGCGCCCGCGGGCKCCTCCGAGCCGCCCCCGGCAGGGGCTCTGCGCGGAGGGCTCCCCGCGGAGCAGCAGCCGCGCGGCGCCCCCCAGACCAGCCCCAGCAGCCGCCTCGCTCCCGCAGCCCCCGCCGCCGCAGGGGCCGCTTCCCCGCCGCAGCCCCCCGGGGCAGCCCGCGCCGCTCCGCGCCCGGCGAGCCCGCCCGCGGCCGAACTTCCGCCAGCGGAGGGGGCGCACGGAGGACAGCGCGGACAAGCGGGGCCAACGGCAGAGGGGAGCGAGAGATAAAACGGGTAAAATGAGAATAAAACGAAAGCGACCCGCCGCAGGACGCACCCGCGCAGTGCCGCGGAGGGGCCGCGCCGCTGCCGCAGGCTGCGCGCCCCCGCGGGGCCGGGGCAGCGCCCGCCCCGCTGACCTCGGGCCAAGGACGGCTCCGGCCGCGCGCCCCTGCGCGCCGCGGAACCAACCGGCCGCCCCGCGCTGGGCGCTGGGCGCCGGGCGCCGCTCACCTGAGCCCGCGCGCCCCCGCGTCCCTCCGCGCGGTCCGCGCCGCGGCCCCGAGACGCGCGTCCTCCCACCCGCGCGGGCGGGCTTAAAAGAAACAAAAAATAAAAAAAAATAGAAAAGAAGGCAAAGGAAGAACCGCAAACCCCCGCGGCCGCCCGCGCACCCGGGCCGCCCGCGCTCCCACCTGCAGCGCCCGCGGCTCCGCGCCGCTCCGCGCGCCGCCCCCCGCCTCCCATTGGCTTCGCCGCGGCCGCGGACCCGCCCCCCGCCCGCCCCACGGCGCGCCGGCTCCGCGGGCGCGGAGGGGGAGCCCCCCCAACCCCGGCCTGCAGCTGGCGCAAGAAGCGGGGCGTTTGCGGGGCGTTCGGGAGCCCGTTCGGGAGCCCGTTCGGGAGCCCGTTCGGGGGTCCGTTCGGGGGTCGCGCACAGGTTGGACGCGGCCACTCGCGCTGCGTGGCGGCGGTGGCAGCGCGTAGCGGGAGAGGGGGGGAAAACGGCGAAATCGGGAACTTACCCCGTAGCGGCGGGAGGGTGGGAGCCGGTGCGCAGCCCCCGGCTCGCTGGGTGAATGACCCGGGCGAGCCGCGGCCCCCGCTCGCCCCGCTGTGTCCGTGTTCGAGAGGGAAAAGGCAAGATAATGTGACAGTGCGGAGGAAGGCGGCCGAGGGATTAGGGCTGCTTATCTTAGGTGGGGAGGTATGGGACAGAGTAGGCGCCCGTGTGTCACCTCAGCCACAGCCATTAATGCCACGATTACACCTGACCCTGCCGAGGCCTCTAAGCCGCGAGACTTAACCCCTGGTGGGGGGCAGCGCAGGCCGCGGGAGCACCGGCCCGCGGAGCCTCCATGATCCGGCCTCCTCCTGCCGCCACATCTGCCCCGGGCTCCCCCCGGGCCGGGAGGCGCCAGGGGGCACCGCTGCCCCCAGGGCAAATCTCCCTGGAGCCCCCACGAGCTGCAGGAGGAGTCGGCCGTGGGGCAGGGGAAGGCGCCCGCCAGCCGCCCGTGGCAAAGGTTGAAGGTCCAGCGAGGAAATGCCTGTGCTATGTGCAAGGTAATTTCTAACGATAAGTTTTGCTTAGGTCGGCTCAGCGAGAACATCCTGCTATCAAACGGGGCTGCGTGGCAAGAGAAATCCTCAGTCGTCTGCATTTTTATATTTTTTTTTTCTCCGGGCAGCTATATACAGTTATTGACTTTTATGACTTTGCAAATTGCTGTGCAAGAAGCGATGGGCTCAGAGAGCCAGAGGCAGGATTTAGTTAAACAGCCTGACTTACTTTTTCCTGCTATTTGCAGAAGTGAATGTAGGCACCAAAGCCCCAGCCCTGCAGCAGGTTGCACAAACTCAAGTTGATGGGTAGGGGCCGTTAGATGGACAAGCCCMATGTGGGCATAGGGAGATCCACTCCACACGGAGCCCATTTCACGGCTGCAGGCAGCAACGTGACTCAAATAATGCCAAAAAATAATGCCATGCAGATTTATGCCAGCTCTCATGGAAAAGACTTATGAGTATATCTCACGGTACGATGGGATTCATACCTCTGCTAACGGAGGAGGGAATTCTGGCAAGATAAGAAGTCTGCAGGARAAAATAAAGAGTGTTATAAAAATGAGCGTGGGGATTGGGGAGGCTCCTGGGAAAACTGCTGCTCTGCCTGGCGCTGTTGGGAATGGGCAGCAGCTGCCGGGCCGATCCGGTCTCCTCCTCGGGACGCTGTCCTGCTGCGCTGGGAGGAGGCCTTGCCTGCCACCGCTGGGAGGCATCGAGCAGAGGAACCGGTGTCGAGTCCGGAGAAGGGCCCTGGGAACGACCAGGATGTCTGCCGAGGGACACGGGGCTCGCCCGGCTTCGGGCCGTGCCAAGTCATTGTGTTGGGCAGGAAGCGGGAGCGTCCTGGGGCAGGTAGGAAATGAATCTCACCACCCTSTCCGGGCCGTTGCGCTCGCGCTTCCCAAGCCGCGCGGGCTGCGGGAGGGAGTTGCACGCGTTCATTACCTGTTTATTTAATAGGCTCTAACAGCTCGGAAACACTTTTTTTTTTCCCCTCGCAAGGCAGTTAATGCTTTTAGCACGCTGCGCAGGAGTCGCTCCTGGATACAATTACCACCCTAAGCATCCCTCCCCAGAATTACCGTCCTAAGCATCCCTCACAGCGGCGCCATTCAAAGGCTGTTAATCTGATTTATGGCGACCTGGCATGACAGCCTGTGGCAATAGGTGATAGAAAGCCAAAACCCTGAGACAGCAGGGACGTTGATTTCGGAGCATGGTGCAAACCCATGGGCCCCTTTTATGGGGACTGTGCCCTGACTTTTATGGCCCCTTTGTGTTATTTGTATGGCTGTGGAGACTTCTTTTTATTATTATTTTAACTTAATCATTTCTGAGACCTGGTAAGTACCTCCTCATGCGCCTCCTCCTGGCATCATCTGCCCCAACACATGTCACAGAGACCTGTGGCACTGATCCTCCTACCCTCATCATGCAAATCTCTTCTTGATATAAATATATATATATATATATATAAAAAATAGCCCACATGCTTGCAGCGAAACCAAAAGCTCCCCACTTAAGTGCTCTGTGTCCAGTAAATGCAACTGCCTTGCACATATGTGGTCATTTTAAGTCAATGATTTTTGGTGCAGGGACCAGGGCAGTGTTTGTTAGCGTGTGCCAGTCCCCAAGTCCTGCTTTTGAGTCAGAGGCTGTTATTATCTGAGATCGGAGTTATCCACAGCTTTATTTTTGTACCATCATCAACGCACATAGTGTTTAAAAAAAGACAGGAAGGAGGCAGTGTGCCTGTCCTAACAAATATACAGTTTCTGGATCAAAACGGATCTTATTGAAATCAATGTGCATTTTATCATTGATTTCTTGGTGCAGTAAGGGCCTCTTGCAGTGTTTCAAAGCTTGACAGCTTTTCTTGTAAAGCTGAAATGAGACTACCTGGCAAGTAGCAATATCAAGTAGTTTTATATAATGCCTCTTTCTCTCTGTCTCTCTTTATATATATATATATAAAAATATACACACACAAGCCCAGAAATCTGAGATACTGCAGAATTACTTTTATTTAAACCCACATTTATCACATTTACTGAAAGTGCACAGTCTGTTTAATACAAAACACATGGAAAATCCAATTTGGCATTGACAAGGGACTTGACCAGATGATCCAACTGGTCATTCGTAGGTAGCTAGGACGGAGATAGCCACATCACCGTATGCTACCTAATGGTTTAAATTCGTTCTGTGCTGTATTTTCATTCGGTGGCAGGAATTTACTTCAATGTTGTTCTTCCACCATGCCACGAGAACAGTTTTCACTGTTGATAAGGAAACGTCATCTGCTGTTAAAAAACTGTGAATGACAAATTCATTGCTATGTTAACTGAGCTCTCCACGTTTATTGATTGCCTCCTTATTTACTGAGTAATTTCAGTGAATTTCCTAATAATGATGATCTGTAGCATCCATCTATCACATTGCACACCCTAACTAAGATATTGAGGACTAGTATCTCATCTTGTGTAATGCTGATTCTGCAGCTTCCAGAGCTTGGCCCCCAGGGAGAACAGCGGGAACTTTGTGATGTTATAAGTGGCCTAATCTAAATGCCCTCCTGGGGCAGCACTCTTCCCACTTCTCAAGGAGAAAACAGCAAATGCTCCACTGAAATTCTATTTTCCAACATTCATGGAATAAAATATGCTATGGATCATTAGCAACATATCAGCTTATTAAAAACTATGTCACACTTGTAAAATAAAGGACATTTTATCATCCTTTGCCGTTAAATTTATGTCTGTGTTAATCTGCAAAATTAAATAAATCCACATCGATCTCCTAGTTAATGATGCAAATCCTGTGCATACTTTAGTATGAAATCAAAATATTTCTATTTATTTTGGGAGTAGAACATGTACACTCCCATATTTCAAATCAAAATAAATTAGACAATTCTGAATTGAAGTAAATCAGAAATTTCTGTCAAGGAAAGGAAATGGCAGAGAAGCTATTCAGGCCTGTAATGGCTCACCAGTCTAGACTAGAAATGCAATAAAGGCAGACAAAACTGTCACATATGTCCTTGGTCTGGCTGACCTGAATATGAGCTTTCTGCAGCACATYGCACTCTTGGGCAGCCCTGAGGGCTGTCTGTGAGTGTGGAGTCTGGASAGGCGTGGGCCGCATGGAGCTGGCTGGCCATGGTCATCATCTCTCTTTCCTGCAGCATGAAAGAGAAATTGCAGACTTCTTTGTTTCGCGGTAATTGAAACAATACGAGCTACCACCCAAGGTGCAGCTCCAGCTGCAAGGAGGCTGCCTCAGCTGGAGGGGCTTCCCTGGAAATTGGTTACCAAAATACAGGAACGGGGGCCTTGCTTTGGTTGAAGTTCTGCATTTGACTGGGAGTGGAAAGAAGCACAAGTTGAGCAGAGCCGGACAAGCAGGACGTGTGTGTGTGTGTGTGGCCCCAGAATACAGCCAAGACTGGATGGTTCTTCTCTTTTCAACCTGGAAAGCCAGAGGAAGATCTTGCAAGCAAGAAGACAGATTTGCACTGCCTGGTCCTACTGAGTTTGGGGGGAAACATATTCATATTTTAATAAACAGATTTTACCTAACTTATATAACCAGCTTTTACTTGAAAGGCACCTACAACACTGTGAACCTTGCTTGCCTGCAAGAAACATCCTCATTTCACTGTACCATCACATAACCTACCGTTCCTAAACCCTTCTTCATGAAGCCAAACAGAGTCCCATCCCACTCTCAATTAGAATTTTTCTCTCAGAACAGTATGGAAAAAGATATGTATTAGAGCCTCGGAGCCATACAGCTTCTCCCACAAAGTTACGAAACCATTCTTCCTTCAGGGATAAACAGTAAAGCAACATCTAATTTGTATGAATAGCTCTTTCAGCTGCTTAAATACTTCCAGCCTGATGAATTCTTTAGGCTGCTCTGATTTCTCTGAATGTATTAATCTTCCACACCTGTTATTTTAGCGCAAACAGTAGATCATGCCATGCTACTATTGTCTCTCATTTCCTTGGGTGCTTGCTGGAGATCACTCACTTGACAGCTTTTTGAAATGGTAAAATATTACTCAATTGTCCTTTAGATTGTTCCCCAGGTAAGTTTTCATGCCTGGACAGTCGGTGGCATGAAAGAAAACATTTGCTCTGACAAAAAGCTCTTACTTGGCTATAGTTTTTCAATTTACTCACAGTTCCTGTTGAACTGTGAATTTGTAGAAAAGCCTGATCTTGCATGGCCCACTGCTTKCTTTCTTGCCAGCTCTGTGTCTTCGAATGTGATGCCATTTGTGTGCCAAGCCATCCAGATGTGTCACAGCTTGATTTCCTGGGGCACTCAGCAGAAATRCTTCAAAAGAGCAGTGCGTGCTACCTCCGCAACGTGATAAATCTCTTCAGGATGCTACGTAGCACCTACCCTAGCGGGGAAGCCCATCTTTATAGTTTCCTTAAATGTGCACCTTTCAGACCTCTTGGAAAACTATCTTTCCCTAAAAATATGCTCAAGGCAGCCCCCAGAAAATGCTATTTTTCATGTTTAATTGAATATTTTTTTTTAAGCTTTGGTTTGGCAACGTAAATCATGGTTTGGTAGTCTGAGCCGTTGCTTTTCCCCAGGCACAACAAATTACTTCTGGTCTGGAGGTGCAACTGTGAGCGCGCGCTCCCGTGCCAACAGAAAACATCTCGCAGCGCAGGGSAACAGCAATGTTCGCGCTAATCCTCAGTGCAACAGGTGCCCCCGCGTTGGACACAGGCACACATTTATTCAGGGTATTTATTTGGAGTATCTCCCAGCAGCTCCAGGCTCTCATTGCAATGTGTGGCTGCAGATGCCCCAAGTCGTCCCTTCTGCCCTCTTCTCATGCAGGGAGATAAGGAGCTGGGCAAGGAGCAGGGAGTGAAAATGCCCGAGTCCAGRGGCATTTGAGGGTTTGCTGGTGCCAGTTTGGGCAATGGTCCAAGAATCAGAGCTGGTAATAGGGAATTTATCAGGATTGCCCCGCTCTCCYCAGCCCATTTCTGGGCTTTCCTCTCCTGCATTTACAGAGATGCCTATTATTGATTTCAGCTTGTTATATGTGTCTTTACAGTACAGGAATTCAATAACATTGATGAATTAAAGAAGGACCTTTGTATTAATTTTAGAAGATGAGGTGCTCAAAGCACACGTGCAGCCTCCTGTGTAACTGCCTTACACATGTTTTTAGGCCACGTCATTCACTGCACTCACAGAATCACAGAATGGTTAAGGCTGGAAGGAACCTCCAGAGATCCTCTAGTCCAACACCCCCTGCTCCAGCAGGGACCCCTAAAGCACGGGGCACAGGGTGGCATCCAGGCGGGTTTGGAGGATCTCCAGAGAAGGAGCCTCCACAGCCTCTCTGGGCAGCCTGTKCCAGGGCTCTGTCACCCTCACAGGAAAGAAGTTCTTYCTCACATGGAGATGGAACTKCCTGTGTTTCAACTTGCACCCACTACCCCTTGTCCTGTCACTGGCCACCACCGAGAAGAGTTTGGCCCCATCCTTTTTACATTGTCTCCTCTCCTCCCCTCAGGTATCTGTACATCTTGATCAGATCCCCTCTCAGTCTTCCCCAGGCTAAACAGGCCCAGCTCACTTAGTCTTTCTTCATAAGACAGATGCTCCAGTTCCTTAATCATCTCCATCCTTGTGCAGTCCTTGAAATCCTCCCAGATTTCAGATTCTGGAGAGAAAGGGTTAAACTTCCTGAGTACTGCAAAAGTTTTTGCAAAAGCAAGTGGAATATGCAGAGGAAGAAAACCCAGAAAATTAGTCCAGCCCCTTCGTATGAATAACTGAAAGGCAGAGGTAGGGAGATACTGTTTGTCTCAAGGCAGTATCAATGTGAATCTTTCTTTTTTTTTTCAATTTTAAACAAAGGGATCAAAACTAATGATTAAAACAGGTCCCCGATGGACATCCTACTTTCCAAAAAATGGAGAATATTAACATTCATGAGGGCTTTACTTAAAAAAATAAAAAGACTTCAAATAAGCTGAAGGATTAAATAAATTTTGCAAACAACAGGAAACCCTTGAAAAGATACAGAATAGTATCARTTAGGCTCCATGACTACTCTGTTGACATATTTGATTACTTTTATAGAATTTATTAACTCTGCACACTAAAATCAAATACATGTAATTGCAGAAGCATTGAACAGGATAGGGCTGAGTTCAATTCTTCTTTAACATCAGTAGCATCTTCATAAATCATCTGAGTGGACAAAAAGACTTTCGATAACTGAAGCCACAAAATAATGGATTTTTTGGAATCAGTGAATCTGTAACTGAAAGGATACAGCTTGTCCACTTTGAAAACTTGGCCTCACAGAAAACAGCCATTTGCTACACCTGGGATTTCTAATCTGAGTGTTAATATGGAGACCATATGGAAAAACAAATAAATGAACAAACAGGAAAAAAACTAACCTATTAATGTGCTTTTTTTGAGCAAGACTGAACTCACTTATAGTCATCTCTTCAGTGAGCCAAACGGCTCTGTAGTCATACAAAGAGCAACAGGATTTTATCCTGAGGTATTAACAGTGCAAGAAGAATTGTGTATGTTACAACCTAAAAATATTATGTGGATCAGGAATAAAAAGCATGCAAAGAATAACAATTTATATCCATTTCCACGTGTATATTATTTTAGTGAAAGCTGTATCTTTTTCTCTGAATTACTTAGGGCTTGGCATCCCAACATACCATACCCTGGCCCACAGTGCACACAGCCTAGCAGCGTATCATGTTYTGCTGCTGCTAAGGCCCGTTTTGTCAGTCTGTTTTTCACGCACGAACCCATGTGCTAAGAGTCTTTCAGGGCTGCTTTCAGCTGTACCTGAAAGCTTTGCATGCCATATGCCACCGTCTCGAGCGGTGCAAGGCAGCAAACCTCACCCGCTTCAGAGCAGCTCCGGAGATTTGCCCTGCCGGAGAGCAGAGCCCGGAATCTAGGCAGGAGAATATAGATAAGGCGGCTTAAAAGTGCCATCAGCACTTCCAGGAGGTCAAACGCGTGCTTTATCTGTTACCATTTTGTTGATAAGTCTGTGGATGTGCCGCTTCAGAGAACATACTGTGCTTTAAAATTAATAGGGTTGTCATGTTGGTTTTGACAATTAGTGGTTTGGGTTTTTTTTTCTGATAATAGACTTTGGCTTCATAATAGACTCTCACATTTTTACATTATTTTCAAAATTGGCTTTAATATGTTCTACCTTTTTGATGAGATTGCATGCTGTTTTAGTCCATGAGAATCCTTCTCAGGAAAGCACGGATAAGAACATAATTAATTTTAAGCACAACCATTAAGTGCTCTCCTGAATTAGATCTTTACTGAATAATTTTCAAGCAGGTAGTAAAGCTAATAATRCAGATTGCTGGAGCAATATTTGAGATTTTCATTCATATAAGACAGAAGGAAAATAGCTAATAAATATTGACCACCAAAGGTTACTGTGATGAAARAGGGTGGCTGCCAGTTCAGTCTGCATTGTGGGGCGAGGGGCTTTTCCTCATAATAAAGACAAGTCTGTGGCACTAAGGATTACTCTGTCCTAGAAGAATAACCAGTTTCAATTTATGTTACATTAAAGCATCAGATGTTTGTAGGAATTTCACCATTTTTAATCATTAGCTTCTACAAGTTAAATCTCTGTATAGAGAATAAATCTTATGTAATAACGTTACTATGAGATAGCAAGGGTTTTAAAGAAGAAACAGTAGTAAAAGTTTGACTTGCTAACAAATTTTGTTCTTGCAGAAATGTTCATTGTGAAAAATGAAAATACTTTCCACTGAACTCTGAAATGGAATAAAAATCAATAGCAGTCATTGGCAAAACCATTCTATCTATTAACAAGGAAGGAACAACTCAGAATTAAGGATCTGTAAGTATAAACTCAATATTCCTAATTTCCGAATTCTGTAATTAAAACCCCAAATTTACAGACTCCATCCTGCAAACGTGCCAATAGCAAATGCTATTAAAAACTATATAATAAACTAGGATAGTTTACTAGCCATTTTTATCTACTTCTCAGTTAAAATTGTATTCTTATCTGGAAAGTATTACTAGTCTAGACTCCAAAAAAAAAAWGCCTTGGAACTTGAAATGCAACTTGTTTTATCTTGCTTATATGGAGCAAGGCATCAGCTATTGCTCCAAGAATATATTTCAAATTGTATTCTAGTTTGTGAGTGGCTGATGTGCCTGATTCGGAGGCTAATGGTCTAAATCAGACTTGAGAGAGGTGAATGTGAWGCCATCAGATCCCAATGCAATTTCACTCACTGTACCCCAGGCCCAAGAATGGTCCTAATAAATAATGAATCCTATGGAGAACCATAAAACCTCTGGGCTGTGAGTCATGGTCCCTTCCTATCATTTCCACAACGCTCTGTTTYTGTTTGGACAATGTAATATGACCCTGTAGGATCTCTCTAAGAGATGTGGGAATTGTTTGGCAAAACCACATACACCCTGCAAGCTTCAGACTCTCCCTCATTTGGGTATAATAGCAGGGAAAGTTTTTAGGCTCTAGAATAAACATTTTGGCCGTATAGACTGGCAGTGTTTTCAAACAGTGCATGTGCTTTCAGCAAAATTGAGAAAGTTGCCATCTCTTGTTAAAAAGCAAAAATTTACCTGTGACACTCTTACCAGGAGGCTGAYGACTCCTGAGTTTGGTTCCTACCTAAATATAAATATCTCCAAAGAGAAATTGAAAGATGATCATTTCCGCTAGTTTAGATTAATTCTGCTTTGTAAAAAATATGAGAAAACAGCATTTGAGATGAAATAAAAAGGAATCATGTGGAGAAAATATATCTGAATTCTTTCTGCTAGCTGTTTAGACAAATACTGTGAGATAYATGATAGACTTTTCTTCCTGAGCTGTTACAAATACTACTATTCTTTTTTTTAYGGCTTTCTGTGAATATTTTGCAGTATTAGAGAATGATGTTTCCAAAAAAAAAAAAAATCCCTAGTGAACTTCTGCTCTATATGAAAAGATAAACATGAGGTTTCTAGGGATCAATCTGGTTTAAAAGTTTAACAAATATCCATTCAAATTCCTCATCCTTATTTGTTTTTGATTTTGCTAAAGTCTATCTGAATCAATTTGTCCCTTGCAAATAGACTCAGGCTGCACTGTAGTGCCTCACTGGCCTCAGGGTAACTCTACAACTACGATTATCTCTCAGTGGCTTTTGCTGGCAGGTTGGCACCTGAGAGAGGTGAATATGAGTCAGCTGTTTTGTAGCCAGGCTTTTTGACTCCTTGCAAAATAAATTATGCAGGAACCATCCTGATTYCTCTAATTTCTACAACTAAGCAATTTAAAAAGCCTTGTTTTAAATAGTTTTACAAATATATGTGCTAGATATTATCCATTATGGATATATTATATTTTTATTTTCTCGGAAAGAAACAAATTGGGCAAAAAAAAAGAGATCTCTTTTTAAATTCCCTTTTAAGGATCCCTTTTAATCTGCTGAGCAAAGTAAAATTGCAACAACATAAAAAGCGGAAGAGAAAAACACATTAAGTCTGTGTTTTGTTCAATAAAGCATCTGCAGGAAGAAATATTGTATTAGAACAAAAGTTTTATGAGATGCTGGATAGTTTCTTGGTTAAAAAAACTTCTTAAACTTTCAGTGAAATACTTTTCAAAATGGACATGTTATTGTATTGCTTATGCAAACCATTTGAGCTAAAGTAAGGAGAGTTCAAAAGCTTTCTACTTAGCAAAGTCCTCTACCATTGATTCGATGCTCTTTTTTTATGGATGAAAACRTTATTAAAGAATGAGGAATGTTCCCATTGAAATCACTTATCAAATAATAAGCCATTAGCTTGTTTTCTCTGTGGGAGGGATGATGCCAAATAAATTACTTTTATTATAGCTCAAATATCACTGGTACCAAGAGGCTTGGATATMATTTTCAAATGGTTTGGTGGATCTATAGGACTGCATTTTCCATTGCTGAGGACTTCAGAGGTCTCCCCTCATCAAAATGCATTTATAKAAGGCAGCAGCTCAGCCCTGGGGCTCGGGCGTGAGCCCCTTGTCGCGGGAAGGGAGCATCCCGGGGGAGCCAGGATGTGTCAGCAAAGAGAGAGGACTCATTTGTTTGCTTATAATTTGCCTTTGTGAGGTCCCCCAGGAGCAGAAAAGAGAATAGTCTGCAGTCTGGTAAGATCAGAAGAGCAGAAGTATTTGTAGCACAATAACGTATTAGTTATTTGGAARGCAGGGGACACTGTGCTCGCAGCCAGTGCTGCCTTGTGAGAGGCACAGACCAGCTCCAGCTCTCGCTGCAGACTTGCTCTGGGAGCCCAGAGTCCCCTCACCTCGGGAGATTTTTCTTCCCTTAGGAGCTTTAATAGACTGATGCAAAACAGACCCAACGCTCTACAGAGTATCTGGTTATTTTTCTAWTTTTTTCCTCTATTGCTTGGTAGATTTTAAAAGTAATACTTTAAAATCCAAGGTTAGTTTTCGTTGCCAGTGCTCATAGCCCAGTCAATTTGTATTTGTTTTCACAAGCATGTTTTCTTTAATCATGTTATGAAGCAGGCCCCTAATTCTCCTTTTCTGGATGGCTGCGGTGAGGCCACACATGCTCCCAGCCCTGAGCATGAACGGACTGGAGAGAGATCAGAAGCAAGAACAAGAACAAAACATCACTGCAAACCCAGACTGGTTCCCATTTGAGCTGTACTTACACCATTCCTCACAGAGCCTACACACCTCATGATCTTCACCCTCTCTGGCTTGGTTATCAATCCCCACCCCCACCCCAGCTTTTTTTTCCCCACTAGTTTATACTTCCCAAAGCAATGACAAAGCTGCAGCCAAARAACTATCAATTAGCCCTTGGAGGTGCTCCAAAGTAACCAGTAGCCCATGCTATATTTCTTGGTTAAAAGACATTAATATCAGAAAAGGATGTACTGAACTGATGAAGAAGAAGCCTCTGTGGATACAGAAGATGAAGATTTTCGAAGTGCAGCGTGCCAGCTTTGTAGGAGCAATGACACTGATGGGAAATAAAGTTCCTATATTAAAGTGCTCATTGATTAGTTATTTCCAAGAGCAGAAGCAGGATCTATTTTGAGCATACAGTGGGTACTTGTCCAGACTATGTTTTTGCTATTACAATCAAATTGGCAAGCTGGAAAAGTTTGKTACAACTCTACAGGCTGTATTGACCTCTGTTTTAAAGGACATTTCTTCTCAGATGATCTGAGAAGAAAGTTATGTTCTTCGGATTCCAAACTAGAGAGCATTCAATTTGACCTTAAAATTAGTGACATTGTCTAAAGGAGAAACAGGCTCACACCTCGATGTCTTCCTGCACGAGATGTCACCATCAGTGAGCCATATCTTTCACTTCATTTTAACATCTGGAAATAAAGCAGGAGCTAGGAGACTGGAGTCCTCAATTTGTACGATCCATTGAATTACCAGAGAAGATATTTATACCTTGTTCATGTAAAGAGACCCTGTAAAAACAGTCCAAAAGACCTGTTGACTGCTGACATCTCTRCAACTTTCCTGGTAACATTCCTGTTAAATGTGTTTTACAGTGAGGGTTTTAAGTGTGATGTGTCCATTTGATACCATAGCTTCAGTTTTATCTTATAACTCAGGTATTTTAATTAGAGATTCCATAAGATATCATACTATTTTATGATCATTGTAAGTGTCTGTACTCAAAATGTTCTCCTGGTGGTGGCCAGCAGTGGCGCTGTGCAGAGAGGCATTCCATGGGCACTGAGTCGTTTGGCAGCAATCCTTAGTTTGGGTGCCTTAATCCACCTCCATCGTGCTTTGGGCATCTGTGTCCTTACTCAAAGAGTCTTGGCTGCTCCTTCCATGTCTGTTGACCAATATTATACTTAGCAGCAGAAGCAGGGGGCATTCACTAGGGGCATTGCCAGAGCAGTTCCTCCCTGACCACCAGGATTTTAGGAGCAGTCTGGGAGCTGTCACTCCAGCTACGTGACTTGCCCCAGCACGGAAGCTGCTGTTTGTGTCCAGTTCTTCAGGCACTGCAGCAAGCAGAGTGCTCTGTGCCTGACATTTCCCGGGCAATGCAGCTATCCAGCAGTTTGGACCGCACCATGGCTCTTACGCATGAACCACTCGCTTACGCTGTCGTGCGTAAGGGGTGCAGTTTGAGAGTATTTTGTACACTCAATAAGCACACATGCTCTAGTCGTCGTAGGTCCCATTAGCTCTGTTTATRTCCTGCATCTTTAAACACTGTAGCTGGACATTGCCTGTTCTTCACATCCCCCCTCAGACATTTCTGCTGACCTTTCCAGGCTTCTGTTAACTTGTGCTAGTCTTCTGCTAGACCAGTGGCCCTTGCTTCTTAGCCTACCTTCCGTCTGCCGTGCTCTCAAGCTGGCCATTCCTTCCTATGCATAATCATAGGAACATAGATGGATAATTATAAGAACACAGCATCTCACTTATCAGACCTATATAGCTTTGTTTTAGCATATAGAAAATAGTAGACATCAAGGATAAAAAAGATATGGTGGGTCATCTCCTACTGCAGTCTTCCATGTCAAATTGCTTTCTGTGAGATTATTCAATGCAACCATCAACTTCTTTGTCTGTAATTGAAGGTAGATCATTTTATTCCTGTTGAACATGGGTAAGTCTGAAAGTTTACTYTTGTTTGAAATGACCAATTGATTCAAGTATTTCAAGCAAACCTTTTCAGCCTCAGCTGAAGAAACCTCTGGGTGGATAGTGAAATAAATCAAGAATTTATTTGATATTTTTGGTTTGCTAGTTCACTTGCTTGAGGTGGAATATATTCTCTGACACACCATGTATGACAATTGAATGAAAATCTATTTTACAGAGGAACTGGCAGCTAATGTCTACTACTTTTCTGGCAAATATTTACCTTACCTGTGTTTTATTACTTTCATAGCCAACATCTTTGTTACCAGCTCCTCAACTAATTGGTCTGAAATTGTCTGACATCCTCCCAATTCTTTGGGGTTTGATCCTGTGGGAAATACCATGGCAGATCCACATAAATGCAATCTTGAACATCTTATTGAATTGAACTGAATATAACAATGAATATTAAAATCAGCATTGTGTTGAATTAAATGAGCATTACTGTCTGCAAAGTCYTCCTTGTGCTATTCTTTTCAGCAATGATTTTCATTTACCTTCGCCCCAAAGTGCTCCTTTCCAAGGTGTGGTGCAGGTTGCTGCTCTGGTGCTGCAGAACCACCCYGGAGCCTGGTCATTTTGGGAGGTTTTGGCGGCTGGGCAGAGGACAGGTGGCGCTTTTGGCACACAGTAGAAAATGTGGGAGGCGATTTGGGAATGTAATAAGAACACATTAGCTGGATGTTTCTGCTAGAGTGTTCAGTAGCAAAATATTTAATGACACTGACATTTAAATTGTGATAATTAGATTTCCTAGTTAGCGCCACATTGAGAAAGATGGGAGCAGTTTATGTATTGCTTAGAGCTATTATTTCAGACTGTGTGCAAACTCTGATTGGCAACAGTGACCTGGTTCATATTCTATTTATACATGAGATTTATTTTGCTTTTAATGAAAGCTTAGCTTCTGGATCACAACTCTCTAGCATTGTGTGATGACGGGAATCACAAAAGACCTGCTCGCAGCCAAGCTCCTCCAGTGAGATGGCCCTAGAATCCATTAGCTCTTCATCAGCTGTGACTATGAAGCGGGTACTGTAAGTTTAGAGGGAAGAGGGATTATCCAAATGTCTTAGAAGACACACTGGACGTCTGGGTAGAAACCATTTTCTTTGCAAAAAGGTTGAGGAAGGGACAAAGCAAAGTCTTGCCTTTACCATGTCTCCAAGACATTTGTCTGTCGGTAACGGGCTTACGAAACAGCCAAAATGGACAGCAGTGCCCACCATGGCATAAACTGACAGTGTGTTTGATTAACAGCTTTCCTAACTTTTTAAGTAACGAGGGAAATGACCCATGTGAATGAATGCGTTCTGCCAGATGAGTATTTTTCCCTCAGTTCTCTCACAACAGAACAGCTTCTCTAGATGAGATTATGAAATAATCTATTATTCCACTCATTTTAAGAAATATTATGATCATTCTGGTTTTTTCCTCTTTTTTTTTTTTTTTTTTTTTTTTTATTTTGGCGGTGCACCATTTTTCCTGCATTGTTAGTGGTTCCTTTGGTCCATATTATAAACAAATGACTCTAGGTTGCACCTCCATGGAAGAGACTTAAGGAGGGGAGACTGAGGGCTGGGAGAAACAAGAGGCACATATGGGGTAAAGAGTAGGAGCCAGCGAAGGGTGGTGGAGGAGGATAGAGATAAAAGTCCAAATAATATAGGCAGAAGCAGAGGGAAATGGAACCAGAGCATGGACTACTACAGTAGTTTGCCCTGCAGAAACCACACTAATCCTGGGAGCATCTCCAACCTTCCACCACCAGTCAATACCTAAGAAATCCAATAACAACGTGTGAATCTCACCTTCCCTCATCTCTAACCAGCTAGCTTACAGTCTAGCACTACCCCCAACTGTTCCGTAGCAAAGAGATGAGGAAGCAAAGATTTATGCTGCAGGCTTCCAGGCATAAACAATAGTGTTAGTATTAAATTCCAAACAATGCGCATCTGCTTTCCCCATTTTTAAAGAAATCACTAAACCTTCCAGAAGAGATAGGAAGGAAAGACAAAAGACAGGATAGAAGGATGGAAGGAAGGAAGGAAGGAAAGGAGGAAAGGAGGAAGGGAGGAAGGAATCATCTATGGAAGAAAGGAAGAAAGAATGGAGGGAAGAAAGAAAGAATGGAGGGAAGGAAGGAAAACAGAGAAAGAAAGGGTTGCAGAACAGCACACTCAAAATTCAGGAAATGCCTCCACAGCCAACAGGGGCTCAGTACACTTTTCATCAGGGTGTTCACTGTGAGATCATCTTTAATTAAGTGATTGTGTAATATTTTATTCTTGTGGCCTATGCTTCATTTTACGCACCGGCTGGACATAACTCAGGCGGTGAGTTTTCACATTTTTTGCAGCTCTTCTAAAGCATATTTCTGTAGGATGAATTTTATTTTGCTCTGCAGTAATTAAATGTATTTATTGAGCTCTAGTAGGTTAACAGGGGAATCCAACTGAGGCGTAGCAGAAGGGAGGAATGAATTGAATAATAACTAATCATTCATAAAATTCTTACAGAGATGGTTCCTATAGAGATTTCTGAATGCACTAGCAGCTTTATCTCTCCTTCATTCTTTACTATGTAAATTAGACAGTTTTTATTTCTTTTAAGTGGATTATGTAGGCTATATATAGTAGCAGGTGAACTTATGTTGCAGTCTTCCCCTTGAAGGAAGCATTAGGACAGCCTTTTCATCCATATTRCTGTCTACTTTCACAAAACTTCTCGAACATTAATAACCTGTAACTTCAGGCTTCTCTGATCTGCTGTCAAACCTGACTAATGGCAGCCGGGGGAAAATATATAAGCAGAGATGCAAACTCCCTTTGCTTGTGCACGCCCACTCCCCCCTACATGCAGTCTCAGTTACTTGGTCAATCAGTCAATGAGTCTCCAGGACCAACACAGCCCTGCTTCCTGTGCCAAACAGGTCCATCTATAAATGGGAGAGAGAAGATGCTGCCAAGATCCTAGGCTGAAGGTTTTTTTCCAGCGCCCTGACATTAATGTCATCAAAGACTGTGCATAAAGAAAGTTGGTAGGGTCTGGCCCTACCTGGCAGTGGTGAAGTTTTAGGCTACCTCTCAAAACCAAAAGTACAGGTACTGTCAAGCCAGGGCTGTACATGAGGCGCCAACACAGCCTGTGAATCCAGAAGAGGGAGCTTCATCAGCCAGGCTGTCTTTAAAACCAAATGCATGGCTTCATCATGAAGGAGACCTCTGACCATTCATATACTGATGGGTGAGTAAAAAGTTAACAATAAATCTGCTGCAGTGCATGAGCTCTGCCAGTGTGCCAAATGGATGGCAGAAAAGCATATCAAAGATGGCAGAGAAGCAACGGTGGAGACTTTGGGTGCTTTCCCCAATAACGAAGGGAAGGGGGAAGTCTTGTGGCGACAGGACGGGCCTGCATCACTAACAGTTGCAAAGAAAGACCCAATTCACTAAAGAACCAGTACACTTGCAAAGCACCTGATAAGGGGCCAGACTCGCCTGAAGATACTGGAAGGGCCATCTTGTAGGGATGACCATAGCACAGTCATGTACTCCATTCTGAAGGGTATAAAAGACAGATCCATAACTGAGCAGGGATCAGGAATTATACCTGAACAACTCCTCCCACTGGACCCTGTTGTGAGTATCCCTTCACTCCCCTTAGCCTGGAGGCTGGGCTAAGGCGACTGCTCGAGAGGTTGAGCGTCCCCTGTGTGTTCAGGGTGTACGAGCGCTAGCATTTACATTTCACTCCTTGTAAGCTTGAGAGGTCCCCTGCATATTTGGGGTGAAGTAATGTTATAATATTCTATTTTATTTTACTTCTATTTTGTTTTACTTTGTTTTCCCTTTTCCTTCTTTATGGAATTCCTGTTTGCTAATTGATCAGCTGGTTCCTATAACAATCATGGCAGTTAATGGTTGTTATTGAAAAGATCTTGTACTACTGAATAAAACCAACCAATGAAAAGATCTTGTACTACTCAATAAAGCCTTTCTGGATTATTCTACAGCCTATCCTTTAATGTCAGGATAGTACAACATATAGCCTCTAGCTTAAAGTATGGGCAAACAGTGAATTTGTTCACAGTATGGAAACTTATGATCAGGCAAGTAATTCAGCTTTGTTCCTCTGGGAAAATACTATTTACTTACTTGTTATCAGCAACAATAGTGGTTTAGGAAAAAAACAAAAAACCAAAAACCAGAACATGATTGATTAGCTCTTTCTGCAGCTCTTTGAGAATCCAAGGTTATTTTTGTCATTCATCATGCCACATTCTCACCAGCACGACGTCTTTGAAGGTAAGAGTGCAGCTATCATGGTAACGGACTGATTATTCGGCAGTGTACCAGGCACTAGTGGCTATTTTTTCCCCATCTCCATATGTGATTTCTAAGGCTATTGTATTCCTTACATTTTTTTTTCTCCCATACTGTATTTACACAGAAAAACCTGTTGGTTTCTGTATAAATTTCACTGTCTAGGAATAAATTGAAACTCTCTGAACTAAAACTGCATTTCATGCATGCCTCTCTGCTAGCAGGAAAATGTGAAGGGAGAGACTATTAATTTATTTATTTTTAACTTATCTGTATGGATAAGAAGTGAATCTTCTCTTTCTTTTTTGATGAAAAGTCTCTTCCCGTGCCTTAGGTGCCATCTCCCCCTCCGGCACCTTCTTTCAGCGCTGCAATGGGTCAGAGAGCTGCGAGAGCTGCAGCCGTGCCCTTGCCTGCTTATGCCTGCTATTAAAGCCCGTCACAGGTTCTACCACGCACAATATAATTTCACATTCACAACAGGTGGCAGAGCAAATGCGAGGTGGACAGGCACCCCCCCGACACAGCAGCTGTTCCTGCACCTCCCATGGGACCTCCAATGAAAAAGTCAATAGAGCTCCAAGCCATATTTTTTTCCCTAAAACTGTCTGTGGGCTTGGATAGGGGCAGTACCCATGTCCTTTGGCCACAATCCTAGCCTTTCTGCTCCCCCACCTGGCATTTCAGGCTCTCCCATCGCTCTTTAAGCCAAGGACCCCTCCTCAGGAGTGAGGGCTGTGCATGGTCAATGGGGCACTCTCTTAACATCACATAAAATACGTATGTATTTCTATATACATATACCAGTGTATATATCAATGTAACACCAAATACATATTTATGTATTTATAGCTAATGTGCCATCAAGTATACATGCTGTCTCTGCATATCTAACATCTACAGAGATTAACTAGGAGAACATAAAGGAAACCTCTTGCCTAAACACCTCTTTTCCAAAGCATTTCTGTACTGTACAGGATCTTATAAGGAATAAAAAAGAGCTGTGGGCGCAGTCCTTGTTTTTAGGGAAGAACTGTTATTTCTCAGCATGGAAAAAAGGTGAGTTCATTAAAAGATAAGGAGACTAAACCAAGAGAAATAAATATGCATGAACTTCACTGCAGCACTCTGAGGCCCCCACTCAGTTTTCAGCTGAGTAAATGTTAATATCATTTTTAATTGATTTAATTTTAATTGGGAGAGGGGAATGACTCGTGATTCTGAGCAGAAAATTAAAGAAATGCCACAGAAAAGAAAGCCTGCAAACGCGCTGGGCCCATTGCACTTTGCATGGGGGCATGGACGTAACCCTCGTACCGGCGGGTGACACTTTTGCACATGGAGCTCAGAGCCTTCCTCTGCGCTCTGCACGCTGGATAACGAGCCTGGGAAGCCGCTGTGCCTCAGGCCCCAGCCGGCTGCTCCAGGGGCAGCCAGGTGTGCCAGGCGCACGGGCTTGCCGAGCGCTCCGGGCGGGATTACAGCAAGATRTGAAGGGAAATGCATATACGTTTTCAGACCGAGGCCTTGCCCTGTCCTGTCTAATTAAATCAYTAGCTCCTTGCAGCAAGATCAGCCTCTGAGCCCAATGAAGCCTCTGTTTGGAAGGGAATRCAGGCTATTGCTCTGACATAACAAAATAATCAGCCAAAATGGGAAAGGCTGGAGAACATTATGCCAAGAGGACTGTCAAGAACACAAAATAAATGCTCCAGTAAAATAAGGAAAATATTCTTCTAATGACTTTGCATAGTCACAATCGTATGTATTGCTGTTTCAGACTGTAAACCTACATTTTCCAAGAGAAGCTTCCATTATACTCCTTTTAAAGAAATCTTTTAAGCCTATAAGAATGTATGAAGGTGCACTAAAAATCATAGAAGTAAAATAAAAGGATTTGTCCTGCTGCTGCTTGGCTGGATATAAAATGCAAGATGAAATGTTGACTTTTAAAGGTTGTCCCAACGTCATGTTTACTGAGCAGTTTTATTGAAGATACAATCTGTTGTTGCTTTGAGCGATAAAAGACCTGGAACTCTGTCACACTGTGAGGTAAAATTAGCCCCTAACTTTTAGTAACAATCCACGTTTTTCTACTTTTTTTCATTTTGTTTTTTTCTTAGCTCTGTGTCCAATTCTAAGTCACACATGCTGAGAAACGGGAATAAAACTGCCACCGTTATGTGTTGTGTGTAAACAGGAGTGACTTGGGATCTCTTGGACAAAGGCTGCTGTGCGTGGTGTCTGAAGCGGCAGCTTCTGCATCGGGGCAATTAAAAGYAAGAAAAATACAAATACAAAAGTACAAATAAAAAAGGCGGCTGTGTCTACAAAACACAGAGTTGTCCCATTGAATTCACATGGCTTTTAAACATTCATTTGAGAAAAGCAACCCCAGCAGGACCTTCCTTACAATGGAATGACAGAATACATCCGAATAAATCTTGCAACAAGCAAGGCTTAGATTATAGCCCCTAGCTGCGACTCTCCACCTATGTCTACAGCTGGCCCTAGTTGCTAAAGGATTTGGGTATATTAAAGGATGCAGCCTTTTCGACATTGCAACAATTTTCTGCCAATTTATGCTCATATTTTTAACGAGGTCATTTACTGGAGGGTTTTGGACTGAAATCCAGAGCATTCCCAGATTGGCATGGATTGCCAAGAACAATTAGAGATAAAAATAGAACGGATGAAGAGGAAGGGCTTTTTCATACAGAGAAAGCTTAAATCTACAAATTCAGTTTTAATCATCAGGTTCTTGATCTGGGAGATGTGTGATACATTCCAAATCTAATTAATGCTTAATTTTTTTTTTCCTGATTTATTCATTCTTCAATGGATTTCTAATATTCTCCTGCCCTAGTAAAAATGGTGGGCCTGATTTTCCTGAACAATATGTTTCTGTCTCCTTTAGGCACTTCAAGGAGCCTGGAAAGTGTGCAAAAGTGTTACGAGAAAGGTTACAACCCTTTTTTTTCTAAACTCCTCTGTCTCCCAAGGCCATGCTTGAGTATAAGTGAGAATATCGCTAGGATTGCTTTTCAAAAGAGAAAAGACATAGTGCTTGCTCCCATGTGCTCGATGTCTGGTGCCAGAGCCTTGCCTCTTGCTCTCGTTTGGTGACAACAAGCCAGAAAGATAGACAGTGTCGACAAAGAGAGCCACTTGAAGCCTACGTTCATCCTTCTAGCTTAGCCAGCATCTGCCAGCAGCCCTTGTGTCCTGRAACATTCCTGAAGTCCCGCTGGAGAGGAGCTGTATCCTTGCTCCAYTCCTTTACTTCTGAGCCAGTAGCAGCGGTCTGAAACATGAAGGTGGTCACATCTCCCAATACTCACACTTCAGCATGACTATKCACATCATGCTTATTCAAGCTTATGGCCATAACCTCATAAGAGAGGGTCCCTCTTTGGACAAAATTAGACCCTCTTGACTCCTTCTTGTATGACTATCCAGATTCTCAATTAGATTATGTGGAGTATAAGTGAGCTTAAGCCCAGACCTTGAGGTTAATGGTGTATTCTCCAGAGGCAGCTCAATCCAGTCATCATCAATGCCATCACTGCTATAAAAACAGTAAGACCAGGAGCCTTTGTCATATTGAGTATCTATTTGCATCTTCTGAGATTTTCTTGAAGGGAGCTTGAATTTAGTTAACAGCTTTGAATTGGCATTTAATTTGGTGTCAAAATGCCAAATATCTCAGTCTATCATCAAGATAGGGAGCAGAATACTACTGAACTTGCTTGGCTTTTAGAGATATACACAAATATGGATGTTAAGCAGTTAATTCAGTACCTAAAAAAATCCCCCAAGTTGACTAAGTAAGCAGATTTCAAACCTTAAATAATTGATTTCTCTTATGCGTACTAACCAGCTCTGCTCTGTTGCRTCCTCATACAGCCATCAGCAAGGGAAACAAATTAGGAGGCAGAGAAAAAAAAACGCAAAGGGAAATAATAATGAGAGCTCTATGCTGTTCTCTGTTAGCAAAGTCCATTGATCGACCACCTATAGCTGCTTAAATAGACAGCGTCAATAGGGGCATCGGCCCTGATGCCTGCGCATCATTTACTGGTTTACCATCGCTTGCATTGCAATGCCTACCACGGAGTGCTGTGTCATAATGGGGAATTAGAGCCAAACTATGGAAAGGCTTGTTGCCTAGAAGTAATCTGCAGGATGCTGGCAGCTTTAAAAAYGGGTAAATGCTACCTCAAYRGGGAGAAGTTTGCAATATCAGAGAMGGCAGTGTATTTTCTCRTTGGTAAYMGAGTACACGTCTCAGTGTTCGATACATTGGTTGTAACTGTATTCAGTACAGCATGTGACTGTYTCATGTGTTTGATTTACTGTTATCTTTAATTAGCAGCAATTCTGTCTTTTTTGTACATTAAGTGCATTTGGTTTAAGGATTCTAATTCTAGAAGTCCCTCTAAAATTAASAGAATTGAAAAAAATCATTCATAATTAACTATTTTTTTCAGATTAAAGTAGGCTATTACATAGAACAGAACAAATGTATGAAGGAAAATGATTAAACTGAATACGGTTCTTCACATTGTGCCACATCACCCTTCCTTTTCCATTTTAGATAAACATTCTTCTAGGTCCTTTTATGTGCACAGCTTTCCTACAGCCACAGTCATTTTGTTTCAGCAAAGACACTTTCTGAGCTTCAGCCACTCAATCAAGACAAGAATATGAGCAAAATCACAGAATTTAGATCAYGATTTTCCAAGGCTACAGTGACTGGAAGATTTTCTGTCACTTATTATAGCAATGGGTGTAATCTCCCAGAAAAAAAAAAAAATCACTCTCCCATAGTCTTGTCTTGAATTGTCTGTGAAAGGAAATGGGCTTATATATTGCTCAAATATCTCAAGAGGCATTTGACACTTCAAAGTGTCAGGGTACTCAGCGTAACATGGGCTAGCTAAGACTTCCAAAGCCGCTGTGTACTGAAGATCACATTGGTTTAGAGAGGGACAAGATTCTTCCGAAACAATGTCAAAACTGACATAGCACCTGATCTTTCAGAMAATCCAGCTACTTATTTTGATTGCKGGGTTTCTTAAACCTGTCWCAGGGCAACGATCAGAATACTTGCAACTCAATACGGGTATTTTCAGCTCTTTTATGATATACTACAAAACTGCTGCTGTGAAGCCAAAAGGACACATGAATGTAATTTCTTTTTCCACAAAGCATTTGCTATGTTCTTGGAAAGGTTAACCTGCCTAACTAAACTATACAAACATTATTTCACTTTTATTGACACTCTTTGCAGAGCATGAAATGACTTGAGTTTTAATCTACTTTTATACTGAAAAGAGAAGATTAATTTAATAAGTTCCACACATACAAGTAATTTAAAAACATATTTTCCAAATCTTTTTCTTGGTGTTGCAGGAAAGAAAAGGAAAATGGTACATCACAAAGAAGTTGTGGTTAAAACAAATGCAATTTGTGGGACTGGTATTAACTTTTTTATTATTGTTATTATTCCAAGGTATGCCTGGAGACAGTGGCATGACTTTCATGCAGGAAATGTGGCATGCTATTTGGAATTGCAAACAGTATCATTATATTGTGTGGTTTAGCTTGTGTCGAGTGGAAAAAAAGTTCTACACAAAATAAAATTCCAAAAAGGTGATTTCATCTTAACACATAATTGTTTCTCCAGTTATACTGCATTTGCATAGCTCCTTCTCTCTGGAAATAACCAGAGAAATCAGCAGGTGGAATATCAAATAGGGCTGGCTTGGATACTCTCACAGAATGGTTAAGGTTGGAAAGGACCTTTGGAGATCACCCAGTCCCACGCCCCTGCTCAAGCAGGGACACCTAGAGCAGCCTCCACAGCCTCTCTGGGCAGCCGGTTCCAGGGCTCCGTCACCTTCMTAATCAAGAGGTTTTTCCTTATGGYCAGATGGACCTTCCTGTGCTTCRTTTTGTGCCCTTTGCCTCTTCTCATGTTGCTGGGCACTAGYGAGAAGAGTCTGGGCCCATCCTCTTAATAGGAAAAATCCTACCAAATACTCCAAATTCTGAAAACAACAAAACAATTGCGAAAATGCAGAACATTATGCTCCCATTGATAGCAACTTTTATCTGTTGATGATTTTACTTTGCATTTTCCTGATGAGAGGGTAACTCCAGGATAACATGCCACAGATGCTGCCTCCAAATTCAGTAAAGTATTTGAACATGTCTTTCAGTGCCACTGTTTTGCTCAGTGAGTGCAGATTTGGTTATGTACTCAGACTCCGGGGTTTTCATAGTTCATGGAATTAGTTGCTTAATATAGCAAAAAATTAAGGAACAACTACAGAATATATAGGTCATATAGATTAGGGGGAAAAAAAATAGAACATTATATTAGCTAGGTGGTGCCTAGAAATAATAATAATAAWAAAAAAATCAGCAGTTCARACTGYACTCCTGTGGGYCTGTAGAGATTCTAGCTTGTAAAAAAAAAGTTGAAAAATATTTTGAACACCTGGCTATCCAGACTAAGTCAAATAACTTCAAAACATATTAAAAAGCCCTCTTGGTAAAACTAAGGAATCAAGGATTTTGATCTTAACAGAGCAGTCCTGTCAAAACTCTCAAGCCTAGGGCTGTGCTGCCATCCAGAGGGACCTGGACAGACTGGACARYTGGGCGRYGASWAACCTCATGAAGTTCAACAAGGGCAAGTGYAGGGTCCTGCACCTGGGSAGGAATAACCCTAGACATGCCTACAGGCTGGGGACCGACCTCCTGGAGAGCAGCCCCGCAGAGAGGGACCTGGGCGTCATGGTGGACGACAAGTTGACCATGAGGCAGCAGTGTGCCCTCGTGGCCAAGAAGGCCAATGGGATCTTGGGGTGCATTAAGCAGAGCGTCTCCAGCAGGTCGAGGGAGGTGATTCTGCCCCTCTACTCAGCCCTGGTGAGGCCGCACCTCGAGTACTGTGTGCAGTTCTGGGCTCCCCAGTGCAGGAGAGACGTGGAGCTGCTAGAGAGAGTCCAGCGCAGGGCCACGAAGATGATTAAGGAGCCTGGAACATCTGCCCTATGAGGAAAGGCTGAGAGAGCTGGGCCTGTTCAGCCTGGAGAGGAGAAGACTCAGAGGGAACCTCATCAGTGTGTATAAGTACCTCAAGAGAGGGAGTGAGAAGGATGGGGCTGGCCTCTTCTCAGTGGCAGCCAGCGATAGGRCTAGAGGAAACGGCCACAAACTGAAGCATCAGAAGTTCCACAGGAACTTAAGGAAAAATTTCTTTCCTRTGAAGGTGACAGAGCCCTAGAACAGGCTGCCCAGAGAGGGGGTGGAGTCGTCTCCTCTGGAGATCTTCCAAACCTGCCTGGATGCCACCCTGTGTCATGTGCTCTAGATGACCCTGCGTGTGCAGAGGGGTTGGACTAGGTGATCTCTAGAGGTCCCTTCCAACGTTAATGATTCTACAATTCTATGGTAACTCCATTGCCCATTCCTCCCATCCTTTGAGCTGAGCATTTGAGTTTATTGACTGTCAACTCTCTTTCTGATGAGAGGAAAGACTGCACCRGGGTACCTTCCTAGCAGATGGTCTCTGCTATTGAAACCTGTACTGAAGTCATTTCTCTTGCTGCATGTTCAAAGTTTCTAGGCTACTCTTTTTTTTTTTTTCCTCTCACCTTGTTCAAGTTTTTACAAACTGCATAAATTCCACATTAAAATCCAGTCAGTGGCTATTGAAATACCGGTTGTAAGAATGAGACATCCAGACGAGCATTCAGCCTGGATTTTCAAATAGAATAATATACACCTTGCATTCAAGATGGCTTCAACTGACCACCGCTGAGATAAACCAGAGCGCCCACTTTCCATATCAGGCAGTAGTTTGTGGTGCTTCATGTGACTAACTGCCACAGCCTCAAGTGTCAGGACATAAACAAAATATGTGTTTTGTATGTTATTTATTATCTGAACTGTAATAATCTAATCTAATAATCTAATTTAATATCTAGTATTTATTATCGACAATACTGCTCTCTCTCAGCTGGTAGGGAATTTTCTTAGGTAGAAATGGAGCTGTATGCATAGTAAATGCACACAAATGAGCACTGTGTTTAATATAAGAAAAAAAMCCCTTTTTAAACAACTCCTTTACTGATTTACTGCATTTTTTAGGACCAAGCTCTTCTAAAGAGATTTGATATAATTAAAACTACCCTATAAATTTGGTTTGAGGCCTTTCTGAGACTAGAAAAAAACTTCCCCATTCTGTCATAAAAAGTATTTTTTCTAACCCTCATTTTGGTTTGCAAAATAACCAAAAGCTTATCCTCCAGCATTTTTAGAGTACTTTTTATCCTGTTCCTTTTTGCAATCAATTAAAAATCTTTTTTAAAACTACTGCTCATATTTTTGGCCTCATGTTAGGACCCCTCTTCTTCCTTATTTGAAATCTCTCATGCTGCCACAGAAAGACATTAGACCACATAGTCTTATTTCTTTAGTGTAAAACAGCCTTGGATGGTTTGAGATTTTTCTCCCTGAGAGTGTCTTTTCAACATTTTCTTAAAAGCAAAAATGAAATGTCAAAACTCTAGCTCACTTGAACGTCCTGGGCTCACTCACCAAGTGTTAAAGCTCACAAAACTAATTTCCTGAACATTAGGCATTTTACATTTTGCTGCAAGTTGGGACAGCAGCTGAAATATACTGAAAGATATACTCATGTATAAGAATATAGTGTACTCAAATAAGAAAGGATATGGTCAAATTTAACTCTTCTCTAGATCAGTGTTGATAGTATTTGGTTATGAGCACATACCTCAGGGGATGCCTGTTGGGCAGTCACAGACATACTTGTTATCCTTATGGCTGAAATAAGCAATGGTTGCAGCAAGTTGGAAGATCCATGAGGTGGAGGAGAAGAATTAGCAACTCACGCTGAATCGGGGCAGAGAAAAGAAGATATCATATAGTTTGATTTATAGGAGTCTTTTTCAATTTTGATTAACTAGATATTTAAAAATGTTATGTTGGACTCTGTGACACAAATCAAATTTTAGTAGGATCCTAAAACTGAAAAGCTTTTTATATTCTGTCATTCAGTTGCAAAAATATAATTGAGTTATATTGAGATATCAAATATATTTGATGTAAAGATTGATTCTTTAAAACAATGATTATGACATTTTGTTAAACCTGAATTTTGCAACTACTTTTTAAATTAAGGGAGAAAACATTTATGTTCTCTGAATAAATATTGTATGGCATATGTCTCACTTTTCTACGAAGTCAAAAAATATATAATATTGTAAAAGCTGTTCATGTCATATTACTTCTACTTTTTCAGAATCTCCAAGTTTTCTTCTAAGGCTTCTTTCATTAGTTTGTGACATTCAAAGAGTAGGCAAAGACTTTCATAAGTAGCAAATAAAACAATTTAGGGATTTAATGGACTGTCACTTTCAAGGAAAATTATCTAAATACAGGCAAAAATTGGGTTTCACTGTGACCATTCGGCTTTCAGATCTTCCCATTACCCCCACCTTTTGTACTGTGGTTAAAATACTTTAATAAGAATTTGTACATAATTTAACTTGGCAGGATTCAGGACCATGTAAGTAAATCTTATTATAAAGACCTGTTAAGGTGGACAGAAGTAATTTGGTCGCATCCTCCCATGTTCTATTTAACTGTATCTGAACAGCAGCTGTTCAATTTGCATAGGAATTTACATTCCTATCAATAAAGAGAGGGGGAAAAATGGTGCAAACTGCAGTCAGGAATTTGACTTCCTTGCCTATAAAGGAATGACCATTTGTTCTGTACTTACAACACACTAATAATACAAGAAATCCTTCTATTTTACTGCTGCAAGTAGTGCTTGAGAATTAGTGAAGGAAACTTATGTGTTTACCTTTTCTCTTCAGAAATCAAATGAGATGTGTGAAATTTAGCTCCAGAATGTTAAAGCTTCATTGTAAATTCAGTATATTTTTAGAGATGTGCTATCTGCTTTAAATACTTTCTAATTTGGATCTGAGCAAACAAAATCTGCTAGCTGAGATAAATACCTATGTAGGATGGGGAAGATTTTGGCTGGGATATATGCAATTAGCCATATTAAAAACCTTTAATAAAGCCCTGAAAATCTGTAGGGTACTTTATCAACACAAAATACAATACAATATTTAATATGCAAATCTTCACGTACATTTCACAGATCAGAATAAAAATATTCCTCACTTGGGAAGTTGTGAGTTTGGATGAGCTTCCTGACCACCGTTTCAGTTGCCTGCCCTCCCTCACAAAAACCAATGGGACACCGAAGTCCCCAGACAAAGCTGGTGCGGACGGGTCAGTGCAGCACTCGGAGCCAGTGCAGGCTCTGGGTCTGCAATGAACACAGGCTCTTAGAAACCTATCAAGTGATCCAGGGGCCTTGACCTGAATAGCATGGCCGTTTTATTTGCCCCAGGGTACACCATGCAGTTGCCTTTCAGAAGGATACAGAATTTTCTGTCGTATGTGCCTGGCTTGTGTACCGCTGGGAGCCTCCAATGCCACTAGACATCTATGCTTGGGAAGCTGAACCCCATCCTAAGCCTCATTGCATTTTTAGGGGATATTATCTAAATGTCTTCAAATATCTAGACCCCAGTGTCTCAGATCTGCTGCTGGCGCCAGAAACGTTAAATAACACTACACTGCACGTGGTAAAAGTATTCTGATAACTATTTTAAGTTGCTGAAAAAAAAGCCTCTCAGAATTTGCATTTTAAATCTAAGCTGGTTTCATGATGCTCCAAGACTCCCTTCTTGGCTGTAATGTTACCATTTTAGCTCACACTAAGGTTGGTGTGTTTGGCTACAGCACGTATTTTAAAAAAAGGTTAGTTAGAGCACATTAAACAGTATGTTCTGACACTGCTTCTTTTCCTTTGGGCTAGGCAAGTGCTTAGTGTTTTCAGGAGCCCTCCCATACCTCTGCAGGAGGAAGGCTCCTTTAACGCTTCCAGATTTGTGTTACAGCAAGCGGAGAGATTGCTAGCAGAAAATAAAAGACAACCATATGTGCTCCCATCCGTTCATCCAAGTGAATCTGTTGTGCAATGGAGAGCAAGGATCCTCCTTTTACCTCCCTAGTCAGTGCCTGCTCTCCATAAATCACAGCCACAACACACCAGCAAAACGGGGACCTCGGTTCTGCTCTCTGATTTAAGGGTTACTTGAACTTTATCCTGTTATCGTGCAGTGTAAAACAGCCTTAAAGCAGCAGCTCCCTCCTGCTGTTGTTCGCGTGCTGACGAGCTCAGAGGCAGCATCCTTAAGACCTCCCTTCTGGCTCAAAGCATCGTGCCCTGCTGCAGATCTCATACGCCTCACTCAGGTGCCTGTCGTCCAAAGGGGGCAGAGTCCAGCCTTCGCTCCCATGCTAACCCTGTCTTTCAGCAGCCTGCGAGCAGGTCTTTGCTCAGCGAATAGCTTTCAGTCATCTCCCTCTGTCCTTGGATTTCATTGCAGTCAGCATATGTCTAAAATGAAGAATTGCAGCATTCGACTTATAAGCACCCAAGGTTTTTATTAGATATGGTCCTAGGAGACTAATTCTATGGTTTAATCATTAGATAAGTCTTCCTACTAGAGATCAAACTTCAAAGTCAGCCTTGGGTCAAGTGAACACTGTTTGTTTAACAAACGCTCCTCCATATTCTGTCAGGAGGTTAGCGAGCAGCTGCCACACCAGTTGCTTTCAGCACCTCTGGGGTCAATTGGCTTCAGATAAAACCACCGTGAGAAATAGTCTTTCCATTATCTAAGGAAAGAGCAAGCCTCACCTACTGGAAGTTACAAGTCATCTTTATGATGTAACAAAAAACTGAATGAAACTCRTCTTAGATGTGGATAAGAATCGTTCATTTCATTCATGTCAGAAAGCTCGGTGGCAGCAACCCTGAGACTATATTAACCTTGTAGAAAGAGGTTTTTCCTTAGCTGACTCTGCATAAATAAAAAAGCTTACTCACCTATATCCCAGAGGAATACCTGAGCTTGACATTGGTACCTTTTAATATGAACTGTTTTTTCAGTGTGAATTTGGACACGAGCTGCTTCTCTGTCCTGGCAAGGAGCCACATCGAAACCGAGCATTTCTCTCTCATCTTTCTGATGAGAAGGGATGTTACTGTTGGACGGTGCAACAGGAAAGAGTCAGCCACCTGATACGCAGAGATTAAATTTTCAAGAGATAGTTGAAGTGACCAAAAGTGTTGGGAAAAAAACTCTGTCCTTATGGAGTTTAGACAGCAAGCAGTACTGCTCGCAATAGGAGGGAGATTTGCCAWGGCATTTTGGATTGGGTCACTACACTTATTCTGTGCTTTGAAGTCTTTTGCAAACCACATAGAAAAAAAAGTAGGGAAAATTAAAACCATGAGTCAGAACTGTCCTTAGAAGGTGTAAATTAAAGGGTTAGAAGACACCTCACTTTTAAACATTATTCACATTCAATAGAAAAAAGCAGCCCCTTGATGTTGCACTGACTTTCCGATTTAGAGCTCAGTAATTAAAAGCAGCTATTTTTAAAATTGATGTTTGTTAATCCAAGATGCTGTTACTTAGCATTTCATTCCAGRCAGCACTTCTATAAGTTTGCTCATAAAAAAAGGCACCCCAAAAGGAGTAATTTTAAATAGAAAATCCTGTGAATATTTATCTACTGGATTTAAGCTGTAATGAATTTAAGCAGCTTAGGAAAATGCCAGTGAAAGTCCACCAACTTTCTAGCCCCGCAACTGATGCAATATGAAATTGGAAATGAATTTCCTTCCGAAGAAAGGGCTTGCATTGGAAACTGTACACTCCCAGGGGGTCTCCAAAGGGAGAGTGCAAAAGCTGCAATTCTGCCTTGTGGATGCCCTGCACAACTGTCCACTGTGGTGGGCAGGACTGGGCTCTTCTGCATGTTGACCGAGGGAAAAGCCCCAAGCTGGCATCTGRTCAGGTAAATATAAAGTCGTCATTAAGGTTAGACTCAAAACTCAGTGATGTTAAGCCACTCAAAGCAGTCATAGCTACACAGTTCAGAGAAGCTGTGGGTAAAAGCAGCCTGAACAGCATTGAAGGAGATTTTAATTAGCTTCTGAAGGGAGGGCTGGGCAGGAGACACTCTGGAGTTAAATGTTAAAGTTTGGTATGTGAATTTTGMATGCCTCATTATGGATTTTTAAAAGGAATTACTGTCTTTGTCTGATAATGTATTCTTAATAATTTCCTTTTTTAGATTTATGCTTTTTTTGTTTGTTTTCCTCTCCTTCCTTCTTTCCTTCCTTCCTCCAGAACTTAAGTCTGATGATTTTTAAACCTTCCTCTCATGTGCTACTAGGGAGATCAAAAACAAGATGGTAGCCTGTGTCATTGCTTCTAGCAACTGACCTCCTTAGCTACCCTGATAAATACATCTTATGTAGATGTTCACATTTAAACCCATCCCCAGGCCTAGAATCTGGAGTAGGTTTCTATCTCCCCTGAACAGCAAAGAAGACATTTCCCATCTTCAYCGAGTGCAGAGCCTAGTCTAGTTTTCAGCTGGGGAATAATTAGAAGTTTAACAAGTTTCCTTCCTTTGACGGGGTCTAGGACACAAATATAGCTTTTCTTGGTGGCATAGAGATTCTTTGCAATTTTAATTCTTAAGTTTAWTATAGACTGCTGAGAAGGTTGGTCCATGGTCCTCCCTGTGCTTCCCTGTGACTGCATTGCCTGCATTGGCAAGGGACAGACCCCAGCACTAATGCCCTTCAGCTCACTTTGATTTGCCAGTGCAGAACCCAGATCTGCACTTCTTGTGAACTGGGAGTTTCACAGGGAGAAACCTCAGGGACCAGAAGATGCCAGGCTAGAACTTCAGTAGTTTTGCTCTGCGAGAAAATGTGTGCCAGTATAAATTATGAATGTGGGAGAACCCTTAAATTCAGTCCGAGGACTTCAATAGGTAAATGGGACTTCTGCCAGATTTGTAGTTATACCTCAAATACTTCCATTCTTCTCAGTTTGTATTTTGTCAGTCTTTGACATATATCTTTCCTCTTTTAGGAATAAAACAGAGAAAAACGTAAGTTCAGAAGCATGTCAACACCYTCTGTTTTGTCATCAGCTGATAAGGTTAACTTGGAATATTTTTGAATTTATTTGGTAAAGGAGAAAAATGACATCTGTTTTGTAACCTCACATCCTACACTTTCTGACAGCATGAAGTGTTTTCACTGAACTGTAAGATTTGCTCATGAAAGCTGAGCTAATCAGATGTGGCTATCCAAAGTTCAGTCAATAAATAGCTTGGCTTCCTAGCTTGTGATAATATAAAGGGAGATCAATAAGAACTATGAAGATTATTTCTGTGTTTCCTTCTGCTTTGTGTTAAGTTACCCATGAAGGACATACTGCCTTGCTGCAAACATTTATTTCTCCTTAAACTCTATTATGCTGCACCTGTTCAGTGGGAAGAGGGAAGTGCTGATTATATATGAATAACAGATTCCAAGTAGTTGCATTTTTAATTCATTCTTAGGTAAGTACCTGTTTATCACTTTTGTGCATTTACTATCAAATCAGAATTCTAAATATAACAAAAAAGTAACATGGTAGAAAGAAAGAAGACATAGTAGGCCCATGGATACACATACATACAGATATATATATATATTCTACTGTTCTGCCAGAAAAGACTGAGTTATGAATTTTTGGATCAAATCCATGCCTTGTTCTTGCGAAGAAAAAAATCCTGTTGATACTAAGAACAGAGATTTGTTCTGAAAACAAGTACATAATTTCTACCCGAATAACACAGAATATAACCTCAGTAATATCAACTCACCTGAAACTTGTGAAATATTCATTTTATCAGATTACTTTTTAAAGAAGGGCTTAGTGAATGACTGTATCAAAATGAGAATGAGCCCAGTCTGAATTGAGTATCAATATGAAGATTAAGCATTGATCAAAGCAAAGTGAAAGATACTTCCGAGACACAGTTAAAGAATGAAAACCCAGTAAAAACCAAATACAGGAACTTTCTACATATTCTCCGCACGAAGAAAATGCAAGGAAAGGGTCCAAGGTAGTGGGCCACTTTTCTAGTGTTTATGTTGATATCAGTTATAAGGAATAGCAGTGGTTTGTGATGCTGGGACTGCTTTAAGCTAATACCCGTATCTGGTCTGCATTTAACATTAATTGTGATGAGATTTTTATTGTGATTTTAAAAGAGGAATAGGACATAAACATGGAAGACAACACTTAATACRCATAAAAAGTTAAAGTACTCTGACCTCCAAGATGGGTGAAATTCCAGGAAAGACCCTAGGTAAATAAGCCAAAATAATCTTGAGGCAATTCTCTTGGAAAATTTGTAGAAGACAAAGAAAGTCTGAAAACAAGAAAACTTCAGAAAACATCTCTGAAGAAGAAATTCAGAAAATAAAACAGGAAGCTTAACTTCAATACACAAAGAATCAGGCAATTGGGTATTAAACTATCAATTATTTAAAGCAAGCAATTTTGCATGTTTTTATTTCAGGATCATATTTAAGACATGACAAGCAGTTTTATTTCACCACATGAGGTGCCTGAATTCAGCATCCAGTTCTAAAAACCACAAAATGCAGACAGAATAACAAAGGAAGGCAGGAAATTCATCTGTTTAAAATATATCTGAAGCGGAAAGAGAGAAGTGACAAGAGTTAGCTTAGAAGGATGACCAAGTGGGGAAGTATTCAAGTATGCAGAAGATTTGCCTTAAAAATGATAGTGAGGAAGCATTCTCCATAATGTCTAGACAACAATAAGAAATAATCAACCCTAGTAATCATCAAAGACTTAAAGAAAAACAGTCTGGTCTACRTTCCGTGGAAATTTGATGCTTTCCAAGGATGGGAGCTCTTCAGCTCCTCTGGGCAGCCTSTTGCAATGCTTACTTTCACTGGGAATTTCTTTTATCTTATATACCCAGCCAGAATTTGCCATGTCTGAAGCATTGACTCCTGCCCAGGTRTTCAGTRATGACAAGTCTGTCTCCATCATCTWTATAATCCCCTATAAATAGCTGTAGATAGCAAMTACATTTCCCTTACCYATTCCCTTTCAAGGCTGAACAAGCCTTAAAAGCACATCACACGTTGTGCTGGAACTACCCAGATATCGTTATGACCTTCTATGCYCATGTACCAGCATTTCCATGTCTTCCTTGTGTGGATGAGCCAGTACAAGAAACTGGACTGACTTGTCTKGATGTGGTTTCTTGAACCACATGTATGTGCCACAAGCTCTAGGGGTCCCTGCTGGAGCAGGAGGTTGGACTAGATGATCTCTAGAGGTCCCTTCCAGTCTATGATTCCGTGAAAATCTGAAACTTGCACTATGCATATTATGAATATTATTTTCAGTGCTTGCATGTAATGATGAACAGTATTAAGAGTTACCCTTTTGCATGGCAGAGCCAACCTGTTAAAAATAGAAATGGATCAAAAGCTCCTTGAGGAGGGATTTTTCTTCCTCCCACTATCAAATGAAGCTGCTCAGACCCACAATTTAATTCTGTCTCACTCCAGAGTTTCTCAAAAAAGTCAAAAGACATCAGCTAGTAAGTCTGCAATTTAGCTTGAAAAGTTTGGTTCTTTCCACTGCATTCCTTCTAGTTTCTGAATAAAGAGATAAGGGATCACGCCTGCTTGCCATKGTAGGTACATGAGCTGTAATTTGCAATGAAATATCATGAACTGTGCCATACTACAGAAGCTTTAATTAGAGTAATTTAAACACATTGTAACTTACCAGTGATTTTGCATTCAGTATATTTTAAACAGCTGAGCCCTGAAAAAAATGCAGTGATTTGCTCACCACCACATATCAATGGGCTTCTGCAGCTGCGGAATCACACACAAATCGAGCTTGCACAGGCAGCCAAATTATTCTACAGGAACTGGAGAAAGTCAGAGAATATCATCCCAAGAGACAGACACTTAAAGAAAAAATTAACTGTTAAGTCTCCTATGCATCTTTGTGCCTGGAAGGCAGCCAAAGTTTTTTTAAAATATTGCTATTATTTTAGTATTATGTCTCCCAGATATTTCACCCGTTGACTTTAGTGTCTCTCTCTCACTAGCTGTGCTCCATAGCAGGTAGCTGGTTAGTCTGCACAAAGGCAGAGATCATGGTGTTTCCTTAGCCAGTGTAGAGAAGCAAGGTCTAAGCGTATGGTATTCCCTAAGGAGTACTGTGATCACGCACTAAGGCTAGAACAACAGTTCAGGAAGGGAACAGAAAGGGAAAGATCCAGGTGCTGATGGGTGGCAGTTTCCAAACAGCTGTTTGTTAAAGGATAATCCCACAAGAGTCTATGTTAAGGAAGGAATGTAKCTTCTGAGTGAAATGATGAGTGCCAAAAGTCAGTTTTTTCAGACTTTCTTKGCAGCTGCATTAGCATTGTGTATAWCACTGGTGGGTATATTTTATTATGTAGTTCCTTGTCACTTCGGAAGGTGGACAATTTGAAAGATTCTTTTGTTATTTATACAGCTGCTTTAATAACTACTAATGCATGTGAGATATCTAATATGCCTTTTACACACACTGAAAAGCATTTAGTAGAAAAACATGTAGAATATTCAGAAYTGAACATCAAAATCTCTCTACTGCATTCCCTGAGGCATCTCCCAAAGGCCGAGTTCATACACCACAACAAACTTGTTCACTATATACACAGACATCTCTAAGCAAAGGCCACCAAGCACCTCCTGCCCCAAGTCTGCCGATAGAGGAGCAATCATACCCAGCTTTGACATAGAGCAAAAGCAGGAGAAGAGTGGATAACAAACAGGAAGGTAGAAGCTGCCTTCACCTCCCATCAAAGTTGCTTCTTCATACTGGGCATAAGAACAAAGTGTTGAGCTTATCTGTRCAGARATATCAGCCTCCTCTCAGTTGGGGACTGTCACAGATTGTTTCATTTGGACAGAAAAATGGCAGTTTATGAATTGGATGTATAAAATCCTAGACATGATTTAGATTTCCTCTAAGGAGAGGGCKGCCTATTGGAAAAGAGAGAAGTTTGTACCTCAAAGTTTGGAAAGACCAACATCTGCAAGATAAAGTATCCATTACAACTCCTTAAGTGGTAGGGGAAGGTATCAAATTTGTAAAGGGTATGTAGTTTCCACACAAGAACAAGGGATCTCTGAAAAAGCTCCCTTTTGACAGAGATAGTTCTGATAATATTTTCAGCAACAACAGCACAATRGAAGAGCTAGTGATTATAGGTATCTGGAGGAAAAACTACATAGCCAATTGAAACCTAAAAGGGAGAAGAGTAAAAGCATTTTATTCAAACACCGCTGCTTTTTTATCAGACTACCTTTCTGAAAATGTAATTGAGTCAGCTGTTCAAGTGACAGCATTCACAAAAGGCGAAGGATGAGTCTTCAGTGAGTGATTAAGTTCTGGAGCMATCCATTTAGTTACCATAAAAATATTTTATTGCCAATCTGTTCTGAAGTCAGGAATATGTTGGTGTCACAGGAAAAACAAAGGAAAACAAAAGGACCCGACAACATTTAAAATGAAATTTTAATTTCTCAGTTTTAATTTCTAGATTATTTTTGAGACAGAGATTTGTCACAGGTCGGTCTTTTGCTGCTCACCCTTCCCACCAGGCCATCACAGAGCAGCTGTGGGGCTGCCCCACAACCAGCCCTTGGTGGCTCTCAATGCCAGGAGTGTCTTCTGCCCACACACCAGGCACTGAATTTCATTAGTCTGGCCAATTAGCAACCTTATGACTATGCCAGGGAAATAGGTGAACTTAGGTTGCTTACATCAAATATTCATTTAATTGACAAAATAAATAAAAATAACTAAACCCAGTCATGTTAAGCATCTACTGCAAGAGCAATATTCACTTGTCACTGCATTACTGCCCATCCGCAGCGCATTCCCCAGCTACCCCACGGTGGGCACAATCCCATACAACACCCTGACAGGTAAGCAGGGGAGGACACTATTTGGCCCACGTCTCTGCCAAGGGAAGGAGAAGGTCATGCCAATCACGGCCTGAACTACAGTATAATACATAGGCTACTTTGCCCATAACGAGTACTGAGGAAGATGTTCCTGTGCTTCCTCCCTTGAAAGGGGCCACAGCACTTGAACCTATGAATCAGCACTCCTCCAGGGTCTCCAGAGGCTCTTCCCTTACCCAGCACGAGGTGTACTGTGTTGTATGGGATTTCTGCTATTACCTACCCAGAGCATTACATGGGTCCCTCAGTTGCTTTCAGGGTTTTTACCTATCCCTCATCTCTGTCAGGAAGAGGGAGCAAGGGGAGGCTGTGGGGGGCTCCTCTTTTGTATTGATACAAAAGACCAAGAGAAAGCTGGTTGCCAAGTGAGGGCAAAGAGAAAACAGCCKGGCTCTGGCACAGTGAGTCAGCTAACTGATAAATTCCTTCAGTATTCCTTGCCATAGAAAAGTAGTTTTAGCTTCTAGATTTACTCTGTAACATTTCAGGATTTTACTGTTTTACTAGTCAATTCATCTTTCACTCAACCTAATACTTTAACGCAATTTTTCTCAAAAAATACTTCTCCCAACATTGTATAAAGAGCTAATGTAATATATTATGATCAACAGAGATTACAATACAAAATTTTGTTATTCCTACAGCATAAAATTTGCATTCTTCTATTGAAGTATGATTAGGAAAAACAAAATTCAGCAGCACCAGTAAGTTGTGCAGTACCACTATTTACTGCATTAACTTTCTTGCCTGCTCAAAGGCCCGTCTACACCTAGAAGAATTGCTAGCTAAACACTCGTTGCTCTTTTTAGCCACATTAGTGTCTTAAGGGTAAATATTTAATAGTAGTCTATTTGTTATTTCCAAAATCATAAATCAGCCTAAGCTCAAGTTGATTGTGTTACTTAAAAACTGACATGCTAAAGAATTCAATTTTCAGTAAAACTTTTGCTATACGTCTCCTTAGTTCAATTCCCTCTCTAAATACTACCAGAATCATTTAGCAAACTCCAAAGCATATACAGAGTAGGGCAGAAAGAGAGGAAAAAAGGAAAAAAAAAGGAAAAAAAAAAGAAGAAGAAAAAAAGCATAGAAAAGGAGAAACTCTTATACAAGTAGGTCATAACTAGCCGATGGCATTTATTCATTAATACTTACCTGAGAGTGYCCAGGAGACTCAGGTGTTCTGCGTAAGAACACAGACTGAAGCAGGCAATGTTCTAAGGAAACGCTTGGTGTGTCACAGTGTGGGCATTAGCACCTCTTCAGATCATCAGGCAACCTCTAGCAGCCCAGCTGCAGGTGTTTCCCCCACCTCCCACTGATGACTGCTTTATTCCCTACAGGTGTGTCTCTGTTACCCTGATGAGAAAAACCTGTCATGTGATTGGGACCTGATATAAAAATTCACCCCAAGACAATATTCTGCTTCCAGGTAGCATAACATTTTCTCAACAATTTCAAGTAAGTACTAGATGTTAAATTTTGCTGATTAAAATGTTTGCCTTAATAGGAAAAGGTCTTATAGCAAGGGTTTGGTAAGGCTGTCATCAGGTAAGTGGACAAGCAGGTAATTTTTTTATATAATTTTTTTCCTCTTTATGATTTTGAGCTTTAGAGAATTGTAATAGGTTATATAAAAGTAATATTCATGGAGAAATATTAGACTAAGTTTTTCTTTTAACATGTTTGAGAAATGGTTGTGGTTAATAAAGCTTCAGGAAAGGGAAAAGAAGAGAAAATAATGTGTTGGACTTAATGGTAGGAAGGTGTATCTGCTAAAAAGAAAAATTTGCTAAATGCTTATCATGTTTATGACACTTATGCTCTGGTCTTTTATTGTGAYTTCTAGGTTGTGCTCTGTGATCCTGTGTTCTTTTTAGAGCAATCTTCCTTAGAAATATGTTTTTTTAATTATATCATATTGTAATCTGTTAGTGTTGGTATATGTTGGAGGAGTTGAGTGCCTKTTGTGAACCTAGATTGCTACCTGTTCTTTGTTACTTATACTTCAGGTTACTATTTTTAATGATTTTATTTATGCCCCTAAGTGCAACTAAAGTAATCAGAAATCTTTGAGAGAAACTTCTTTGAAGTGATTATGTATTTGTTCCCTGAAGGGGGAAAGACCCTCAGAGACTATCATTTCTTTTTCTTCCCTCCTCAAGTAAAATTTTTTTTATGTAAAAAAAAAAAAAAAATTATTAATCCAAAAACAAAGTAACTGGCTAATGTATGCTTGTAGAAACCTGAGCCTTGAAAATATAACTATTAATATGCTAGACTCTCCTGCTATCCTGTTATTGTCTTTAATGGGTCTTCAAAGGCATACAGCTTGAATGATAACCTGAATCTATAGCTTCTACCAACTGTCTGTCAGCATCTAAACCATCTGTATTTGGAACAGTTAGTGATAAGTGTCCCATTTGTCTGCAACTTCTGCATGCAGTTTTTTTAATGTTTTTGTCTCTGGTGTCATGATGTGCTTCAGAAATAAGGACAGTAAAGTTTCTCTCATTTTTAAAATTGACCTTTGTGGTTGGCATATAAGAAAAACATCAAGCTTATTATTGATTGGAAAAATGCCAGATCAGTAGCTTTGAAGTGTAAATCTCCTGCTTTGTCTGCCCAAGACCTGTGGATCAGCACTGATAATACAGGTCTGTCGTGTTGCAAGGGTATTCTGCAGCGGGTCTTGGGTAGGGTAGTCTGTAGCTGAGAGCACTTCGTCACCTTCAGTGATACCTTGTGGGTTTATAATACTGCTGCAGGRATGGGGAGTGCTGCTTGGATAACACATAATGAGAAAAGCAGATCCTTTTGTCTCTCTGACCTCTCTCCCTGCCTATTCTGTACTGCTGATTCTGAGAGCCTGTTTGTAGCAGCTGTTCTTTTTTGCCTCTTTTCTGCTTGGCTATGCAGCAAGTCTCTTATGGCATTTCTTAGGCTCTCCAACCTCTTAATAAAGAGTGKAGCTGTAGCAGATATCTCAATTTGAAAAGCCAAGAGAAGTTYAAAGTTCTTCTCTGCCCACCTCTCCAGCCTGTTGAAGTTTCTCTGTGCTATAGCACAACCTCCTGCTTTAGTAGTCCCTCTTGCTAAGTGTGTTGTGGTTGTGKTGTTTGCAAGGGAAGGAAGCACTTGCTGAGGGAGCATTTGGTCCTATCATCCAGGTCATAATAATGATGCTAAGCAGTATTGGACTTGGTTGATTTCTGGGCAATACTAGCAATTGGCCTCTAGTTGGACTTTGTGCTGCTGATCACAACCCTCGGCTGGGAATAGTTTTCAGTCCACCTGACTGATTGGTTACCTAGCTTGTACTTTAGTAGCTTGTCTGAGGATGTTACTGGAGGCACTGTTAAAAGCCTTACTAAACTTGAAATAAACAATATCTGCTGCGCTCTCCTAAGGCACTAAGCCTTTCTTCTTATCATAGATTATCAGGTTGTTCAGTTCAAGRTGACTACTCCTGATCATTCTGTGTTCATATCTGAAAACAGCATTCAGGATTAGTTTGTCCTTTCTATGATTAAGGTGGGGCAGATCAGCCTCTAGTTCCCTGAGTCCTCCTTGCCCTCGCTGAAGGCAGGRGTGGCATTTGCTTTCTCCCAGTCAATACACCTTTTTAAAGATGAGCCAGAGGGATTTTTGCAGTAGAAAGGCCAGCTCCCTTGGCATATGTGGGTGTATCCCATCAAAGCCTATGGACTTGAGTGTGTCCRGTTTTAAATATTTCACAGCCTGATCCTACTCCACTGAGGGTAAGTATTCCTTGCTCCAGAATTCCTCCATCCCAATCTCAAGAACTTGCCAGTATGGACTGAGGTGAAGAAAGCATTTAATGTCTCAACCTTTTCTGTATCCAGTGCCACCAGGTGCTTATTTAGCAGCAGACTTGCATTTTTTTCTGGTCTTCCTTTTGCTGTTGATGAACTTGCCGAAGCCTTTCTTGTTGCCTTTTATATCCTTTGCTGTTATCAACTCCAGAAGGACTTTGGTTGTCCTCACCCATCCCTGTCTGCTTGGACAGTATCCCCATATTCTTTTTGGATTTTGGCCTCCAGCTTTTGAATATTTCTGAGCTTACTCAACTACTTCAGCAGGCCTGCTGCTGCCTTACTTACTTTCCTGCTGGTTGGATGTACCATTTTTGAGCTTGGAGATGATCCTTAAATATTAACCAGCAATCTTGGAACTCTTCCCTCTGGGCCAATATCCTGTGGCATTTTTTCAAGTAGGTCCCTGAACAGCCACAGTCAGCTCTCCCGAGGTCCAGGATTGTGATTTTGTTTGTTAWCCTGCTGCCTCGTAGCAGCATCCTGAACACTATAGATGTTGCTAAACMTGCTCCTGATCTTCATATACTCAACTAGCTCTTAGTTGTTTGTATGTTTGAGGGGCTCCTTTTTAGCTTTTTCTTCACCCAAGTCAGATTTTTCATCAAAACATTTTGGAAGTTTCCTGGCTTGCTTGTGCCCTGCTGTGTTGCCCCTTCAGCAGATATTGGGTGGTTAAATTCCTTCATGAGGGCCAGGACCTTGAAATGTTGCCTGTAGACAACCTCATCTATCTCTTATCAGCTAGGTTATCTATAGCTGACACCCACCTCAGTGTCACTCCTGTTGAACTGCCTGCTAATCCTGACCCTTGAGCTCTCAGCTGCTCTCTTTCCCATCCCCAGGCATAGCTCCAGGCATTCCAGCAGCTTCCCCTTCTTGTCKTCTTTAGAAAGAAGAGCCAGAGAGCTCTTGACTCAGGGGAAAAGAAGACCTTTGTCCATTTTTATCATTATTATTTAGGTCTCCTTTAGGTTTGATATGACCTTTTATCCTTGTACGTGTCTATAAGACTTCCCCGAAAAGCTGAAGAGAGCAAAAAGGTAGGTCTTCTGCAAGATTAGTTCAAACAAGTATTGCTGCAGCTCTCCCCCATGTTTCCAGATATGATTCTATGAATTTATGGCTATTTATAGAAGATAACTCTTGACCTATCTGAATTGCTTCTGAAACTACTAATCACTTACTGCTTCCAGTGTAGTGCTGGTGCAGCTGCTTGCTCATTCAAGGCCTGTCTCTTGAGGTTCTGGGATTGTTCCATGCCTCTAAACTTGCTCTACCTGCAAATTCCAACCAGTTATCATTTCTGGCAAAATTTTGATTCATACAAGTATTTTGATGTAAAGGTTCAATTACTTTAAGGAACAGAGGAGAGGGGGGGAAAATTTTGTAATTATAATGATATTGTGTCTTACTCTGCAATTAATAGTGTTTATAGCTTTATGTATTCTCCCTCGTGCCCCCCTCTTCATATAGAAAGGTGAATTACTGCTTCTTGAAAATCCATAATAAAGACAAAGTGAGTTCTGTAAATTACTCTTTTATACTTCATTTGAGCAGTTAATTGAGAGTTTAGTATTGTTTCTCTCTTTAGTGACTGAGCAAAATTCATAAAACTGTCATTTTAGGAAGTATAGGTCTATACACATGCTGAATGTGTACTCAAAATATAGTAATTGCTTATCTTGTAGCATTAGATAAAATATCTTCTGTGGTCACCTCTAGCAAAGATYGCAGAACTGTTAGAACAAGCTTGCTGTTTCAGAAGTTCTTATTTCTTTACTCCCTGGTGAGTCTCATGTGGTAATTGCCATCAGCTTCACTTTGTGTTCTTTCTGCTATCCCTTTGTGCACTCGAGTGCATAAATGCAGCATCACATGATGGGGTAGCTGACCTGCAAAAGAGGCTCCTCTTATTTGGGTTTCTGACCTGCCTCTAATTGCACGAGAGCTTTGACTGCTGAAAAGTGAAATATCTCCAAGATGCTCGTACAACTCTAATCTTGGGATTTTTGTAGGTGCCTATGAAATTCAGCTGTTCCTTAAAAACAGCAGCAAGTGTGAATTGCATGTGTAATATAACCAGAATTGTTCTTCCTCTCTCCATGTAGTACCTACTAAAGCATGATGGCAAAACCTATCATATGTCAGAACAGTCTCTTCTCTGTAGACTGAACATGGATTGCAAAATATCCAAAAATGTATTTTACTTAACATGAATTTACTGCTTCCTGATGCATGCCTAAAATAATGGYTTGTCCATAACTAGCAAACAGAAGGCTCTTGGGCCCTTATGTCTGATAATTACACAGCAACTTCAGTAATGGAGATATTAATAGACCACAGTGGGAGGTCAGTTCTTAGCTGTCACACTTGAGAATTAATTCTCAAGATATACACCACTGGGGCTGGCCTAGTGATGGTCACAGAAAGACTTGGGGGTTGGTGGAGAGGCAGGAAGATAAGGGAAGGTGAGCAAGTCCTGCATTTGGTATCTGCTGCTTCTGAAGACCTGGTAACTTAGGTATCTAAATAAAATATGGAGCTTTCCTCAGAGTCTCTTTTTAAATGTGTGCCTGTAACTTGAATATATTATCCCATATCTTGCAGCTTAGGGTATATCTGGTGGATTAGTTAAATGTGTTGCACCATACTAAATGTGAGAGTTTTGATTTCTGTTGTGGATAATCTACCAGGAGGTAGATGATTTGGATCCTTAATCTCTTCTCTTCAAATGGAAGGTTGGGAACCTTCCTTCCTAATGTATCCTGCTAATAGGGGAAGTCAGAGGAATCTGTGCAAAGGCTTTATTTTTGATCACAAGTAGTGAAAGTAACAGTTTTCATAGTGATAACTGAGTAGGTTGCTCTTAGTTCTTTTGTCAGGGAAGGAAACTTTGCTCTCAAACAGAAGTACACAAGCACCATCACAAGTGGAGTAGGAAGAAAGCCTCTTATAGTATGCACTAAGTGGGATGAGAGCCATGGTTTTTAACTCTTACCCTGGATATATTGATGTAATGCAAGTGGAAGTATTTCCCTAAAAAAACATGAGAAATTTGGAAAACTTAATGGATATTGTCCTGACACAGTGAAGACAGGAAGAAAGAATTTTAGGGATGACTATTCTCTTTATACCCAGTAATCATTCTTCAATCTGAAAAGAAAATTACCTCCTTGATAACAGTCAAGAACCACAAGCACTTTGTTCTGTTCAGTTCCCCGTGCTACACACTCAAAGGGTACGAATGCAATGTTTAAATTTAACAGCACATACCAATCTATACTTATACTACAGGATAATAGGAGTACATCATGTAATATCACCAATGTCCAGGGCATTTCTGTCTTTAAACTCAAATGGAAAGATTAGTAAATTAAGAATTCTGTACTGCTGAAGACTTGCTGTTCTGTTCAGGGCTATGTCTATAACACCATGCATCTCTTTGGAGAATGGAAAAAACTCTGGTGCTGTTTTATATAGTATGTTAGATACAGTCTTTGTGTCTAAATATGGTGAACATATGAATTGAACTGCAAGAGGACATTTGCCAACTGCTGATATCCATCTTATTTTTCTACCTCCATATGTCTTTCCACCGGCTGCCTCTTACGTCACAGCTTTCCATCCCCCTACTCAAATGCTTTTATATCATCTTCTGAAAAAAGGATCTCTGTTCCTCTAACAGAAGGCATGCATAATGAGAACTACTCATTGAACGAGAAGCTTTTTCCTTCTTCCTCCATCATACATATGCATTGATTTTTTTTTTTGCCAGGTTCTTCTCTGAGCACACAGGTAGGGAGGCTGAGCTTCTGAAGAAAAGCATTAGCTTTCCTATCTGAATGGGATTGCAGTTTCTTGATGCACAATGAACTGCCTGAGGAGCAAGGTTCTGCAGATCATTTGTTATATGGCAAAAAAACTGTCAAAGCTGTGACTTACTGCATTTAGCTTACATACCTTGATGCACAAGACTCCTATTTATTCTAAAACATTTCCAAGGAATTGTGTGTAACATAGATTAAAAACACTGACAGAGTAAACCTGAATGTTTTGAGGTGAATACTGTTACATCTCTCCAATTAACAAAAAATACTGTTCAAAATCTTTCAATACAGAAGCAAAAGATACTTATTGTCCCTCTTCAAATAAGCACTGTACTGGCAAACCTAAAACTTTTGTATAAATACAAAAAATTGTACTTTTTTGTATGTAACCACCTGAAAAAAGCAAATTGAGTTTTTCAGATTAATTCTCTTCTGAGAGTTATGAAGCTGTGTTGCTTTGGCAGCAGCATGCTCATAGTCAGTGGTTCTGTCTGCCCAGTGTAGGTCCCAGACTGCCAGGACTGAAGAGGAGGATGTGCTGTCCTGGTTGGTTGTTATCCTGTAGCACTTGCTGTCTGGCTGATGCTCATCCCTGGATGTGCTCAGATTTAAAGAACAGTCAAGCCTAAGTCTTTCCATGCTTGTTCTTGGGAGCAAATTTGTGTAAGTGGCTGCTTAGGGAGACCTTTATGTGGAGATGAATTCAGTACATCTTAATAAGAGGCCTGGATGCCTCTGCAGGTTGGGAACATGCATAAATTAAAACTTAGTGAAATCTTAGCTGCTTGTGTATTGTGTTTTCTTCTTATTCCAGGGACAGGTATTCAACTACTTGAAATGGAGAGTTTTAAGATATGTGGAGATGTGTATGTGGAGATTTTTTAAGTAGCAATCCATTATTGCTTTCTTTCAAGTGGATATGAGGTATGTAATCATTTGGTTTACTAAGTAAGCCCATTAGATTGCAGRCTGTCATTGTGGCAGGTTATTACTGGAGACCATCATAAGCACATGCTGAAGTGATTGGATATTACCCAGATCTCAATATTACAAACCTACAGGTGTAAGCTGTAAAGTATTGTGTGTAGAGCTGATGTGGTGATATAAAACTTGCTTCCTAGGCCCTACAGAAGTGCTGGTAGTAACCAGCTGTTAGCAGGCAATTCTGAAGGGTTTGGAGCTCTCAGTAACCAGTGATGATGATGATATAGATGGACTGGATGGTCAGTGAAAGGTTGTCTGACTGGGGAGAAAAACCKTGCTTACCAGGTGTAAGGGTTTTTAAATCAAATCTTGGGTTTAGCTTTCCCAGTTGCCTGTTTAATGAGAACTTGAGGAGGAAAAAGAAAACAAACTGCCTGGTGAAGTAGTAACAAAGTTCAGACCCTCCCACAAGACTTGTGTGCAAAGAGCTGGTTTCTGTCACCTCATTCTTTATTTCTGTTCTGATATTTTGGCTTTGTGTATCAGAAGTAGTTGAATTTTACCTTTTTAAAGAATCATGCTTTCTTGCATAATTGATAAGCCTAGTAAAGTCAGAGTAATCTCRAGTGTGTTCTAGCTGATTATCTTATGCAAATAACAATGTTTATCTTTGTGAAGATTCTTGTTACATCCTAGGCAGTATAAAGAAACACTTTGAAATGCAGACTAACATGGTTAAGCGGCAGTTCATTCAATCAAGTTCTGCACTTGCTTTAATTGTATGGGGTTTTTTTTAATCGAGTGAAGTTGAGTCACAGATCCTCTGCCTCTTACCTTAAAGACCCATACAACAGCAAAGATGATTGCTGTTTAATGGTTGCTTAAAGGACTTGAAGAAAAGCTATGCCTGAGGTACTGCTTTTGTGGATGTATTAGCTTTGTTGAAATAAGAACATATCAGAATCTGCATGGCATGCTTTTGGCATAGAGAAACTTGTGCAAATGTCTTTAATACAGTGCATGATTGCTCTAACTCACATGGGAGTATGTATTATTCAAGGGAGGATGCCTTATCTTGCATATCTAATTTCTTTTTAATTCTTGTTTAAAATACACTAGTTAATAAAGCAAGCTGTATACCGTCTTAAAGCTGCTAATATTTCCCTAAAATAACATAACAGTAACATTTTTCTCAGCTACAAAATCTTGGTTTTTCTGCAAGAAACTGCAATCATTATTATATGTGCATTGTATCAATGAAAAAGGTTGAAACTCTACCCACATACAGATATGTTAATGGTGGATCATTAAATACAAGTCAAGCCTTTCTTATCTTTCATCTGTACTCTGGGAACAATTCATCCACTGTGGTCTGACATTGTGTTGAATTGTAATGAGCTGCGAAGGAAGAAGCGTCTTTGTAGGGTAGATGATGACTCCATATGAATGGCTGGATGTATCTGACTTTTTTTTTTTCACAAAGTATAAATAACTTGTTCATATACATTACTACTTTTCCTACCCACTACATTTTTTCTTCTTCTTTGGCTTTACTTCTGTAGAAAAGGAGGAAACCCTGTAAATTTATTATCTTCAGAGTGAATTGTCAGTCTTTGGTTAAAAAGAAAATTAGAAAGCTTTATGCATTTATCTGGACCAATAGTAGAACAAAATTCATGTCATCAAATATAGTATTAATTATAAAAGTGAAGAATGACTAATTTTTCTGCTTTCCTACTAGGAAAAATGGAGTTAATGAAGGAAAAAACATCAAGAACCCCTTGAACCTTGGTGCCTTTTGATTAACTGATAACTCTGTACACAAAGATGGCAATTGATGCTCTGTGCAGGTTTAGCTTAAACTCAAGAGACATCTGTATATGCAGAACTGATCCCTAAATGTGTATTGTGTTACTTAACTGAGTTTCTATTTCTTCTCCTTCTTATACTTTCCACATCTTCCCTGACCTGCATTAAGCACCTAGCAAWATGTAAGATAAGAAGGGATAAAATATACTTCAGGAAAATGTGTTATCTGGTTAAAATAATTATGTACAGCTGACTTGTTGGCTTATTGCATTTAAACTTGGTTCCATAGTTCCTTGTGCTAGTATTTCTTGTCAGTTGTGACAAAATTTCATACCTACTAAGGTGCAATAAACTGGTAAAAATGAGAAACTCAAGCCCAATATATTTTATGTACCTTCTCCTGATCTAGCTTGCTTTAGGTTTAATTGCTATGAAATAAAAAAAAGACTCTTGATACTGTGATGACTTAAAAGGCAAGGCAACTTCAGACAGAAAGAACATTATTGAGGAGTATTTATGGCAGATTCCTTGACCTTGTGTTTTCTACCCTACAAAATAGTGGAAGAGCTGAATATTGAAATGGCATCATAACAAGGATGTTATACAACTCTGTCCAGGGCTTTCATTCAGTAAAGCATGCAGTTGAGGTGTGCATGTGTGGAAACCTGGCCCTGTGAGTGCATAAATGCATCACATGAGTGATGCAAAGGCTGTGTTCAYGCAAGTTACTTATAGCAAAGCTGGGTGAGATGGGTGTTAGGCCCTGGCTGCCATAAGGCAGTACWGTTCAGAAACTCATCCTCCTCTTGAGTCAGGGTTTGATGGCTCCAAATGCCTTTGTCTGGTGTATATTGGAGTATTTAATCAACTTGCAGCTTCARCGGGAAGAGTAATGGGGAAGTACTGGCTCACCAAGCAGCCCTTGAGGTCYGAGATAACATGCACAATAATGAACTATTAGAGTGGGCCTATGTCCACCTAGGAGCTTGGAAAGCCTCTCCTTTCCTGCCAGTACTGAGCTGCCCTCCAAGGCCTTTACTGGATGTGCTGCATTCAGTGGTCTGTGCTGCCACTGTGAAGAGGGAGCAGCAGGGGAAGGGACTCCCTGTGACAGAGCAAGGCCCATAGAAAGACTTTGGCTTTCCTGGTCAGGACCAGCAGGCTTGTTGTGCTGGCATCTCTGAGGGCTCTGGAGCACTTTGAGTCTGTCTGATGTAGCAGAAAGGTCTAAAAGCTTTTGTCATGCCTTATTTTCTGCTTAGGCTAGCTTGCATGAGACTGGGGGGCTGCAGTGCATCCCCAAAGTTGTCCTTCAGACGTGCTGGAGCTGAGTCAGCAGTTTCTAGTGGCAGTTTTCTCAGTGTGAAAAACTGTCCTGCCAGCAGCAGCAGCACTGCCTGGCTTCCAGGGTTTCTGTACAGCGTAGTAGTTAAATGCTAGCATAGGCAATRCAATTGCTTGGGCAAAGGGGGATTGTTTTGCACTAGGAGAATTAAAGCTTAGAATAGCAGAGTTTAATTATGTTTGTCATCTGCATTCAGCACTTCATTCTGTAAGCTTAGGGAGGTGAGAAGCAGTGGAAGATAGACTGAGATCTTTGTCAAAATACTGTCTATAGCGGTGTGAGACAGGTCACYTTTACTCCTGGATGTTGTTAGAACCTTTTCATCGAGGGCAACAGCAGTGAACACATTTGGTAGCACTTTCTAGACTTTGGCACGGGGCTGTGGAGGATCCCTGCTGTTGGAGCTTGTGTGTTTACTGCTTCAGAGCAGCTGGTTGGGTTTGCACAAGCTCTGTGGGTTAARAACCTGAGACAGCTTTCACCAAGTTGTTTTTTCTATCCTCAGCTCTCATATTTTGGATGCAGATATATGTTCTTTGGTTTTATTTAGAAGCTTAGATTTTTTTCCACAAGGAATAAGTGTTTGAACTCTTATTGTTCATATATACTACATCATTCCTTTTTTACTACCTGTCTCATACAAGAGTGTCTCGCAGATGGGCAAGACTGCAGTGCTTCCGTCTTGGATAAATGGATCTGCAGGGCAGAGGATCATGGGGCAGGAGGATCTCTCAGGGTTGYACTCCTTAACCCTTCATTTTAGCTTAATTCTAGGTTTGACAGTCACACAGTGGCTGTTAGGAATCTGTAGATTTATAGCCTAGGGATGGCTAAGTAGCAGCTGTATCCCTAATACTTCATGTATATGGTGAGTTTCAACAAAAAGTGTCCATGTGTGCATGGAGCAATATATGTTTAAGAGGTCAATATAATTCAGGATGTAACCTGTGTAATAGCAACAAGACTGCTTAGACACTGTGTTCTGAATAACAGAAAATGCTAATTACTTTGTAAAGGACATTGAAACTTTCTATGCATCCCTTTTACCTTCAACTTGAGGTGTCACATTCTTGTCTTTGCTACGTGGGCAATTGTTTGCACAATCCCCATTGAGAGCTACTTGGAGGCAGAAATACAAGACAGCTCTGCATAGCATATGAATGCTAACATGAAAAATGACCCCCATCAAAATGTCAAAATATCTGACATTGTCTAACTTGTAAGCTGCTGTATGCTTCAACAGGTAACTACAAGCTTTCACAGAGCAAATCAGGCTGAGTGTGAAAAGTGATCTTCTCAACCTCTGCTTGCAGTATGTCTCCTCAGCAAGTCACTACTAACAAAGGTGTTTGGTGGTGTTTATCCTGGCAGAGTTATGCCCACAGTAAGAACTACCTCTTTTGCAAGTGTTTTTAAACATTATTTGTGATCATTCTACCTGTGATTAAATGCTGTTATATGCTGTATTAGTTATATGCTGTCTTCTCAGAATTTGATTRAAATARTGTACTACATTACTAAGAATTTCAATAGCCTTGAGAWTTKACTTATGTGATGACTTCTAAAAGAGCAAAATACTTTTACTTGCTCAAATAGCAAAGTCACTCTCAGGTGAAGCCGTAAGAGTGGAGTGGTGCCTCAGCAGCTGCTAACCTGTTACAGATACTTTAAAAATACATGTCATATAGCAGTTAATGGCTGGGATGGACTGCCTGGAAGACTTCAATATTATTTTCTTCTTGCAGTTCCTCATATGAACAGTGAAGACATGACAGAAATGGCAGAACTTCCCTTTGTCAAAGCTGACATCAGAGAGGTATTTGAAAGTAAGTTTAATGTTATTTCAGGATGAACTTGTATGCTGGATCCTGCCTTTCATCAAGGATCACCTACTACTTGAGCAGTGACTTGACATATACCTGATTAAATGCACTTTTCTAAAAGACAAAATCTTCTGTTAGAGTTTAGAGCCAAATACCATGAGTAATAGCTGATTTATTATGTCGGACCACATATCTCCTCTCTAGAGGCAGATCTTTCTATTTCCATAAGCATTTGATCTATTGAATTAAAAAAAGTTCAATAGTTTCTTCTAAAGGATGGGACTTGAAATAGTCAACAATTCTTAAAATGTAATAAAATACAAGAAATCAAAATATCTTTTTACTGAAACTCCATACAAAATATATGCAGGTATTCAGATATCTTCCCTAAAACTAGTCTCTTCTGTAGAATAACATTCTCTCTAGGATCTTGAAAGAAAGTATGATAGTCTTCATATGAATTTTAATTGAATTTAATCTCCTTATTTTTAACTACAAAAATGAAAGTACTAAGCTTTTTATATAAACACACATAAAGATTTACTACCTTGGATGGATTGACTACAGCATAAGTATTTGTTTTTTGGGCTATGTTTGTTGGGTTTCCAGCTTTCTATTCATATTTTGGGGGCATTCCCCCCACTTGCAACCTTTGAGCAAATTCTTTGTTTGCCTTGGAGAGCAGCTTTATGGAAGACATTATCAGCCTAAGCTTCTGTATTTTCAGGGAAAGGGCTGTTGTTGCCATGGAAGGACTTGGAACCAAGCAGAGTTATAATCTGGATCCTGAAGTATTTTGCTAACAAAAAAAGATCCTGTTTAATCTGTAAGACTGACTTGTTCAGGATGTTGTACCTGTGAAGTGGCATTCATGTTGAGGGCAGCTGGTGCCTGAGTTGTGTCCCAAGAGCTGTGTCTGTGACCAGTGCAGAATCTTTCTTCCCCTTTCAGGTTTCTGTGGCATTTGCCACCAAAACAAGTAGCAAAAACCTCTTTGGACTTTCAGTGCCTCTGCTTGTATCTAGACATTGTGRATGAGAGAAGCAACACAAATGTGCTGTAGGAAGGGAAATGAGATGAGAGAGGCTGAGTGGGAGATATTAAGATAAAGGAGGATATGGTAGAAATTTGACTCAATGTACACTGTAGTTTTTAGGTTGAAAAAAAATAGTAGCGTGTGCTGGTCTGATTAATCTCCTGTGAGAGATGATCCAATCTAAAACTGCATGGGCAAACTTGATTCTGAAAATATTCAACATCTGAGGCTTTGGTTTAGGTTATTCTATTTTGATTCTTGGTAGATAATTATATGCAATCCCTTGACAAAGCCCTTATTTCTCTGCTACTGTGCACTATGAAGTGGTGTATTCCTATCTTAAAGTATGTAAAATCTAAATGGACAAAGGACAGAAGTTGAGTGTGAGGTAGTCATTACCCAGAGCCCACAGAATACTGGAGGTGGTAGTTGATTGCAGAGGTAACTTTTGGTGCAATGAGCTAGTTGACTTAGTTGGGGCTGCTTGTAGTCAAACTACAGAACTGAAGCCAGAATTAAAATATTGTAGGTAGTTCTTTTATTTTGCTAGCTGATGGCTTAGTTTTCTTTGTTTTCCAGTTCCTCTAAAAAATGTCTTCAAGCCTCGGAGGAAGAAGAGGAGGATTTGGATGAAGCCCCAGTTTGGGAGGAAAAAACTTTGGTGTTGTAGGATGAAGGTGATGAGGCGGAAATTGTGCAGGAATAGGCATCAAGAGATGAACCTGGAGCAGGCTCAGGTGGATGGAAGTCCAGAGGGGTCTCAACAAGTGTCTTTACCTGTGCAGCTGGGGCAAGGAGAGGACACTCTCCCAGAAGTACAGCCTCAGCTACAGGCCTACAATGGGCAGCCCTGTGGGGACAAGGTGCATATGCAGCTGCAGAGGCAGATGGGACAAGGGRAAGGCATGACACCAAATATGCAACCACAGCATGTGGACCGTGGTGGGGAGGCCACAGAGGTGACTGTGCAGGTGCGGCCTCAGAAGCAGAGCCCCAGGTGGGAGGCCCCAGAGGTGACTGTACAGGTATGGCCTCAGAAGCAGAGTCATGGATGGGAGGTTCCAGAGGTCACTGTGCAGCTACAGTTACAGCRGCGGAGCTGTGGACCAGTGATCCCRCAGGTAACTGTGCAGGTACAGCCGCAGGGACAAACAACTGCTGGCCTGAAGGTGACAGTGCAGCTGCAATTGGGCCATGACCAAGAGGARGTAACCTGTGTCCAGGACCAAGGTGAGGAAGTATTAGAGAATGGAGACAAGCAGGTACTAACACAAAATCAAGGAGAATCAACGGCAAGATCTGAAGGTGAGAGGCAATCTGCTGTGGTGGAGCTGGTGTCACAAGGGGTTCAGTGTCAAGAGCAGAAACAGGTAGAAGCAGCAATAAAACACCAACATGAGTGCCAAGAGGAGCAAACAGCAGAAATAATGCAGCCTCAGGAGTCTGTCATCCAAAAACCAACCCTGAATGGGATGATGATGGAGGGTCAACTGCAAGACCAGAGCCAGAATCAAGAACTGAAAGTAGGCTTGCCTCCTGAAAGTCAAAGAGCTGCTGAGACCAGAAAGGAGCAAGGGGATGTCCAAGTCCAGGAAGGGGAAAAAGGTCTGCAAGACCAGCAGGAAGATCTGGGGCAAGAAACACCCAAGAAACGTCTACGTGATATACCAAATTACTTTGTTTCTATTCCAATAACAGATGATCAGGTACTTTGAAGTAGTTGTATCCTAAAAGCTGCTTATTTTGTGTTTATTAATAAGATTTTTTTTTTTTTTTAAAAAAGGCTAGATTGGTAAAATCTCTCCTGCTTCAGGTGGTATAAAAATCTCACTTCAGGGCTCCCATTGCCCTTCTCAGAAGGGAGGATCTGAATGGATGTATGCCTCTTGAGAATAGTATCCTCTAATGTTTTTCCTCCCAAGGAAGGCAGTGGCTTTTGCCATGTTGCATTKTCTACACCTACAGTACCTTAACACCATATGTAGTGCAACAGAAATAACTTTTTTATTTCTTTTGACACAAGTTAAGTGGTCATTATGRAAGATGAAAATTTTCTTTGGAAAAGGAGCATTAATCTATTCTCTTTTACACTAAAAATTTATTCTGACCTCTTAGATTGTAAATTGCAAGAAATTGTTTGGAATTTGTATGCTGATACTTTGTTCAGGCATGGTAAATTCTGATTCTTATGTTAGCAGAAGTGTTGAAAAGGAAAGGAGTCTATCTGGAGATAGTGCTAAGTTATGCCATRTTTGCATAACTGTCACTGTCTTGAATGTACAAAGGAACACAATAGCTCACCTCGATTTACTTATTTCTGTTCTACYTGCATGGATCTCTAAACTCACTCAATCTTCTGAAAGAAGTTTAGTGCACTTCATCTCATACAAGCTTTGCTCCATGTTCCTTTGCCTTTTTTTGCCTGATTCATAGAATCTTCAAAGATCTGTTCAGTTTGGGAATTTATTGTTTGTACTTACTGGATCTGAGTGCCAAACCATTTTTGACTCCTGCTGTGGAATAACCATTYTTTTGAAGCATGAGCTGTATTACCATAAATTTCTCAGCATTAATCAAAGGATCTTAATTCTGGTAGGAGGGGATCTCAAGGGGTTTGTGGTCCATACTTCCCCTTAAAGCAGTAGCCTGTAGGCACAGGGTGCTGCTGGGTGCTTCTGACAGCTGTTCCACTTCCAAGCTGACCCAGCCCTGGTCCTGCAGCCTCTCCTTGCAGAGCAAGTGCTCCAGTCCTAGCTGTGGAGTTGGCCCTTTGAATTCTCCTAGTTCATTGATACATCTTTTGCTGGGGTAGTGCCCAAAACAGGACACTCCTGTAGGTCTTGTCTAAGAGCTGAGTGGTGGGGGCTCCTGGCCACGCTACTGTAGATGCAGCCCAGGGCACTGTGCAACCTCCTGTGCTGCCAGGGCACACTGCTGGCTCATGCACAGCTTGCTGTCCTCCACAGTCCCCAGGGCCTTTGCAGCAGAGCAGCTCCCTAATTAGCCAATTCCCAGCCTGTCTTGCTGCCAGAGACTTTGTTCCTGTGTACAGGACTCAGAGCCTGTCCTTGCTGAATTTCATAAGGCTTCTGTTATCCCACTTCTCCAATGTGTCTAGGGCTGTCTGCCTAGAGGGTTCTGAGTGGTCACCCAATTTGCCTGCAAAATTGAGTGTGCTTTGCTACCACCTCTGAATCACAGATAATTGGGGGAGGTCCTAGCATAGCCTTTTGCTGTGTTCCAGTTGTTGCTACGGCCACACAAACACACAAGTCATAAAGGGGTCTGTGCAGTATAATTATTGATACATAAGTAATATCAGGATTGGGATTGTAAGCAGCAAAATATCCAGAGCGCTCTACCATTTTGTACCAGCACCCGGCTGTTCAGCTTCTGTTGCTGAATAGCAGCATTACTAGATGGAATACTTGCATGGTGAACCTTGTTAAGGGATATTAGGAGGCCTTTCTCTTAAATATACTATGCAAGAAAGAAAAAAAAGAGCATTATTCTATTTGGCAAAACAGATGCAGGATGAATTATGTTGAGCTATTAATATTTGTAATTATGCGTCTTGATTTTTCTTTCTACAGAGTAAATATAAGTCAAATACACATGGTAGCTTGTAGGAATGCTGTGAAAATATACCCCCTGACTACCAACTGATGGTGTTAGTTTATGGTGCTTTTTCAAATGAATCCCACAGAGGATATTGTTTTTTGCAACATATAACTTACACTTCTGTTTGTTCCCAGCTTAATTTCTCATGTAGYATTCAGCATTGCTGTATTTGTGCTACTCAAAGACATGAAGTTGGATGACTATCTATGTATCTCTTTTTTCAGCCTGAAAAGCATCTGCACTGTAATAGCTAGCTTTGGCAAGCTTTTGAGTTTGTTTTTACCTTAGTTAAGTGTAAAATCCCTTATGTGTTAGTAGGAGACATTAAAGGTCCTTTCCTCTTGGTAGGCAATTACTTGTGCTGGATGTCTTGAGTAGAGTAATCTCTGAAGGTCATCTTAAGGATGGCCTCATATGACTTCCAGTGGTTCATACACATGACTGGCTTCTGAGAGGTGAGCAAAAGTGCAGAGCACATCAGGAAGATAAATGCCAGGAAGGGAAAATAACTGTGTAAGCTGGAAGACAATGTTGGCAGAGGAACAAATGGGTACGGAGTGGGCGAAAAATAAATCTAGGCTGGAAGCTAGAAAGTTTCCTGCCAGCTGAGGAATGAGATCATGGAAGAGCTTGAGGGTACATGAATGTCTAACTTCAGCCTTTTTTTAATGAGATCCAAGTGTCCTAATATATGGCTAGTAACCACATCCTGTATGATTCCTATGAATGTCCTTCCTTCCTTTCCTTGAGTGTGTTCTTCYAGATTTCACTGCTCTCACACAAGCTCTGATAATTAACTCTGGCTAGTTGCTCTGCCTGAGGTATTCCAGACTTATAGGTGATTTGAGCACTTAAGGCTCATAAAGGAGGCAATGACCTGAGACTACCCTGGGTAAGGCTCTATTTGAGAGGAAAATGAGTGTTTCCACACCAACCAGCTTGCTAGCATTTGGAGGAGTGTTATCCTGCGGATCACATGGATGCTCTGGCTGTGAAATTGAGCTGTGCAAATGATAGTTATGAAGAGAGCCATTGGTATTAGAGTGGAGGAAGTCATGGGTGAGTGTAAGGCAGGTGCTTGGTGAAGAATTAGGGTGATTTTATGTGGTATTGGAAGGAACTCAGAGAAGTTATCAAGAGAAACTGCTGTGTTCCCTTATCTTGTGGGTAGCAAGTCTGGGACAGTGCTGATGGCAAGGGCAAGGATATTGCCTTGCACAGAGGGCCTGGTGTGAAATGGGTCTAGCATAGGAGTCAACTGTTTGAGAGGCTTTTATCTCTAAATTGGAGGTTCTTGATCCCACTGCATGAGTCTTTATGATATGATTGTTTGTGATAATGCAAGCATTTCAGTCCCTTACAGATGGGATTTAAAGACACTATTAGTCTTTTAGGTGGAATTCGTTTGCCTTAGTTGTATTTTCAAGAGAAAGTTCCTGGGCTTTGCCCTGTGACAGGGCCTGGGACTGTCTCCATTTYCCTACCTTTCAATGTACCAGAAAGAGAACCTTGCTGCCCTGGTGGATGAGACAACTATTTTCCTTTACATCCAGAAGAGCTCCAAGAGGCAGGATACTCCTAGGAATGTGGTGAACTTGGTTTGAAATARGAATTCTGTACTCTCAGACTTCCAGTACTTGACTGCATATAGTTCTGTCTTATCTATCACCCCAAACCTAGCAATCCCATCAGAAGCGGGCTAAATGGTATCTGTAACCAGCATTACCAAAAAGATGTGGTATACACTCCCCCCACCACACACCCTGAAACAAAAAAAGTTGAGGTGTGGGGGAACAGTCTAACTTTATCTCATGGGAGAAGATGAAGTAGAAAGTTTGGAGGGTTTGTGCAGCCTGCTTACTGCTAGAAAAGAGTTGGAAGAGGCACCAAAATTGTTTTCAGATATCTATATGAAGAAGGGTCCTTTGCTGTCTTACAGAATCACTGTCAATACTTAGCCTACCCTTGTGATGCAAGACTTTTAGTTTGGTCAAAAACTTATGGATTTGATTCCTGCTTCATGTTTTCATATTCTAAACAAATGTGTTGTAAATACCAGGTCATAATAAATAGTGCTGTAGTCCCAGTAAGGGATACTGTATTGGAAGACTTATTTCAGTCCCACATTTTTCAGAGTGAGAAATAGGTCATAGGAACTTGAGAATACAAGCAGTTCATTGTTTCCATGTTCAGATGGTCTATATGAACTGTAAGTGGCTTCATCCTGACACTTATCAGTCAATATAGTAACATACTGCAGCACAAGTGATGAAACTTAACTGGACTGCTCAATGACTGCCAAGGCTTTATGTAGAAAGATTGCAAAATGACTGGGTCAATATGTTTTTGTTTTAAGCAATGGAAGAATGAGTTGGAGCTCTGACACATGGCTATGTAGGCCAGAATTTGTGTGGTGAAATAATCTGAAAATCTATAAGCAACTTCACTGTAAAAATAGCTTCCATTAGATGCTTAGTCCCTGGTGTGACTGATTTCTTTCCCATCCTCTCCCCATTCCTGTGATTTTTCTAAATTTCAATAGATTGTTTTGAGAAAGATATTTTCCTTTTTTCCCCCCGCATTTATAACCTACAGTTTGGGTCAATTGTATCAAGACCCACACAGACACAGAAGAACTAACAATTGTCTCTGCAGTTCTACAAAATATCAACTTGAAAAACATCATGTTTACTCAGTTGCTCTCTGTTGTTTGTTACAGTTCTCTTTTGAGAAGAGACATCAATTTAATCTGTGATCAAACTTGTAATCAGAAAATGGTGTAAGATTAATTATGGAAATACTATTCAATTTCCACAGTCTATTAACAGCTGACAACTGCATGGAGATCACATTAATATTTACACAATGCCATGAGCTTTATTCCAATATTCCTGGGTCATATTGAGAACTAGTTTAAGATTTAGTGAGTTGGATAAGAACTATGGGTTTAGCCCATAGACTTTAAAAAGGAAAATAGATTGGTCAATCTTGAATAGTGTTCAGTGTATGAATAAAAAAAGCCACAATATTATAATCTTTTCWTAACTCAGACTGGAGTTTTGTGGTGTGTGTGTGTAGCTTCAGAGCCCTTCCATCAATACCTTGGCACTCTAAAACAAAAATGAAATTTTATTTCCTTTTATTTATTATATTGCAGATTCTGGACAGAATTGAAGATGTCCAAGAGTTCATATTTACTAAAGAACCTGACTTGTCGAGAGCTCTTCTTCCTGTGCAAACAATGCACCTTACCATAATAGTAGCTCACCTGGGAACAGAAGATGAAGTGCAAAAGTAAGGAATTTGTGAAACTCGAATAGTTAATTCTTGGGTAGATAATTTCTAATGTGAAAAAATTAATTGTTGTGGGGTCTATGTAAACCTTTCCTCTTAGACTTTCTGATGAGTTTCTGACTTTTTCCTCAAACAATTGAGACTGATCTTTATATAAAGTTCCTACATACCTAAATAGAGTGTTTTGGAGGATGATCTTGTGCATCTGTGGTGAGRTGGAGCTATAAAGCAGCATGGCTGTAGTGTTAGCATTGTATTGTTCTTCCTATAAATAAACTTAACAGATGTCAGCTCCCCTGAGCTGCTTTGTGAGGCGGGGTGGGAAGGGGAGGAGGGGAAATTAAAGCTTTTTCAGAACAGCCACATATTTATCAGCTTTAGAAAATGCTAGCTGGTAGGATAGATTACATTAAGAGGAAAACAACAATCTATCTCATTCCCCTTCAGGCAGTTCTGTTGCCCATCTTGAGCTGTAGGCTGCTGCTGGGCTCCTTTGAGCTCTCATGGGGTTGGTAAAGGATCACTGAAGTCTATAAGGCTAAAGCTGGTAGAAAGAGTATTAAAATAAAGCTAGTACTTTGCAGGTTTCTTCTATAAGCTCTCTTACTGCATCCCACTGGGAAACTTTAGACTTACTGGTGTGACTAGGCAATGAGGGAAGGCTTTTGAGGAGCTGAGGCTACAAACAAGGAGACCCTAGGAAGGAGGATGCAGGAACCTGGTGGGAACAGCCCCCTCAGCAAGCAAATATTGGAGCAATAACTCAACACTGTGAGTGTGAACCAAGATCTGCTTGGACATAATGCAGAGCGTCTTGCTGGAAAGAGGTCAAAAGGATTAACTTGAGTGGAAAAAAATTTTCTGCTCATACTTGCAGAGAAAGATAAACATGGCTAAGATGAAATTCTCATGAAAGCTCAGTGTGCCTTATTTTGAGTTGACTGATGGGTTTGTTTTGTTCTTATTTGAGTGACTGAGGGGAAAACATGTAAACCCTTTATATGGGCTGATAAGGCCATGTGCCTAAGGCACTATGTATGATAATTCCGTATTAAAAATCCYAGACAGTGCTGCTGACTGGGCAGGCTGTCATCCAAGAGGACCTGAAGCTAGGAGAGAGCATCAGTCAAAATGGGAATCAATCAGTTGGWGAGGTGAGTGGATGTAAGTAGGGTTAATGAACTTAAGAGTGGATGTGTGCCTGTAATATAAAAATAATGGCCATACCTAATGAAAAGCAGATCTTCCCTGCCAAACCTTTTTCATGTTTTATCTTCTACCCACAGAGCCCTCCTAAATAATGCTGTATTTCAGTGCCTGGTGCTCTTGACCGTTCCATGAAAGACTGCTTAAAGTGTTGGTCCAACAATTGCTTAAATTTCATACTAACAGCATGCTGAAACATGAAAAGGCATCTTTAGATCTGTATGGCAGAAGTCCTGCCAGTGTTTAAGGGTTGTTTGGAAATTAGGGACTAAAATGAATGCTTAGGTAGCTTCTACTTGCAAAGGTGAAAGAAGCAATATACTCTGAAAAGAATTAATTCTCTTTCCATCTCCAGTCCTGTTCTCCTTGATTACAACCTGAAGAGTCCCCAGGAGTCTCACTGAGCAGCAACTCCCGTGCTACCATAGTTAACAATAAACCTCAACGTAGGGGTGTGGGCTGGTCAAGTTGATGGTGTTCCTTCCTGAAGTGGCCTGTGTATACATGAACACCGTTTCCCAAGTGGATTAGCATGTATAGCTTGTGCTAAATGGGTTGTAATGTTTTTGTACTACTAAACTGTGTGTTTGTGTAGGGGTTTTTTTGGATGGTGAGGKTTTTTTTGATTTTTAAATGAAATGAATGTAGTTATAACTAGTTCTAGGTATAATAAAGAGGGGAAAAAGTAGGACTACAGAAGCTATAGAAAACTAGGGACTGGTRTCCTTAGTTATGCAATACTATGCTAGCAATAAGGCCTTTGTTAGAAAGCTGCTCAGGCTGTGAGCTCTAGGACAGACTTTTTTTGAGGTACCAGGATAAAGAAGGACAATTGTAACTGGTAGGTATTAAGTTACTGAAAGCCTTGTCATCTTTGGGAAACCTCTTGTAYGGTATTTTTTCTTTAAGTGGTGACAGAAAATATATTTGTGGGCAATCTTGCTTTCCTGGAGGTATTTCTATGTACAGTAAGGYGCCTATCTAAACTTTTTTAGCATTTATCTCCAATCTAGATACTATTTTGACAGTGCTTCTCCTGGGAGAATGAATTTGGTTTAAGAATAAAACTAGCTGAAAACTGCAATGCTAAAGATTTAAACTTTGGCACAATCAGTTATGTTTGACTTTTGAGTAGTTATATATCCATATAACCACTTCTAGTGTGCTAATGACCTGAATATTCAGTTTGTCTTTGAATATCTTCRAGGTCAGCTTTGCTAGCAAAGTACTCCAATAGTTTTCAAATATTTTGCATCTTTTAAGTGCTTTAAAATTATCAGTGTTAGAAATAGTATGCTTGCTGTGTCTTAAAGTGCTGCAGAGGGGCTAAACTAAGGAAATGCAACATTATATTTCCACCTGTAATAGTAGAATAATATTTATTAAGAATACAGAGTTTTTCCTTTATTTTAAGGGCTATTGTGGCACTGAAGCAGAGCAAGGCTAAAGTGGAAGCCATCTTGCAGGGTAAAGACTTTCGTATGACATTTCATGGGATTGGACAGTTTAACAATCAAGTGATATATGTGAAAATGTCAGAAGAAGACCAAAATATCCTCAGCAAAATTGCAGGTAACTACCTAACTTGCTTCTTTACCACCTGTGGTAAATCTAATGGGGAGAATGTTAACTGTTGTAAACATTGGCCTGAGCCTCTGTGCATGGCTGTGCGGTGCTGCCCTCCCTCTCTTGCCCTCTTCACTTGTTAAGTTTGTTAATCTAGACTTTGGCAGAGCTGGAACAACCTCTGTGTGCTAATTTGGGACAAATGAAATGCGTGAACTTCTGACTTGCCTGGATGATGCAGCAAGACTATGTTAGCATGCCCTGCAGTGGGCAGGGCACCTTGCTGTGGTGCACATAGATCTGCAAAGCAAGGCCTTAAAATTGAAGTCCTCCTCCTTTGAATAAACTTAAACTTGCAAATATTATTTTCAGYTGAGTTTACAAGTATTTCCTCTAGACTATTTTGACTATAACTGCTATTAACCCTGGGGACAGGAGGGGACAAACTGAGTACTTGTGGACATACAAACATATGCCATTGCCAAGGGAGCTTTTTGCTTCTGTAAAAAAAAAAAATAAAAAAAAAATCAGAGCAGTTTGTCTTTTGGGACAAAGTTACTTGGCAAAGGTAGAGCAAGACTCCAACCAAGATGTTCCAGATCTGACCTGCTTACATGCATCTCATGGCAGTTCCAGAGGACTTGATTCTCTTCCTTTCCTCCCTCCTGTGTTTCGGAGCTAGTTCAGCCAGCGATGCGGAACCTAATCTGAATCCTGGGACTCAAGTTCCAACACAGCAGATATAATCAATATAAACTTTTGACTTTTATGAAGGATTATTTTTTGGAAGATAACTGTTATAGCCTATCCCTTTTTTCCATTTTGGGGTTTTTTACTTCTTGCAGTTCTTAAATTTATCATATAACTGTCTTGATTTCTTTTTGTCCTCTCATATTTTCCTCCTTATACAGTGTTGCAAATAGGCATAAGATACTTAATCAGGCTGTCATCTTCAGCTAGAACAGACAGACCACTTCACTCTCCATTACTTATTATTTGATTTTAGCCATTGTTTACTGTATTGTTTCATCCATAGCAAAAATGATTTGAATCAAAGCAGTTTTGCTTTGTCGGACAGTGTCTGGCACTGTCCCTACTCATGATTAGAACCTCAAACTTCCCGATGTYTAAACTGCTTTTTCTAAAATGTTTGTGCAAAGTTCAACACAATTGACTGGAAAAAGACAAAGTAGAAAGGGCACTAGATGCAGGATTCCTTTAGGATGAGTTCTGCTACATGCTTTCCCTGAACAAATAATATATGTTTGAATGCTGCTCAGAAAAAAGTGAATGCCTGAATATTTTGACTGTCCCTTTTGCTCTCCTATCACTTCTTTTTGGAGGATGCAGATGAGCACTTGCCTTTTCCTTGTCTTGATTGATGCTTTTCTGCTACTCTCTTTTGTGTTACTGAATTTACTCCACTGGATCATGAAATGTAAGATCAAAAATCTACCATGTAATACTAGCACAGGCAAAAATATGTAACTTTTTGTTCTGCAGAATGTGCATTACAATGGGCGTGGTTTTGGGGCTTTTTTTTGTTGTTGTTTGTAATACTGGAGCTACACTAAATCTCTGCTATTGCTGTAATGGTGGCTGATTCCTGGGAGTGTTCCCCTTTCTGGGTAACTATCTGCATGGTTCTGGAAACTTGGTGACTAGCTTTCAATAGAAACCCACTTAATGAGCTGGAAAAGAAAAAAAATTTGATTGTATGCCCTAGAAATATGCTGTTAGTATYTGACTTTCTTGTTTAATGCCATATGATTGTTCAGCAACTGCCTGAAATACTTTCTTGACCAAGAGAGAGACTGCCAGATTTCAAGACATTGATGTTGTCACCAGTGACTTTGCCATGCGAGCAATGTAGCTTCTAGTTTTATTCTCACTTCTGCATATTTTTGAGCATGTCTAGAACTTAATGTGTTGGGTGCCTAGGCACATATGTATCAAAACCSATCCTTTTCAAGGCCTCTATGAAGAAATGTTTTCCTGTTCGTTSTGTCCCTTCCCCTCAGCATAGCAATTCAATTAATTGATGTATAATGAGCACTGCTTTCCTGCTACCTACCCCCTTCTTTAAGTTCCTATCAATGCTTYTGTTTGCTTGTGTGGGAGAGGAGTGGATTTTGGAACGCTGCTTTGAGTCAGYATGATGGGCAAATACATTCTGTGGGGATGAGTAGGCTAGCAAAGGTCAAGCTGCTCGTGCCAGCTACATCTGCCTCATTGTGCCCTTCCTGACTTGTTTTGTCAACAACACTTAATTAAAGCAGGCTGAAGTGATAAAGTTTTTGAACATCTGAAGGATTGYTGGCTTTTTGCTTGTGTTGGTTTCTATGCTGAAGACTGGTTTCCAAGTGGAGGATTACTCTGTCTCTTTATGTCCAACTTACTCCAGTTGACTGGTAAGCTTGCCRGATGACTGTTGAAGGGACCTAGAACACTACTTTTATTGTGCTTTCTGATGAGATTGGGGTCAAGTTGCTTGACCTCCTTAACCTGGCATTTTTATTTTTCCCCTCCCCAGAGTTGTGCAAGGTCTTTTTCATAAGACCTGAGCAGTAATAGGATTCYCTTACTAATCCTTACTACTAGTTCTTACTAGTGACCTAGTCCACTTTGGTGAAATGGATCTGTCTAAAATGTCTGGTAAGGGCCTTAATATGTTCACTAAGTAAGCTAAGGTCTACAGTGCCTGGGAAAGTYGGTGTGATCCTGACATGGGCAGGGCATTAATACCAGCCCCGCTCCTTAAGTGAGCGTTTGAAGAGGTTTCACAGGCTTGATATTTCTTTGGTCACCATCTTTTTGGAGAAACTCTGATCACAGCAGTAAAGCCTACATCAAAGCCACATATTGCAACTATGTTATCACAGTACTAACCTCCATCCTATTTGGAAGAACCAGTGCTTGGTGAAAACAGGCACAAGCTCATCTCAAATCTGTTGCTGTCTTGTGCTTGCTGCTGCTTGCTTCCTGGGGATGGTCTTTGTCCAGATGTGTGTAGAGAAGAACTTGTGCTTGCTATTGCATGAATCCTCTGCTTGCTCTGCTTAGATTTACTGGCATGGGAACAAGAAGAGTTTTAAAAATTCCTGTTAATGTTTTTTTTGCAAAGCCTTGGGGCATTTCAGGAGCAACTTGATGCATAAGCATAATCCTTGACATCTCTTCAAGTGTTGCAACCTATGTGAGACATGCAAAGAGGTCTCACTGCAGAATAATATTCTTCCATGGCAGCTAGAGGCCAGGTGGGATACTATAGGACATCTAAAATGGCATTAGTAGCTTGTTCAGGCAAATGTATCCTATTTTGATTTATTTTCCAGCTGGAAGACAACRTAGTTGCCTTGGCAGAGTAACCAGACAGGCTCAGCTGCTGCTCCCTCACAATAAGGGAGATGTTTGAGTTGAAACATTTTAATGTATTAATTAGCTAAACTCCAAGCCAGAGAGTTGGCCCTGATACAAAGGCATATGACATGCTAGTAAACATGTGTAGCTGGACTTCCTGATAGATGGAAACATAAAATGAGAGCAAAGAGATTTTGAATTAGTGCTGTTACCAAATATATAAAATGCTGTTTTTAACAAAACCAGCAATACTCTACCTCTTGATCTTGGTGCTGAAGTAGTAACAATGAGGATAAAGATGTGGGAGCTGACACAAATTRGTCTGTCAGGAAGAACCACATTTTTTTAAGACTTCCAGCACAGGTGTTACTCTTCATATTTCTTATCCTCCTTATAAATCCAATATATAAAGATCTCTGGCAGTAGAAAAAAAATGGCTAGAGAGAGAGGTCCTGAGTACTCCAGCCTTCACCAAGGCTTTTAGGTGTTTTCTTTTAAGACTTTTTTTGCTCTTCAAGGTCTTCCTGTTCAAGTTCTAACTTCCTGCACTTACCAGGTTTGCAGGGATCTCCCAAATGCATGTTTCATCCTGCTAGTCTTATGAGACCCTGCAACACTCACTGAAAAGTTCATTTAAAAAAAAGATGGATCCATTTGACTTGATTTAAATGTGGTGTTATATTTTGCAATTGAAAGGCCTGAAAGATTAATTCTGATGTTCCACATAATCACTTCTGTTAAAGATAATGAAACCTTAGTGCTTTAACCATGTATCTGAAGTTTATAAATGGATGCTGCTGTCAGTGCTCTTGCCATATTATTTTGGGAAGAGTATTATGCTTGTGGGACTTCTTCCTCCAAATAGCTCTAATTGCTGCAGAGTTGTTTGCTCTGTTATTTCTGCCACACTTTCTGCTGCAAGCTCTTTGCTCYTTGCTGACCTGCTCCCAAGTTGTGACCACTAGTGCTGCATTCCCCTGCTGGCAGGGCTGCTGTGCCCATGCAYGTTCCCAAGCTCACCTTTGTTAAAGGAGCTCTGTCAATACAGAAAATTTAAATTGCARACAAACCAAGAAATCCTGGTTTAGCTTCAGACTTGAAACACAGGTTAGGGTCTTCTGTGTGAATTTCTTCATTTATCTAAATATGTTGCCTATGATGGTGTGAGAAATAGTGGTCATATGCTGTGTGTTCTAGCTGTGCCTTTCTTGCTTAAGAAAGACACAGTAGTATTTTTAACTTTCTTGCAACTCATTTTCCCTCCCACCCTGTTACTTTTTTACCAGAAGCTGTAGAAGAATGCTTTAATGAAATGGATCTTGACATTTCGGGGAGTAAGGATTTCAAACCACATCTTACTTTTCTAAAGCTCTCTAAAGCACCAAGGTTGAAAAGAAGGGTAAGTAACTGTGTTTAAAACTCTTCCTCTCTTCCTGGGACTTAATCTTACTGTTATTTTCTTCCAACAGTCTTTGCTAACAGATGATGTCAGCATAAAGTTACCTTTATGATTAATAGAGGGAATAAAATAAATTAGTTATCTGAGCTTGTAGGTAGACTGACAGTTCTACTTTCTTCATATCTGCTTGTAAGAGTTGGTGTCCCTTACTTATACTGTACATGACTCTTGGGTAGAATATGAAGTGTTTTGTTTCTGCARTGGTCAGTAGAATCTGCATGAAAACACTATCCTGCCCTGTTTGCATAGGATGGGATGACTTCTTGGCCATGTCCTCTCTGAGGACAAGATTAATGTAATTTTGGAAACCAGTTCAGTGGTTTGAGTTGACATGAATGTGTGATATGCTTTTCTAACCTTTACTGCAGCATTGCATTGGGTTTTATCTTATACAATTAAAATAAAAAACAACTCTGATTAGACTGCTCATTTCCCAGGGGAATATTGTCCTGCTTGYTTCCAAGAATAGTTCTTGTATTTATGAGGTCAATATATTGCAAACCTGAGACAGTAAAGGAACATGCACAGAGAAATCAGAAGATGGTATAATAGCTGAAGAAAATGACCTTGTATTTGYATGCATYAAGTATTTCATATTGACATTTGTCTTCTGTATACATGCCATGATCAAAATTTGGTGGTACTGATAGTTCTGTTCTGGAGGGGTTTTCTTTTATATTGGCTATATGGAATCTCACAAATATGGGCATTATTAATGTCTGTATTTTGTCTGATGCAGAAGAAATACAATGTGTGCATATAGGAGTTACTGTTGACTTTTGTCTGGAATATTTTCACACTTCCTTACTGTTGTGTTTGAACTGGAAGARAGATCTCTTACATGTTGTCCTTCCTCTAGGGTCTCGAGCATTAAATATGGCACAATATCTTCTCAAATATTGTGCTTGAAGTGTGGAATTGTCAGGTGCTGGACTAYATACATGTGCATGTGTATATACAAATATTGATGTTCAAGAGTTCCAATCTCCAGAGTGATGTAAAGGCTTGTGTATCTGAACTGTATTTCTGCTCAGACTATACCAGCTGCTCTCCATCTCTATGAAGTTAGAAATATCCCAGCATACATATGAATATTTAATATTGTTCGGAGTCCCAGTGAACTTTGAAACTGCATTTGTTAGGAGTTATTATAYTCTGCCCTATGAAAATGTGAGCACCCATTGTTTTTGAGGCCAAGTTCCTCAGTTCTTGATAATGGTCTAAGGGATTTTCTGGGGAGTAAGTTTTGGGCATGGTCTTTGTCAGACCTTGTTTTGGTGTTGCAGCCCTCAAAAGGAGATAAGAATTTAAGTGATGTTTAAATACTGCTTGTCTGCTTTGGACAAAAGGCAACTTGATTCTGGAATCCAACATACTCCTCTCCTGTCTGAATTTGTAGGTACCTTGAAATTGCAGCCCCTAAAACRTTATCCTACTTGTTGGGACCATAAGACCAAAGTGGAGTAGGACTGGATGATAAGTGAGGTGGTAGAGGAACATGCGGAAAGCATGCCGATGTAGTATCTGCGCCTATGGCCTGGCTGAACTTGCAGGGTTCAACCCCAGGCATGGGATTTAACCTCGGATTGAACTGAAAGATTAGTGTGCATGAATCCCAGTCTAATGTTCTCAGCTGAAAATATTGAGGATTTGCTTTATCTCCTCAGAAATCAAAATGGAATGGGAAAGAAAGAAGGAAAATTGACTGCTCCAATAATAGCCTGKTAATAAAGACTACAGGAGAGAAATTGGCCTTTTTAAATGCTAGAAGATGCCAAAGTATGAATAAGACAAAATATTGTTTTAGTTATTATGATGCCATCTACTGGCTATAATTAATTTTTATACCATAAATAACTGTTTCACTGTAGTACAGATGCAGTTTAAGTACTTCATGTRATTTAAGTACTGCTTATATGAAGCTTGAGAAATAATTACTAATGTTGCTTGTTTATATTTTCCRTCTCAAGGATACTTTATATTAACAAGGAGATATGTATGTGGTACTAGTGATGCTGTTGCAGGTCTTGTGTTTTTGAGGAGGGAGGAAGGAAGGGAGGAAAACATCTGGTCCTCTTTAAAATCACTTTTATGAGTGTTAACACTGGTCTCAGCAAGCTCTTATAGCTCTGTATGCCTAAAGATCCCAGGAGGTAGGGGGGGCTTGCCTGCTGTTTAGCTTGAATAGCTACCAAAGGAGCAGTACGTGCTGTGTGCTGATCAGGTTAAAAATGCACTGCATGCCTCTGGCATAAATGTAAAATATGGGCTCTTCAAATTTGCTGACCTCTCAGTTGCAGATGAGCCAGGTGGGAACAGTTCACATCTAAAGAGAATCCCCTTCAGGGTCTGCCCTTAAAAGAAGCCTTCTTCAGCATATATGGACTAGAAAGCCCTGCTGCCAATGCAGGGCACTGGTCTCCCGCCCTGGGCACCTTCTGCTGCTGCTTGTGCCAGAGCCAAGTGCTATGAAGGTAGCATCTAGAGTGGCAAGTGCTAGTGCCTGCTTTTATGCTCTTTCAGTAGATTCACTAGGTGCTTTTCTTAGGATATTCTCTGCTTTCTACTAGAAGGCTAGATTTATTCCTGCCCTCTCTTGGCTGCTTCATAAGTTGTCTCTGATGGCATGAACTTTCTTGGGGATTGTTTCCCTCACCTGCCCATGCAAAAAAGCATCCATGCACAGTGTCCTCCTCCACTTTAACATGTACCCTGTGGTGTCCATGGGCTGTGTAGCTCTTGGTTACTGAGCAGTCTGGTTGGGGTGTATGCCCAGGTAAGGGCTTGTGCCTTGTTCTATTAAACTCTGAAGTGCTTTGGTCCTTAGGTCTGTCCTGTGGGCCAACAATGCCAATCACTTTGAAATACTGAGTTTCGAAGCTCTTGCCTTTCTGTCCTGAACACTTTTATTCTGGACATCCCCCTGCTATTTCCCTAGCATGAATTATGCTTTTGCCCTCACCCAGATTCTGCTGAAGGGGCTGTCATCAGGAAGAAGGCTGTAAAGGGATTTATGTTCTCTCACTTTTCCTTTTAAATGTGCAATTCAGGGGGAAGGTTGAACAAAGTGATCCAGATCTCTTTAAGGAAATGTRCTGCAAGGGGCTCCTTGGAGTCTTGTTAGTATTTCCTCATTAGGTTAAGGGGAGGCTCAGATAGTTCCCTGTCTCCTAACAAGTCATCTGTCCTTTGCTTCATTTTTGTGTGTGCCCCTTGGCATATGTGGTTTGTYAGAGGCTAAATGCTTTGCGGGAGCCCCTTATTAAAACTAGCAACCTGTTGCTCACTGAATTAAGCCCTTGGGGCTGACAGTAGTGTGAGATTATTCATGCACTCTCGGTGGTGTCTATACAGGGGAGCCAGCACCGATGCACTTGAATCTGCCAGGAAGGAGAAATGCAAGGAAATTACTCGCATCATATTTGTCTTTGACTACTATGGACTACTGCTTTTGAAATAATTTTTAATCTTGGTAGGCCTAAATTGTGGTTGTTTCTGGCCATACACTTCAATTATGGAGATGAATTTTTTGTTTTCTTTTCTGAAAAGAAAATGCCAACACCTAAAAAGTCTTGGATTAAACATTTTCCATTTATGTGTTGGGACTGCTGCAATATTTGGTTATTTGGATACTAGCAATGTTTGACAGTTACATAAGGGCTGCTGAGGGTTTTTTTTTAATATCCCTTGCTAAGAAGAAAGAAGCTGCTGGAGCTCTATTTCTAACCTGTCTCTAGTGTGCAATTTAATTACTATTGTGAAATGCATTCATCAAGAAGAAGCATGGATTCTTCAGTCTGTGAAAGGTAGTAATGGGCTTAAATTGAGCAAAATGAACTTCAGGTGGGATAAAGAAACCTTCCTAAAGGTGATTAAGGAGGCTATGGGAATAGTCCCAGGGGTGTGGTGATTGCTAACTCACTTGAAAATCTCTAAAATTAGATGGGTCCCATCAAGCAATAGTACGAGGATGGAGTTGATCTATTCTTGTACCTGTCAGGCCATGCCTGCCTAATATCTCTTTTGCCTGGGGGATGTGGGTGAAGGGGATGTGGATTCCCCATACTTCTCTAATCAGAGAAATGCTGATTTTTTTTATAACATACGTTGTATAGATTGGAATTTCATACTGAAGTACTACCAAATATGTGTTCCTGGCCTGTGGGAGAGAATTAAAATATTAATTTGAAATTAAGATAATACAAATATGATGATTTTGTTCCTTCCTGAAGTGTGTTATATATATTTATATAATGTCTTACTGCTCCTTTAATATTCAGGGGTTCAGAAAAATTTATTCGGATCTTTGTGAAGAATATGAAGACTGTTATTTTGGCACAGAGGTCTTCARTCAAATTGATCTTTGTGCTATGCATAAGAAGAAACAGGAGTCTGGTTACTATCATTGTGATTGTTCAATTTATGTGGGTTCTAGAGGTRCAAAACAGAGTCAAGAGCAAGAAATGTAAATGGAAGATATTGGAGAAACAGCCAAGGAAGACTCTTCAAATAATGCTGCAGAGGCTGACAAGGGAGCTATTACTACAAGCTGTAACCTTGCCTCATGTTTAGTAGCAGCTGATTATAAACCATCTGAAAATATTGCTGAGGCTTCAGTTGCAGGTAAAGAGAAAGAAATCAATGAGGTGAATGGGGAGAGCCTGAAGCCAAGGATGAAACTTTTCTTGCAGCTGGAAGGATCTTCTCGATGCCAGAGCCTGATCTCTTGCCAGTAAAACCAGATGCATTGAAAAGCGTGGATGAGGAAAAAGAAAAAGCAAAGATAACAGATGGTAACTTGAAGAAAACAAAGGAGGAGAATATGCATCTGATCAGCCAGATACTAGAGGATGAAACTGTTGCAGTTCACTTGGTGGTGGCCACAGTGGGTGCAGAAATAAACTGGTATGATGTTGGGCTGGATTGGGCTGAGGGGATGTCRGAGAGGGCAATGAATGTCATTTGGATAGGGGACAGGGTGGGACAGGACAGTTCTTCCTAGAGATTGACAGGACTGAAAGAACAGAATCTGTGGGAAGTGGTGGAGCATCACCAATGTTGTGTCCAAATGGCTAAACCCTGAGTCTAGACATGAACCTAATACTGCAGATGTCATGATAGTACGAACGCAGGCACACACAACTGAGTTCTTTACAGCTTCTGGCTCTCTGAGGTGGAAGTTGTTGTGGGACACTTGGTGCACCAGATGCTTACCCTTGGTCACACCTTCCTCTCCTGCTTCCTGCAGCTCCTGCCTTGTCCCATCCTCTCTTTGCCTTAGTCTCTTCCCCTGCACCCTCAAGATGCATCTGCAGGCACCCCTTCTTCCCCTCACCCTTGCAGCAGCTCTGATGAAAAGCTCCCAGTCATTGCTGGGACAGTCAATCATTCATTTTGCAACTGTAAGTGTAGATGAGTTTAGCTCCTAACATATATTTTTCCCTGAAATACAGATTTTCCTTTGAACAGTAACTACTTAATAAGAAAATTACTTTACCTGGCTTATGAAAATAGCTCATTTTACACAAAAAATGATATTGATTTTTTTCCTTTAGCTGAAGTGCAAAGTTATGGCAGAAGAGGGAAAAGAATATCTAATGAAGCTCTTTTGCAAAGTGCTTTGTGTGAATGAGCCACAACAGACACTTTCTAAACTGCAGCAATGTTATGGTCTTGAATTCATGCATGAATTGGTAAAGAACAGGACAAAACAGAATTTTAACCATCTCTGACAAGAAGAGGTTATGTTTTTTTAGCACTGCTCAGGATGAAATTCTTTGCATGTTGTCCAGTGAAGTCAACAAGGTCATTTGTGTGATCTCACAAGCAAGGCCTGCCTTACAGACTGTATAGAAAATATTTCCTACAGGATCTTAAGGCAGAAGAAAGCCAGTAGATGGCACTACTGGAAAAACAGCTGTTACTAAAACAAAAGAAAATGTGCTGCCTCAGGGCTTTTGGTAGTGGCATTAGGTTTGGGAATCAATAAAAGGAGGAATAAATGTGCAGGAAAGTAATTAGATACTTGCAAAGTGTTACCCTTCCCTGTTCTGCTCTAACTATTCATTAAACAAAGATAGCTGGTCTCTTAAAAGCTCCATCTTTCCTTGGGAAATGTGTGCATTTCAAAGTGTGTGATCAAGTGGATTTTTTTTTCAAATAAGTAGTATTAAGCATATGGYGCTTGATTTCCACATACGTTGTGTTAGAATAAGTCTGTGTGTAGTGTTTGTGATGCAATTGAAGCTCACATCAGCTAGTTTTAAACCTGTTCAGCTTATTGTCAGACTTCTAAATTTATATTTATACCCYTTTCAAAGAGGGGATAAAAGTAAAAACCTGCCAGACTGGAATTGCTCAAGTGGGAAGGAAGGCACTGCACTTAATGAACCTGCCCTGCCTTGCCCCCTCTGCTCAGTTTGGGCGTCATGTTGCATTCCCTGTGTTGTAGGACTTTGCAGAGCATTCGTGTCACTCCACCTAAGACTGGCTTCCAAAATCCTAGTTTTGCATGTTTTTAGAGGACCATTTGGGAACATCTATTCAGTTTTGCTGGTGTCTTCCAAAATGCAGCTAAATTGCTCAGTGCTAAAGGAAAAAATATTTTTGGACTTAAAGGTAATTCCAAGGAGTAGTCAGAGTATGGAGCTCTCTTTCTCTGCATTAATACAATCTGTATGGATTTTTTTTTTCCAGAAATATTTGCCTTAAATATCTGAGGAAATTAGGTTTCTTAACAATCCTCTAACTCAGAAGAGTAGCAGTAGTCAATCTTAGGAATTTAAGTGGATTCAATAGCCTAGGAATAAGTAAACTTTACAGCAAGCTGTATTTTTCTTATTGAAAATGTTAATTATCTTTTTATAGACAGATGGCACTGGAGTGTAGCAAATGTGTGGTGAACCTGTGCTTGTAAACATTTTGGGGTTTAATCTATATAGGACCCAATATAGGTTTAATTCTGTTTTAAAATTGTGATGATTGTAGGATAACTAATTTCACTTATCTTAGTATAGTACTCTTGTTTTGGTTCATTAAGCTAAAGTAAATAGCTGCATTACTACCATTAATCTTGATAATTTGCAACTGCTTAAAATGTCTACCAAATATTATATTTGGGGCTCTGTTTTCTAATGACAAGTTAAAACAAGTTTCTACAAGGCTGTTGAAGTCACCCAGCATTCTCCAGTATGTGAAAATACACTGAATTTCGCAGACACTTTGCATGAACTGTGGACATCAATGTTCTTGTTCTCTCGTGTGTGTGTGTGTGTGGTGTTTTTGTTTAAATTAACTGAAATAGTTTGATTACACACTTACAATGTTGGTAAGGCAGATGGGAGACTCTAAAATGAGAATAGTACCACTAAAACAAATGAATTACCTTTTTTGTGGCAACTGTGAGAAAACTATAGTGAAAGGCTTAAGTGAGTTAAGCTCATTCTTTCCTCCATGGGTTACTTTCCTTTCTGCGTGGTTCTTTTTAAGAACTGTAACTTGCCTTTTGTTTTTGTTCTATGAAAAAATTACTTATGTGGATGATATTTTATGCAGAAGATGAACACAATCTCCTAACTTATTTTGAGTTTAATGTGACTTGACCTATTGAAATGTTGGCTAAATCTGGGGCAGGAGGGAACTTGACCTGCTGGTTGTGTCTTTTCTTTTACCAAAACTAAATGCTGAATTGGACAGCAGCAATAGCTTTCAAAGTAACCTGGAGGAGGCTTTGACAACAGCCTCTCCCTATTATTTTGGATGTTTTTAGTTGTATGTTTGGTACCAACTGTCCTAATAAACACTATGTAAAAAAAACAAAGGAAGGAGTCTTCAGTAGATATATTATTTTCACTTCTTACTGGGCAGCAAATGGGACTTAATGATTCTGTATTCGGATGACAAAGTTTGAAAGGGACATTTGGGATCTGGTCCAAAGCCCTTGCAGAGGTCACTTAGAGTTTGGACACAATCCTGTGTCACATACAGGTTTTGAAGAGCTCCAGCAAAGGAGACTCTACAGCTTCTCTCAGTCACCTGTTTCCCATGCTCTGTCACACTTGGTGTCAAGATTTTTTTTTTTCTTTAAGTTCTTGTGGAACTTTGGTTTGTGGCCATTTCCTCTAGTTCTATCACTGGCCACCACTGAGAAGAGGCCAGCCCCCTCCTCCTCACTCCCTGTCTTGAGATATTTATAGACATTGATCAGGTCCCCTCTCAGCCTTCTCTTCTCCAGGTTAAGAGGCCCAGCTCTCTCAGCCTTTCCTCATAGGGCAGATGTCCCAGGCCCCTAATCATCTTTGTGGCCCTGTGCTGGACTCTCTCTAGCAGCTCCMCATCCCTCCTGCACTGGGGAGCCCAGAACTGCACACAGTACTCAAGGTGCGGCCTCACCAGGGCTGAGTAGAGGGGCAGAATCACCTCCCTCGACCTGCTGGAGATGCTCTGCTTAATGCCCACTGGCTGCCTTGGCCATGAGGGTACACTGCTGCCTCATAGTCACCTTGTCCACTGAGGCATTAGGGAGCAGCTTCAGATTGGTATACCATGGCTTCTAAGGTGTGGGTGTCCTATAGGTACCTAATATAGGGATGACTACAGCAATTTGATCATCTATTAGTGTGTCTTCAGTGGGGTAATTTTAATATGTATATATATCTAGCTATCACCAGTTCAGGGTTTCTGCCTGGGTGAATATTGTATAATGACAGTCCTGCTACTTCCCTCCAAGTGCACATGGGCAAAATCTCCCAAATCAATGTGTGTTTATAAAAATTACTAAGGACTTTTTCTTCATATTAGCCTGTATTTTTTTTTCCGCTCATGAGCCAAATTTTAAATTTTCTTTGAAGCAGTTTTTGTACAAGAAGCAATTTTTACATAGTCCCATTCTTGTACTGCTATCTTCCACCTCAGTCAAAGGAATAGTTCCTTATTTAAGAATGTCTTGCTTATGGTGCTCGGAGCACTGGTGAAGTGGTTTAGACCAAAATTAAGGGTCAATAAGTGTTATGAAAGTGGCAAGTTCTTCCTCACCATGAAACTGAAACATACACTGTCAGTGATGTATATTTGACAAACATCCCACATTTTCAAACACTTCATTAGAAATCTTTAAGCTTGATGTGGTTAAATACCCTCTGATGTGGGAGCAGCTGTTCAGAAGTATAGCCAAGAAAAAACATTGCTGTGTTTATCGATGGGGAAAGCTGGGGTAACTTATTGCATTGTGCAGTTTCCCTCCCTGAACCACCCTCTGATTGGCAGAAACCCAGGTACTGTGGAGGATTAACACCTCTGAAGCTGGCTTCCTGCAACGGCTTTCAGTCACTGACCTGTGTAACAAACATGGAGCAAGCCCTTCTAAAGAGACTCTCCAAAGCCTATATATTTATATCACAGCATGGTCTTCATGCTCACAGGAGAGAACTGAAGTGCTTTCTGAAAACAGGATATTTTAAGTATTGAATATCCTCCCAGCACTTTTCCCCTTCCTATTCTGAAGATTGATTTTAATCTTCTAATAATTATTAAACTGCTTATTATCTTCTAGGGGCAGCTGAAAATATATTGACAGCTGCTTTCAGAAGTGTTATTTAAAATAATTATTTCCATACTTCAAGGCATAAGAATTAAAGCTTTCTTGAAGTCCAGTACTTGGGTCAGTAGTTCCAATAAATAAAAAGGCTAGTGAACTTTTGGCTGTCTGTTTCCTAAATGTTCAGTTTGCTTATTTTTCTTTTTTGTGTTTAAAGGGAAAAAGTCATGTGAACTTGAGAGTAGTTTTAAGACTTCTTTGAGAAATCAGGAATTTGTTATATGTTGGTTGGTACCCGATTCATCCTTACTGTGCTATTAAATAAAATACTGTATAAAAGAAGGAAATAGGTTAAGAAAATGTGGTTATACTGAGTCCTAACATATCCAGCATGCAAAATTTTATTGAAACAATTTGATTAATTTCTTCTCAACTCACAGAAGTTGGTCAACTGTTCCTATTGTAAGCAAAGAGGAGTTGAAAATTTGTTGAAAGTTTTCTCCAGATGAAGCTTTGGATGCTGGTTGATTCCTAAGATTTTTTTTTTTTTGAAGCTAAGTTGGGATTAAATTCTGTTCAGAGTCTGATTGTGGCAGTGGCGTTGATGATACTGCCGTCTTAGCTGATGAGATTAAATTTAAAACAAACAAAAAACCTCTTCCTTCCCTGCCCAAGTTCAATAACTTTCTACATTGTAAAGGCTGTCTTTGATAATTAGCCAGAATTGGATTTGAGTAAATAAATTTGCCTGGCTAATGCAGAGCATATGAAAAAGGAGATCTCTTGATACTTGTCTCCATTTGCAGTATCTTTATCTGGGCATGACACTTCACAGAATTAGTGGGTTTTATCTGTTCTTTTTCCTTTGGTCTTGATTCTTGAGATTCTCGTGCTGCCTGCTTGCATTTCCTGGCCTGGGCTGATGCAGCCTGAGCAGAGGAATGTGGCTCTTCCAGGATGCTCTGCAGTGCTGCCAGAAGCACTGCTTTCCTCTGTGGGGTCTCACTTGGATCTGTTTGTTCCTTGACCAGCATTTTGCCCTTGACTGACTTTACTGAATACTCTCCAGATGAGTTCCAAGGTTGTAACTAAAGCAATTCTATGTTGTAGTTCTATATGTAAAAGGGCTAGAGATGAGTTGAATATCATTTGAAGAAGAAAAACAAAATTTGATCAGAACATCTGTAGGCCTTTCTATACTTCTGAGAGCATCTACAATGTAGAGGTGATCCTGAAATATATATATTACAGGAATGATAACCTTGTCAGTCAAAATCTTAAATCTTGAGCTTGACTTAAGAAGTGATAGCTTTAAGATATGCTTGAGGGAATTTTTATTTCCCTTCCAACCTTCATCTTTAGCATGCATGGGTTTTAAGCCTTCTTTGGCAGTCATGAGAAAAGCTTAAAATGCATAAAAGATGATATGTATGCCTACCCCATACCTTCAAGAGCTTAAGCTTTGAGGGAAAAMCTTTCATCTGATAAAAGCTGGAAACCTTGCTGGCCGTCTGTGTCTATAAAAATTATTTCTCTCTTCCTCTAACCACACATTTCGTGGTATTTCCTGAAACTAAAGCCAGGAGTCTAGCATTCAGTGTGCCTGCATGGTTTATTTTCTGACTTATGCAGCTCTCTATACTGCCACCCATCTTACAGAGTGCAGGATACTGCTTTTTATCTTTTCTTTTATAATTTTTTAATTTTATTTAAGAGCATGTAGAAGTGCTTAGGAAAGAGCTACTTCAAATCATATCTCCCTAGCTCCTTTACAGTAGGAGATTATGCCTGTATCTTGCTAACTCTTTCCCCACAGCATCTTTTAAAATAAATCCTATTCTCTGTATCTATCTATAGAGCTCTCTTTTGATATATGTATAAATATGTTTTATATATATAGCTACAACTTGCAGAGTCTTCTCATTTCCTTTGTTGTTCTGTTCTCCCTGCCTGTGGTAACTGTAGTTCAGTGGTACCTATGCCTGATCAAAATGCAGCCGCAGAGTGCTTCTACCCTATGGCTCTATCCTGTTTGCCCGTGCGTACACATCCCTTTGAGTGGCTGCCCAAACAAGAGTTATTCATCTGCTTCCTCCAAGACTTTAGTCTGCTCTTCCAGCTCATTATCTGTTAGCTCCCGCTCTGGTAGCAGTCTGTCTTTTTTTTTTTCCCCCTTCAGGAAAAGAAAACTGCAGTTCTTTCAAGGATGGATTCAAAGTTGCTTTATTGCCCTCCTGCTCCATCTTCCTGTACCACTCTTTTCTGGTGCATTGTTACTTTTCTGGTGTATTGTTACTCCCATTTTTTTCTCCCTCCCCTCCGCTTACCTGCTTTGTCACAGGTTTCTACATTTCTACTCCTTCCCTGACACTTTCATATCTGACTTTGCTTTCCTCATCTCCCTTTGTATCCAGGTGCTGAATATTCTGCAATAAGGTGAGGGCTTCCTGCACCCTGTCTCCTTTCACCAGAAACAGTCTGGGCCACAAGGGAAGACCTCTCCAACAATCTCCCCTTGCAGCTCGTGAGGCTTTGGGGATATTAGTTTATCTCTTGTAAGTTCGTTATGTTCTTGTTTGTGCAGCCCCTGTTGCAATGGGGTTGCTGATCCGTGACAAGGTCTCTGAGCTGTTATAGTGTTGCCATGAATAACTGAAGGGCAAGTGTGTTGCTGACTGATTTCCAAGGAAAAGAAAGAGCCAGCACTAAATTGGGTTGTAGCAAATATACTCTAAGCATTCATTGGGGCCTTGCAGAGCAGCACTTTGAAAAAAAACCAGTTTCTGTAAAGGGTGATGTAGAATCAGATAAAAAGAGCATGAGCTCTCCCTGTAGTCTTCAATTTATGCAGATTACACAGAGAAGCAGCAGCAAAATGCAGCTTTCAGTGCCCAGGGCTGCTCTATCTCATGTTGGCTCTGATCTCAGACAGGTGGTAAATTGAACAGCAAGTAATAAGCTGGGAGGTGCCCAAAGATGGGGAGGGAGGTGATCTTGCCTCATTCCTGCTCCCGACTTGTGGGCTGCCACCACGGATACCTGAGCTCCTCATTTGAAAACAATTTCTCTTCTCCAGATGGCCACTGTAAGAAACACCCCATGGGGCTCTGTAGGGGCAACGCACGTTCATGAAGGACAGACTCGCAAGCCAGCACAGGGCAGTGCCTCGATGAGGAAACCTAGCACGAAGCCCCTCACAGCGGTGTGCGCGATGAGCAGAGGGGGCTTTGCTGAGGAGCCTTGGGTCTGGGAGGAGAAGTCGGCTCTCCTGCTGAAATGCTCCTGCTTTCATGGTCTCTGCATTGCCTCTTTAGCTCTGTTTTTCTTCCTCGGAACTTTTGGCAGGTTAAGTCTATTCTCTTATGTATTTTGTACATTATAATTGCCATACTTATGCCTTTAAATCACCGCTATGATGAGACCAGCTATTTGCTCATTACCTTCTCTATCTAGGACACCTGGTTTACTCTGAGTGCATATGCTACTCCATGTGTTGCACCAGAATTTCGCAGTTTTCGGCAGTTGGCTCAGTTCTTGGAGCTATGCAGAAGTCGCGTATTTCGCTTGTGCATAAACACGGAGATTTATATATGCTGTGTCTATACAGCACGCAGTTGGGAGCACATGGAACATAACTGCTTATACTCCGTACTCTAACGGAGTTGTTCCTTTAAACAAAGGCTGGTTAGGGGGCAGCCCGTGACAGGCAAGAATCATAGAATCATAGAATGGCTAGGGTTGGAAGGGACCTGTAGAGGTCATCTAGTCCAACCCCCCTGCACACACAGGGASCCCTAGAGCATGTGGCACAGGGTGGTGTCCAGGTGGGTTTTGAAGATCTCCAGAGAAGGAGACTCCACCACCTCTCTGGGCAGCCTGTTCCAGTGCTCTGTCACCCTCACGGTTAAGAAATTCTTCCTCAAGTTCCTGTGGAACTTTTGGAGCTTCAATTTTTGGCCATTTCCCCTAGTTCTATCACTAGCCACCACTGAGAAGAGGCCAGCCCCCTCCTCCTCACTCCCTTTCTTGAGATATTTATATACATTAATCAGGTCCCCTCTCAGCCTTCTCTTCTCCAGGCTGAACAGGCCCAGCTCTCTCAGCCTTTGCTCATAGGGCAGATGTTCCAGGCCCCTAATCATCTTCGTGGCCCTGCGCTGGACTCTCTCTAGCAGCTCCACATCCCTCCTGCACTGGGGAGCCCAGAACTGCACACAGTACTCGAGGTGCGGTCTCACCAGGGCTGAGTAGAGGAGCAGAATCACCTCCCTCGACCTGCTGGAGACGCTCTGCTTAATGCACCCCAAGATCCCATTGGCCTTCTTGGCCATGAGGGCACACTGCTGCCTCATGGTCAACTTGTCGTCCACCATGACRCCCAGGTCCCTCTCTGTGGGGCTGCTCTCCAGGAGGTCGGTCCCCAGCCTGTAGGCATGTCTAGGGTTATTCCTCCCCAGGTGCAGGACCCTGCACTTGCCCTTGTTGAACTTCATGAGGTCACTCGCCGCCCAGTTGTCCAGTCTGTCCAGGAAAGAAAGGCTGCCGGACAACTTGAAGAATTCTCCCTCACAGATCAAGAACCCATATCATCTTTCACCTAAAATGCTGAAAATGCTGTTTCAGAGGCTTGCAGACTGAGTACTGTGTGTTCACCAAAAATAGGCATTTTAAGCTAGGGCTGCATACTGAATACTGTGCCCATTTACTACGTGCAGTGTGTATCTATGCTATGCTGTAGGAAAGAAAGCAAAAAGCAGTAAGGATGCAGGTGTTGTGGTAGTGGAGGGTTTATCAACTTGTGCTTGAAAGGGGGGTAGTAATCACTGATGCTCCCCCGCCATAGCTGAGTTAGGCAGGACACCAGAAACTTCTGCTAATGATCCCCCCCCATCTTCGCCCCTTCCAGGAGTATTTCACTCTCTGTGATCTGGAAGAAACGTTTCAGGACTTCCAAAAACATTATGGGGTCTTTTTATTTTCATTGCAACTTATAAACATATTCCTGCTCAGAGGAATCTACCCTTCATTTTAAAATAATTTAAAATCTTTAGCCTTTTTTTTTTTTTTTGACATTTATCTGGGGATTTCTGAACTCCAGTGCAGTAAAAACTCAATTTCTAAGGTCAATAAGAATCTAAATTTTAAAATGATGTTTCAAAAAAATCTGCTGTTCCTGTGAATCTGATTCTTGTTTCCTATCCAGCCATCTAGGCCAGGGTTTAACAAAATGCATGTTTCCTGACATAGCTGGGTTTGCTGAAAAAGATAGTGTTATCATTTTGCTGGTGGCAGAATTACCTAAGTATACTTGGCTCACTTGCCAGTGAGATTTATCTACAACTGTAAAAGAAAACAAGATATTCTACTGAACACTTTGGATGCTTACCTAATATAGCATGCCAGAAAACATTGCTGTGGAGAAATCTGTTGCATATATGAGAATTAATTCAATGTGCTGATGAATCATTAGGCAGCACGGAATGCTTATTTGAACAGAGGACTACACCAATTTGTTGGTGAATTGAAAAATATAGTAAACACTATCTTAACATTGCTTTACAAAAGTATTTAGGTTAAATGTGTCAGCCTCTTTTGATTTCAAGGTTCTTAGAGACTTTGGATGCAGGAGGCAAATGCATCTAAGTAGACATGTAGACCGAGTCAGAGATGCTTGTTGCAAGCAATGGAGCACTGAGGAAGCTCCTCAAGGAGAGGAAAGACGTGCAAATAAATGAGCCTGGTGGCTTTCCTTTAAGTTTCCCACCTAAAAATTACATTAGTTTTCCAGTATTCCTTGGATCCTTTTTCATTGCATATTTTATAAGAAAGTCTTAAGCCTTATGCTCTAACTAAGTTATCTTATGTAGCATTCTGTGCAATGAGTCTGAAATATAATGAAACAAGTAGCTTAGCTCTTCAGTGCCTTGTATGCAGGGAAAGGCGATGCTAAAAGGTGAGGGATGAGTCTGCTCTTTGAGGAATGGGGTTCAGTGCTTTCTTGTAGAGCAGGCTACCTCCGTGGTCTGGAAAAGTCACTTAGAGGTAGATATTTGCATGCTGCATCACTGCATGCAGCTGCTTATGTCCTTATCCCTTAGAAAGAGAAAATATAGATATATATATACACCTAGTGGTTGCAGGCTTTATTTGGGTGGCTATTTCTTTGTGCCTTGTTTTTCCAGGGAAGATAATAGCTCTCTGTTCCTGAGACATGTTAAAGAAATACATTATAGATTGCAAGGTGATCTCATACTATTTTAACGGGGACTCTATAAGCTTTTGAAATAGGTTCTAAGTTCTGAGACCAAACTACATTTCTCTAAAATTCACTTCCATTGTAAAGGCTGGCAAGATAAACAAACAAACAAAACCCCATACATGCTCTATCCCTCAGACTCAAAGTGCACCTCAGGAAAGGAGAACGAAGGCTGTTATTTCATGGTGTTAAAGTTGTCTATTCACTCGCAGAGGGTTTATCCTGGTGTAGCTGCATCAGCAACTGTCACCTGGCCTGTTTTGGAAACACCAGTTTGCCAGGATTCCTGGGGGCCCTTGAGGGTGGCCCCATGAACACTGGCAATGGGCTTTCGTGCTCCCCCGAGGTGCAGAGCCAACCGGGCTGCCCTGCACTTACTGAGCTGCCTCGGGTTGCAAAGTCACTGTTAGCTCTAATTCTTACCACAATATTTACCCACGATATAACTTCTTCCAGGAACACAGTCTACTTATTTTTATCTGTTATCTATATTCCTAGTCTATCCACAGTAAGTATGCATTTTTCGAGGTCTTATTTTTCACAGTTCACAGAATACAGAAAACAAATCAAACCAAGATTTGTCTCAATACATTTAGATATTTCAGTAAATAGCATAATGACACTTCCAGTTGTTTGTTGATCCATAAGGCCACTGTATAATTACTATGTCTTCTTCAGAACTGGAGTTCATCGAAACCTTTATGAAAACAGGATTTAATAGTGATTAGTGTTTTCCTTCTTATGATGATCTGTATGAGACCGTTAAAGTGCTCTCACTGTACCTGGTGTGCTCTTAAAGTTGACTTATGTTTTAAATTTTTTTCCTTGGTACCTAAAACATGAGGAATTGTTGGCAAATATTGACTTGGATTCCAGGCAGGTGCAGGCATATGTAGACTTAATTGACTTGAGGAGTACGTAAGATGCCACAGTAGTTAACATGATTCAAATAGCATGGAGAGACGTCCAATCCCTCCAGTAATGCTGATGACCAGTCCACTCAAATGAAGGTACTGAGTTAACACTTCACCTCATTTTGCATCTCCTTTGATGCCTTATTTTCTGTAGCTATTTCATCAAACAGGCTTTCTGTCTTGTTGAAAAAATAATTTAAAAATAACTATGCAAATAAAACTTTAAAAAGTGCCCTATGTTTCCTGTGCACCACTATCTTTTTGTAAATAAAATATAGCTAAAGTAGAAAATTATGCAATGGATCAAGAGAGACCATGTGCCTCCAGCTCCCAAATTATCCTATGTTCTAGTCTGATCCTTCCTAGTAACCTTGCTCTTCTGTCCAGGCTTTGGTCCTACTCCACCTGATCATTTCTGCCTGTCTTGGTCTTCCTGAGTTAACCTTCACACCTGCTCTCACAGTGAAAGCTAAATGTCAGAAGATATTTTCTAATGCACCTTAATATTTCTAGTTTGAAGATTTTAAAAGTGGAAAACAACAAGCTTGGCTTCTCAGGAAAAGTAGATAATACTCTTCTACTGCCAATTTTTTCCTATGGCAGTGAGACCCTATTTATCCTTTCAGATTGTGGCTGTACATGCTGTGCATCTTGTTCACTGATTGTGGGCCCAAAGTGAATATTTGATTCATCCTTGGTAGAGAAAAGTAATAATTAAACAGCCTACATAAAGCACTCCATTATCGCCCTTGACAGTCTTGAAGAATAAGAAAAGAAAGTGGCTGTGCTGCCATGCGAAGGGACTTGGACAGGTTGGAGAGTTGGGCAGTGAGGCACCTCCTGAGGTTCAACAAGAATAAGTGCAGGGTCCTGCACTTGGGCAGGAATAACCCCTGGCACTGGTACAGATTAGGGGCTGACCTGCTGGAAAGCAGCTCCGTGCAGAGGGATTTGGGAGTCCTGGTTAGCAACAAGCTAACCATGAGGCAGCAATGTGCCCTCGTGGCCAAGAAGGCCAATGGGGTCCTGGTCTGCATCAGGAGGAGCGTTGCCAGCAGGTCGATGGGGATCCTGCCCCTCTGCTCAGCTCTGGTGATGCCACATCTGGAGTACTGGGTGAAGTTCTGGGCTCCCCAGTGCAGGAGGGATGTGGAGCTTCTAAAGGGGGTCCAGCATAGAGCAAAAAAAATGATTAAGGGACTGGAACATCTATTGTATGACAAAAATCTAAGTGAGCTGTTTAGCCTGTTTAGCCTAGAGAAGACTGAGAGGAGATCTGATTAATATGCATAAATGCCTGAGGGGAGAATGTAGGGAGGAGGGGACCAAACTCTTCTCGGTGGTGGCCAGTGACAGGACAAGGGGTAATGGGTAAGCTGAAACACAGGCAGTTCCATCTCCATGTGAGGAAGAACTACTTTCCTGTGAGGATGACAGAGCCCTGGAACAGGCTGCCCAGAGAGGTGGTGGAGTCTCCTTCTCTGGAGATCTTTAAAACCCGCTTGGGTGCCACCCTGTGCTCTAGGGGTCCCTGCTGGAGCAGGGGGGTTGGACTAGATGATCTCTAGAGGTCCCTTCCAACCTCAACCAGCCTGTGATTCTGAGATTTCTATTTTGGTTATGCCAAGTAATGGGGTGTTCTGTCTTCTTTATCTCTTTCTTTCTTTTTATATGGAGAGAGAAATATGGAGAACTGAAACATGTTATAGAGGAAAGTATTAATTGATAGTCTATTTAGGATATGAGAATTTTCCTTTAATTTCTCAGTAAAGGTACAGTTTTGTTTTATTGTATCCATGTGAATATATTCTTGGTGAAAAGGAAAAACTGTTCAATTCTCTGAAAAGCTATTGCTCATGCTGAAATCCAATAACTGGTATCATTGTGCCATCTTCATTATTTTTTAATAAAAATTCTTGTTTAATTGAAGTCTTGTTGCATTTATTGTATAAATCTTGAAACCACTTTGTTTCTTATGAAAATGCATATTCTAAAGCAGACTGCAGACCTACAAGTACGTTAACCATTATCTAATTAGGTATTTGTAAATGAGCTATTGGACAATGTAATTTCTTGGAAAAGGTTGTTTAATACGTACCTAAATAACATGGTGTAATAAAGTTGGGCTTTTGCCTTCTGTAATAGAACTGCTGATAAGTTCACAGTTAACCACAAAGGTTAGAGTCCTCTCCAAGACCTGCACTTTTCTTTTTATGTGAGGTTTACAAGGATACAGAATTTACACGGAATTGTTTTCCCCTCCTTCTCTCCATGCTCTCCCTTGTTCCTGCTACCCCTTTTTTTGCTGAGATGAGGTCTTGTCCTCTGAGTTGCTTCTGTGAGAGTTCAGTAAATAGATTCAGTCCAGGGAGCCAGATTGACTCACGGGTTTTAAATACTAAGTCTTTGCTAACCAGTGAAAATGGAGCCAGTACTGGTTTAAAGTGTGATCATGTGAGCATCTTCTCTGGGGTCCTGAGGGTTTGGTGACAAACAGCAGCACAGCTGAAGTACAATTAGGGCACTTGTCTGTGTGCTCAGATTAGTCCAAGAAGCATCCAAAGTCATAACAAACAGTTGTACCCTTGTACCAAGTCATAAAGGTATTCTGAGACTTCAGGTTAAAATCTACTTCTCCTTTGAAATGTTATATATACAAGAGCCAACCTTAAGCATTCTATGATTCTATGAACAGCATTCTGTGCTCCAACCACAACAAAAATAGGCAAGGACCTTTCATAGAATCACAGAATGCCTAGGGTTGGAAGGGACCTCTAGAGCTCATCTAGTCCAACCCCCCTGCACACGCAGGGTCCCCTAGAGCACGTGGCACAGGGTGATGTCCAGGTGGGTTTGGAAGATCTCCAGAGAAGGAGACTCCACCACCTCTCTGGGGAGCCTGTTCCAGTGCTCTGTCACCCTCACTGTCGAGAAGTTCTTCCTCAAGTTTCTGTGGAACTTTTGGAGCATTTTTTTCTGGATTTTTTTCTGGATATTTTTTTCTGGAATAAGAGTTCTGATCAAGAATTTTTACCTAGATACTAGCTTTGTATATCTTCAGGGGTATCATTTATTCAACGGAGTGACCAGTGTGCCCATCTCCCTAAGTGCTTGTGTGCCCGCACACCCCTTCTTCAGCACTAAAGCAGGCAGACACTGTTGGGCAGAGGCAGCTTCTCAGCCCCAGGACTAGGCAGGAAATTGGCTGCAGGAACTGGGGAGGAGGGTTGAAAGGCAGATGTTAGATTAGCAGAAAATGTGTAAACAGAGCAGAATGGGCACACAACGCCTGAGGAGTGGTGTAGCCGGCCTAGGCAGTCAAGGCTGACCAGGAGGGAATCAAGGAGAGGTCAACGTGCTCAGCTGAGCACTTACTTACACCCCTGATGGAAACTGCCAGGAGAGCCTTGGTTCCTTCCTGATCTCTGTACTTTTCTCCAGGGCTACCAAGAACGTGCCCAGGAGACTCTTGATGCTCAAGGACTAGATTTTAGTGTGCTAAAATAACGTATTTATCTTTGATTCTTGAAGAAATTTTTCAAATCTTAAATTCATCACAAAAGTTGTCAACAAATGCTTTTAATAAATAAGTTAGCAAAAATAATGACTTTTGACAAACAGAGAGGAAGAGGGCTTTCTCTGCTTGATAAATTATAAAGTACAAATGATCTCTAGCTTGTGTTATAAAATGTAGCTTGGTTGATGACTGTTCATGTTTCACTGTTTTTTTTTGACAAAACAGGAAAAGGCTATAATTTTATCTACTAAAAATAATATTCATTGTAATTTAGATTTGCATGAAAAAGCTTTGCATAAAACTAAATGTCTCAAGAATTACTAGACATCTTTTTTTTAATTCAGTCTAAGAAATACAAGGGTTTTTTTCAGCACAAACTGTAGATTTAGGTGACTAAGGAAGGAGTTAGTCACCACAAATATGAAAACAGAAATGGATGCTTTCTCTCAGAATAAAATAAATAGTGTCCATACTTCATGACGAGTCTGTTATCCTGTAACTGCGTCTTCCTCCCTTCCCCCTGACTGGCTTCTTTACCTGCACCTCTGTGAGAAATTTTCATATGGAAATAACAAGTAGGAAGCCTTCACTGTGTAAATAACACTTCTGTCAGCTTCAGGTAATGCCATTCAGACACCTCTCATAAATCTTGCTAGAAATCACAGGAAAGGCACAGAACAGAATTTTAGAATCACTGCAGACTTGGAACTGAAAGGAAAGAACTGTGCAAATGTCAGTTCCAGCTGAACTGCCTTCTCACAGTACCAGGCCAGTCACTTTATCTGGGGCCTAATCAATCCTCTTCCAATCCAGGCAGTTTTAAAGCATATTTTCTGCCAGCTGTGTGCTAGCAGCTTGATAGGAACAATGCTGTAATGATGTTCATACTGTCATTTCACTAGTTGCTACTGACAGGAGAAAAGATGCTGCCATCTGGATCGCTCCACTGCTCAACAGGACAAGTATTTTCTGCTTTCCTAGATTTAGAACTCTGACGGGAGATTATTTTTCGTTTACATGTTTTAAAACATGAAGCCATAATGAAAAATTTAATTGCAAAAGAAAGCGTATGGACGAGGTACACATTATATTTAATGTCAAATTCTGATTATGCAGTAGTGGAATGCCACCTTCATATTTAAAATGGGAAATATTGACAGTATTTTCAGAGCATTTAAAGCTWCTCTTTTTGGAAAAATAACTGCGTTGTGTTGCAAGTATGAAAATGAAGCAATCAATCAATTTAGCAAAAATCTAACTGGTGAATATGCATTCCCCAGACTTAAGGCAGCTTGCTGCTTCTCGCCACACTAATGTCATTAAAATACTCCCACCGACTTCAGTGGGTCAGCTCCTAAGAGATTGAAAAGATCATCACTGTGCTTTAAAATTAAGCTTATCCACAAAATAGGAGTCTTAGCTGCAGAAAGGCTTAAAGCAACTGTTCTAAAGGAGGTGAGAGATCCAGAAAGAATGTTACTGTTTGAAATAAATGTTTCTTATGCAAAGCCTATTTTAATAGGTGTTACCTTCATAAACGTTTTTCCATAGAATGTCAAAAATCTCAGATTTTTCAACTGTCACAAAGCACTGCTAGAAATGGAGACACAATGTGCTGATAAATAAAAGTGCACTTGCTTAGTTTTGAAATTACTCCTGAATGATTATCCACTGAAAAGCATTTAATCTTTCCCTTTTATCTTTCACAGTATAAACCCCAAAGTTTCTGATATGTGAAATTACTTACCAAAATAAAGGACTATTTTAGGATAGCAGTTTTGTTTTTATTAAAAAAAAATCTGTTAATGCTATTAGTCAACACATATGTAATAATACTTAATAAAGTATCATGTAGTAGTGGGTATTTTGGATTCAAGAATGTTATGATTTTACCTAAATTCTCAGAGCTCCATTCAGCTCCAGTCTCTTCTAAGTTTTCATTTTTCCACAATTTAAACAAACTCATTCTTTGTCAAGGTACATCATCCTTAAGGCCTTGCAAACTTTTTAGAGTAATTGAACCAAAACAAAGAGAGAGCTCAGCTTTCTTGAACTGTAGACCACATTGCCCTGGAGCATAAAAAGGTGCCAGTGGTTTTCAAGCAGTTAGTGGTATATCAGCAAGAAATTAGAGGAGAAGAAGGGGCACTTGGAAATCAAACAGTAAAGTGCACAATTATACTGTCCAAAATTGTATTAAACTCTTCCAAAGAACTTACTCGACTGTGGATATTTAATACAATTTGGATTGCATGGAACATACAATCACAATCGGACTGCAAGGATTTTCTTTTTTTCTTCCTGAAGTCATCTACAGGATGGACTTATTGAATTCGACTTTTAAGGACAACATACTGCAGCTCTTTGGATATTGGTTGGTTTCCGAAGTCCACAAGAAGATAAGAGGGGGAAGGTGTGGAGGGTTGCAAGGTGTCCTCGAGCCTTCTCTGCTTAGTTTAGATGCCAGTGCTCTCCAGCTCCCCATCCTCCAGCTCTAATGCAGTGTGTGACCTAGAAATCATAAAGAGTTTCTCTTTATTTGTGTACTGTCTTTGAGTATGCTGAGGTTGCTCCCCAGGTTGTTCTTTGCTGGTAGCCTCGAGGGGGGCAGTCTTCTCGACTGGCTCCACCTCACAGTCCTGGATTTTACTGGCTGGGGTGTTGGCAACTGACTCCAAGGAGGTGCCTGCCTCCTCCAGGTGGCTGTAGCCCTTATTGCTGCTGCTGCTGGAAGGCTCAGACTGGGAGCTCTGGGAACCTATCCTGGTGATAGCCGGTGGGGAAGAAGGGGGTGAGCCTCCCCGATCCAGAGATTTGGAGTAGCTAGAAGACGCCTTTACCAAAAGGCCAGAGTCCGGGCCCCTGCTGATGGACGAGGACTGAGGACATTCAGGGGAAAGAGGGCGCCTGGCATCAGGCAGGCAGCTGGTGCTCTGCCGCCTTAGGACCAGCTTGTGCCTCCTTGTTCCGTGGCTTCTGTCCGCATAGGTGCTGCTGAGGTCAGTAAGGCTCAGCTCAAATTCCCCCCGTGGGATCTCACAGGCTCCTCGCTCGCCAGGGGGTCTCTGCCAGCCCCCTGCTCCGCCTCCCTGCTTCAGGGGCAGAAGGGTAAAGGTGCTGAGCGATGAGCCGACGATGGAGCTGGCTGTGCTGTGCCTGCCCCAACTGTCCGGGGGACTGCAGGGAGGGCTGCTGAGGGGCTGGCCAGCAAGGGCTGCCCGCTCGCGGTAGATGCTGTACACGGCCTCTGCCAGGCTGGGCGCATGTGGTGGGCTGCAGAAGGAGGAACGCCGCGGTGAGGAGGCCCGCTCAGGTGGGGAGAGGGACATGCCAAGCCCTGGTGGCCAGGAGCTCTTGGCAAGCATGGCTGCAGCACCCAGGCCCTCGCTGCCAGGCTTGAGCTCTAGGCCCCGGGCCTGCACGTAGTTGACAAAGCCATTGAGAGGAGCTGCGGTCGCAGCAGATCCATCCTTGGCCCGCAGGCTGTGGGCATCAATGACCGTGGAGTAGAGGTCACGCAGGTTGATGATCTTGGTCTTCTTGTCACGATTCTCATGCAGCACTGCATTGGCGCAGATGAAGAGGAAGATACCGATGCCCATGATGAGGGGGCCCAGCACCTTCAGCTTGTCTGAATGCAGGTAGCCGGAGAAGAGACGAAAGAGGAAACTCACAGAGGCCCGGGGGGATGAGGAAGTGGGGGGGTACTGGGAGGACCCCTGCATGTTTACAGTAGTGGAGGAGTTGGCTCCAAGGGCTGCTTCTGGGTGGGACGCTGCCTGGCTCCAGGAGCGGTTCTTCGGGGTGCCTCCCTGTGGTACCAGATGTCTGCCCCCACCAAGGCTGCCTTCCTTGTACACATGACTGGGTTTTGGCCAGTAGCCCACCACCGCCAAGGCAATGCCCACTAGCAGGACCAGGATCCCACAGAGGGCAATGAGCCCAGAGAGGGAACACAGCTTGAGCTTGCCCTTCACAACCACCACGTCATTCTTGCGCTTCTTTTTGGCCTTGCGTTTGCGTTTGGGGACTTGGCTTTGGGGCCGCAAAGGGTCTTGCTTCCTAGCCGAGATCCTCAGCAGGCCTCCAGTGGCGATCATGGCTGTCTACCCACGGCGCCGCTCCAGCTTCTGCAGCGAGAAGAAAAGAAAGTGAGAACCAGGGGCAGAGCAAAAAGTGCCTGTTTCCTGTTGGTCCTTCAAACTCCTCTTCTGCTAGCTAAAATCCTCAGCAAGCCTATGTGTGTGTGTGTGTGTGTGTGTGTGTGTGCGCGCGCATGAGAGGGGTGGGGAAGGTGGGGGGGGGGGGTTATACCAACAGCCTGACCTCCCTTGCACCTAAAACTCTTCTGAGAGAGAGACAGATTGAGAAGACAAAAAATTTGTCAGCTCCAGTCCCCCTCACTAATTGAATTCTTTAGGTTCCAGGTAAAGAATAAAGGGGAGCAGTACCTGCTGATGCGCCCAAACAGAAAATTATGTCCCCTGCTCTCAAAAGGAGCTTACAAGGCACCAGGGAGACAAGATGCTGACAGACTCCCTACATTTGAGCCCCATTCCCTATTGGAGCCTAGGATTATGCTGTGGTGTTATTTAGGAGCCGGATTTGAGGAGAAGAGGGAAATAAAAGCAGGAAAGCAGTATGCTTGATCTACAGATATCTTTCGTTTTATTATACTTTTGCTGAGAGACAGAGAGGGTTAAACACCTTTTTTTTTTTTTTTTTTTTTTTTTTTTTGGAATGGGATTACTGAAAAAAAAAAACAACCAAACAAAAAACACCCACAAGGGAAACATTTTAATATCCAGAGAGCAGTGCCTTCTAAAAGTTTTTTTCTGAAGTCATTTCATTTACATTTTATCTGCAATATTGTAGAAATCCATCTCCTGTCTATAGCCTGGGTAGAGCAGCTGGACAGCTGCCTGATTTGGAAACATGTGTAATGTTCAAGGTAACTGTTATGTAACATTAACAAATTCCCCCCGCCCCCAGAAATTGAAGACAGTGGCTGTTAGGTAGGTGAAACACAGCATGTCAAATCTTATTAAAAGAGGAGAGAATCCTTGTTTGTACCCTGGAGAAATAGCACTGATTTCCTATAGGGAAGCTAATAGAACCAAACACTAAGCATTTATTGCTTTATTTTACTGGACCATCAGGAATCATCTGTGTGTTCCAGTGATTTGAGCTACAGAAATGCAAAATACAGAAACAATTTCTGCACTATTGTATTTTTTTTGGAAGATTTTTAGAAGAATTTCATTCTACTGAACAGAGTCTCTCCTCATCTCTTTTGAAGTGTCTGCCCCCTTTTATTTTGAGAGAGAGCAATAAATATAGCACGATTTACAAAGTTCAATTCGGTGTATTGCAAGGCGATCAGGCAAGCATCTACAGCAACCTTATTTGCCTCCTTCCCCTGTTCATCAGCTTATACATTTTGTTTCCTTTCTCTTACCAGATTTGCCCCAGATGCTGCAGTGCTGTGTCCCATTTGCTCTGTCTGTATTTCCCCCGTAAATGGGCAGTATTATCGCTAAGGGCATTGTTTAACTACTCTCTAAGGTATTACACATTTAAAACAAAGAACAGAGACTTGTCTTCTCTTTCCTACTGTCAAACTATTTATTTGCCCCCTCTTCCTTTTTTGTTTTTAAGGATTTGGCTGTTCAGAAGGGCAATTATTAGACCCTGATCTAATTGCTGGTTTGTTGAGCTCATTCTTTCCACTGCCCCACTAGAGAGGAACTCGTCTCCTCTAGCATGGCACAAACAGATGTAATAATCAGTAATCATCCCTAAGCAATCTTTGCAGATCAGTCTCACTTGGTACTTAGTTTTTCAATACGAGGGAAAGGAGGGGTAGCATGTGATGGAGAGGATGAGAAGATCAGTGGCTGTTATTACTGATTGCAATCTAATAGAATAATTCAAGACTTGGGGAGGCTTTCCAAGGCTATGGGCAGAAATCACATTTTGTATGAACCAAAGGCAATTGCCAGAAACAAACAGATTTCAGGTCCTTAAACAGGACCGTTTTTTTGTGTTTCGACTAGATTAAAGATTAGCTCCAAGATTATGTTAAGGCTGCTCGTCGAGAGCCAAGCACAGTTTTAACGCTAAGCCGGTCACTTGCTTTGCCACACGACGAGAGACCAGTTTAACTCTTGCTCTCCGGGCCGCCAGCGGCCGGAATTAGCGGCTGCGTACCAGCGAACAACGCGGCTCTCGGCAGCTTCAGCTGCTTCGCCGAGGGCTGAGGCTGTGGGCAGGTGGGGGAAATAATGTATTTTGAAAGGATTTTGGTATTGGACTGAGGGGCACTTGTCCGGGGGATGCTTCTCGGGGAGGGGCAGCTGCCGCCCGTCGGAGAAGCCGAGCCCGGCCGGCTCCGTGCCGGGGCACCTCCGGAGCGGAGCTGCTCGGAGCGTCGCTCGGCGTCTCTGAGGACGGCGGCGCCCGGGGGTCTGCAAGGTCGCCCCACCGAGGTATCGGCCACATGGGGGGAAAAAGCCCGCGGGCGAAACTGCCGCTCAAAATGGCAGCGGTGCAGCCGCGGGGGGGACGCGCTCACTCACCGAGAAAGACTGGGGAGAAGCCGGCGCTGGAAGCGGCGGAGCCACTGCGGAGAAGAAACTTTCCGGCCCGAGCAGGCATCCCCGCACGGCGCCCGCCCCGCCGCCGCCTCGTCGCTCCTCACGGCCGCGGGCGGGCGC